>JAWNLJ010000273.1:0-13987 GCA_035042365.1 Drosophila dives | reverse complement strand
GTCATATCCTTTTGCAATTTCGTTGCTGCTGGCCACTAACCTCACACATATCCCCCTGCCCCCTCCTCACCCCTTCGCACATGTGCCCAGCACAATAAAATTGTTTGTCGTTTGTACGTTGAAGCAAAATGCTTGCTGCTTGCCTCAGATTTATGCCCAGCAACAAAAGGAGTGCGGGGGAGGGGGGGTCGGTTAAGGGGCACAAGCTGAAAGTAGTTTACTTTAGCTGTAAATTGCATGAAAGTTAAGCAGTTTCAGTGTCCAGCTTAGCTAATACCGCGCTCAGTTGCACAACACCAATTTTGAGTGCGCTTACACTCAGAAAAAAACACTACTTACTAAAATAAATCATTTCTAAATTTTAGGTAGAAAATTTTCTAAAAATTATGCTGTATTTATATATTTTTTTTTTAAATAATTAATATTTTAACAACTTAGTTTCTAGAATTTTAATCTTCAAACTATAATTTTTGGTAAAAATTCTGCCTAAAATTCAAAAAAGTAATTTACAAATTTTATTATACTTGTTTATTTGAATTGAGAGGAAGTCACTCAAATCGCCAACCAATTGTCGAATTTTAAATTCCCCAAAAATAATCATTTATATCAAGTTAATTGTTTGAATTTTATAAGCTATATAAAATAATTGTGTTTCGAAATGCGATAGTAAAAAATAAAAAAACGAATATATAAAATTAAATCAATTTACGCAGACAGAAAACAACAGCCTGGAATTTTGACTATTTTTTTTTTTAAATTTTTTCTAATATTTAACTTAAAATTAAACAAAGCAAACACTGATTTTTAGCAAGCCAAAACCAAAAAATGTTTAAACTATTTTACTGAAAAACCCTTGAGATGATTTACAAAAAATTTCTTTTTATGAGTGTAGAGTTTTGAGCGGGGAGGAGAGGAAGTTTGGTTGTGGCCGTTAGTGCTTGGACAAAATCAATTAACAACTTAAAGAATATAAACCACAAGCTTGATGGCTATTCCTCTGATATTCCCCCTCTTTGCCTCTTTCTTTGAGCTCTTTTCATCGATTGATTTTTATTACGCATACGCAACGTGCTGCCAACAAAAAAAATGCAACATGGAAAACATTCGCTTCACTTTCAAGTGTGTGTGTGTGTGTGTGTGTGTGTGTATTTTTTCGCGTTGACTGCGGCCTGTGAAGAACATATAATAAATAATAATATGTGCATAATAATCAACAACAACAACAACAACGACAACAGCAATTTGAGTGAAAGATGGCACGAAAATAATATTTTTCATAATCGAAATCGTGACTGTAATTTTGAGCAATCAACAAAAATAGGCGGGCAAATTGATTCCCAATTTCGATATCAACAATATTTCGCATTAAAATAATTTATATCTATAATTTTTCTTATTAAAATGATCATAACTGCAATATATTTCTCTACATTTTTATCTCTTATAAAAGATTTAATTTACTAAATGAATCACTAAATGAATCTTATAAAACAAATCAAACATTTTGGCAATAAAAATTAAAAAAAAAATGTTCAAAAATTGCTTGTATTTATTTATTTATCTAACAGAAATTTGTATTTATTTCAGAGAATTTTTAGCAAATAAGTTGAAATCATTTTTGGAAACAGCTTTTGCAGCGCTTTGCCTTTTGTCTGAATGAATATGCGATTTGGGAATTTGGTTCATTCTATTTTTATGATTGGCATGTGTTAATAAATTTTCAAGGCTCATCGCTTGGCTCACGTTTTCCGTTTCCAGTTTCCCGTTTCTCGCATTTTCCATTTTCCGCACATTTCAGCGAGTGAATGTTGACACGTGTTTTTCAGTGTTTTTGGCTGGCACACATTATAAAAATATGTATGTGTGTTTGTTGTGTGTGTGTTGTGTTTATGATGGCCAAAAATTAATACTAAATTTGAGTCAGCTTGAGAATTTGCTGAAAATGAGGTGTGAAGACTTCGATAATCCATCGGATTAAATGATATTGGAATTAAAATATGCTACTATAAAAAGTCATTAATTAAATAATAAAAAAAATAAAAAAAATATAAAATATAAAAGATTTTAGTGGATTTTGCCTATTCTGATTGCAGCTAAGTAAAAGAAATGTGCTAATTTTTTAAGTCGTAACAATTTGAATACTTTTCTATAGGGTTCATAATAAAATATACAAATGAGTAGTAAAACAGTATTTTTATTGTAATTTTAACTATTGTGATTCTTATAATTTTATTAGGCTAATAATATTATTTAAATACTGTTTTGTACATATTTATTCTTTAGCTTTCGCAAACTGAGCTTCAACCAATTCTTAAAAATACATTTAAAATTTAATATTTCCTTGCTGCATTTAGCATTAAATATATATAAATATATCAACACCTACCAAGCTAAATTTAATTATAATAAATATTAAAACATAATTCAACATTAATTGAGTAGAAAAGAAAGTAAATTGCCAATCGTCAGCGAGGAAATAAGCAATTATAAAAGTTCCATTAACCAATTCATTATTGCAATTAAGAAAAACCGCAAAACAATTTTAAATCTGATTTATTTGCATTTAAATAAATAATTTAATAATAAGAATACAATTTAATTGCTAACACTTGTCTTGTATATACAAAAATCTCAGCTAAAATTTAATATTCAAAATGAAACTTTTATGTAAAATTGGCTTTGATTGTAATTAATTTAAGATGTGTCTCAAATTACCTCAGAGCAGATTAGGATTGATTAAGCAATTCATTTGTCACATTTGGTAATTAATTTCAACTCCTTTGGTTACAATAATCTCATTTTGGTAAATGTGAATGATAATTCAAAGTGCAATCTTAATTGTAATGCAAACTGTGGAATGCCAAATAATCCATCATCCATCTAATCCACTCTCAAATTAAAGTCAGCCATCATTTTCAGTAAAGGACTCCAAAGATTGAATTGAATACATTGAAAATAATCTTTTCAGAACATTTTTCTTTTGCTTCGTATTCGTAAAATTCATTTTGGATTTCTTTTTCTGTATGTTAAATCGACCATATCAAAATAATGACAATCGCTTATTTATCGCGATTCGATTGAAAAGCAGATGGAACTGAATAGGAAAGGAATTATTTTTAATTTGATTTTAAGCATATTCAGTTTGAATTAAAAGAAAAGCCAACTCGAGTGTGAAAAAACTTTATTTATTAGCCACTTTATGTTAATCTTAAATCAGTCTAAAATATGGAATGAAATTAAGTGATTCGATAAGCCAATTATCAAATTTGATTAGCTGCAGCTTTATTATTTATAGCTAAATTAAAAAAATTATTAGCAAATGCAATGGAAAGAAATGTATAAATATCCTATATAAAAAATTTATTCGCTTGTAATATTTGACAAAAATTTAAATTTAATTTTTTTTATATTTAAATTGTTATTTAGTCTTACAGGTAAAGTATATTTTCTGGATTTTAGTATTTATATATACTGATTAGTTTTATATTCGAGAAATAGTGACTGAGTCTTAAGTTTAAATTGATGCAATTTTTTAATTTGTTTGTCTTTTTGCAGACAACCAGATCGAAAAATATATAGAGCCTTTAGCTATTTTGATTATTTAAATTAATAAATAAATGGACTCGGACTTGCGAAAGATTGAAAAATTTGGCATGCTTAAAATTAATGTTCTTTCTCAATATTAATCTACTTGAATCAAATTGATTTCTTCCGTTAAGTGGAGTCAACTTTATTATTTTTTAGTTTATTGAAGTTATTTGATTTTTATGCATATTTTTTTTTATTTTTGTTGGTAGTTTATGGAGTTGATAACAACAGTAATTAAGTAATTATCAAGTAATAATAATTAATATTGTTTATCATAACGATAAAAATCTATTGATAATTTTAGGAGTCGAACAAAAATTCTTCAATAAATAAAATGCACAAAAAATTAGCTTGACAGTTTAAAAAAAAATATTGCAACTATAAATTTAGTTCAATTATTATTTTGAATAGTATTTAAAGTATTACTGCTGAATTGTATACAAATTTAGAAGAATTTAGCACAACGCAACCCATATCAAATAACCACTTTCAAATGTCATTTGGTCAATCCAATTTCAAAGACAATAAATAAAAATAAGCAACTTCAAAAGGGGGGCGTTTTTTTTTTTAAGTGTTATTTATCAAATTCGATAACATCGAACTTTATTGCAAATTAACTTAAAATGCTTTCATATATATATATATTTTTTTTTTTTGCATACGCGACACGCATTTCGATAAAATACTAAATAAATTTGTGTATCACTTTTGACATTTATATTTTCAGTTTTCTGTTTTCTTTTTTTTTTGGGGATTTGGAAAGGAAACGTCAAACTGTGAAAATACATATTAAAAAAGATATATTTTTTTTTCATTTATGCGTTGATACACATTTCGATACGCATTCATCAAACATTGACAATTTTATCTATCCGATGCTAAACTGACCAATGCTGTCCACAGGCATTTTGGCAGGACACCCCCCCTCATGTTGATAGACCCCCCCCTTTGTCAAAGTAAATTTATGCGATTGCCTTTGGAGGAAATGCGTGTTTAGCAAATGTTTTTAAATTGTATAACGAGAATTTATGACGGACATCGTTTTTGGGAGAAGGTAAAAATTGCATGTTAAAATTCGTTTAATATTTTTGTATATTTTATTTCCCACTTTGGCAGCCGAAAAGAAGCCATATATAAATATGTATATAAATAAATATATATATATATATAAATATGGCACATAAATTGTCATTTATTTGTGGGGGTTTTTGTGGGCGTGTTTTTCTTTTTCCGTGCAGCCAGCATTTCAATGAGCAAATGCAAATAAATTAAAAACACACGAAAAACGTACCAAAAAATTGATGTTTTTTTTATTTTTTATTTTTATTTTTCATATTTTATGTCTACATTTGGAAAACGTGACGAAAAGTGTTTCAGCTGCTGCTGTCGTTGATTTGGCCAGCACTTGAAATGTTCTACAAATTAGATGGCCTACTTCAGAGCTGGCTAATGCGTCGTATACGCAACGCATGAGGAAACACGTGAAAAGCTGAAAAATTAATAGGAAACTTGGTTGGCGACTTGACTTGAATTAAAGACGCTGTGGTTGCTGTGGTTGTGCGTGTGTGTGTGCGTGATGAATGTGTGTAAACCGCTTAATTATTCATTGAGGGCAATGCATTGGAAATGGGCGTGGCCAAAGTAATATGCCACAGCCACAAGTTAACAAATAGCGGCAAAAACTTGTAGCAAACCAAGGAATTGTGGTGCGCTGTTGGTGGTGCCACCGAATGCTCCACATTAGTCAGCTAGCTGCACATTGATTAGAGCGCTCGACTGTTATAAATGACACACACACACACACACACACACACACGCACACAAGCAAACAATCATAACATGTGAAGATGTGCGCAAACAATGACTAGACTGAAAGACTTCGTGGCTAAAGTGTATATGTATGTATGTGTGTGGTGTGTGTGTGTTGTGTGTGTGTGTGTGGTGTGTGTGTAACAACAACAACAACTTTTGCTCGTTGGATGTGTGTCGACTGCCGCATTGTTTGTCTGATGAGCAAATCCCGCGAGGCATCTAATGTTATTTTTATGGCAATTTTATGTTTGCCCAGCTCACCCCTTGCCACTCCACCTCCCCCCCTTGGAGTAATATGTGTGTGTGTGTGTGTGTGTTGGTCCGCTTGCATTTGCACATCATAAAGCCAACGATAATTGCAGTGAAAAATAGAAAAATTCTTGCATTGTCTACTCTCAACTCGCCGCCCCTTAGAGCTCTCCTTTCCCCTCTCTCCCTTGCCTCTATGTGTGTGTGTGTCAAGTAATAATATGTCTGTAATCATTAGAAGCCAACGTGCAATGACTTCACACACACACACACCAACACACACACTTTTACATACAGTAATCAACCGACTGCATTTTGCTTAAGCGCCGACAAAAATGTTCACATTTTTTTTGGCTCATCTGAATTAAGTATTTTTGGTGCGTCTGGCGAAATTTGAACTGGTCTGTGTCAAAGGTCAAAGACCAAAGGTCTCCTAAGCAGATTTCATAAAAAATAAACATTGAATATAGACATGGAATTATCACGGGTCTCCTGAGTGAAACTTGAGTTAGTTTGACAAATCAGCTCATTAAAAAAGTGATCACAAATTGGGGCAGCTGGCAACTTAATATTAAATTATATTTAATTTTTAATTAAATCTACATTTTTTAAATTTTTTACAAAATATGTTTACTATTTTTGGCACACTTTACACAAATAAAAAATGCTTACTTGTAAAATAATAAGTCTTGGAAAAGCAATTTTGACTTTCTTGTCGCCTGTACGAACAAAACAACTGAGTAGGCGAATGAGTCTGTGTGTGTGTGTGAGTGTGTGTCTTTGTGTGTGTTGCTGTGCGTGCTTTTCTCCTTTTTTTTTTGGGTTTCTTTTTCTTCTGTAATATTTAACATGAACAAAATGCGAGCGTGCTTTGCGTGCGTTTCATTTTGCGAATCCAATGACCGACTTCTTTGTTAAGTGGGTGTTCTATAAGTGTGTGTGTGGGAGTGTGTGTGTGTGTGGGAGTGTGTGTGTGTGTGGAAATGTGTGCTTAGAGTTTGCGCCTTCAATTGTGGCTGCTGTCTGCCTGCCAACACTTTCAATTGTTCCCAAAATGAAGAATTTTAGTTTATAAAAAAAACTGTTGCCTACTTTTCAGCGCTCACAAATTTTATGCATAACTGAAAATAAATTCTTGAAATTAAGATTTTTACTAGAAAGAAAGAAAATAATAAATATGCAAAGCTGCCAAAAATGTTTACAATTTACACTAGAAAATAGGAAAATAATAAAAATTCTAATAATTTATATTCTACATATAAAAACAATTAAAAAATATGACTGCTGCTGGCTGCCAAAACTTTCAATTAAAGAAAAAAGGATAAATAAGATAAATAAACAAATTAAGAAATAAAAATGGAAAAATATAGCAAATGCATAACTATTACAAAAAAGCTTATCTAAAATGAACCACAGATAAATGCAAGTAAAAATGTCACAAAATTTTGTGTTTGCCTTTTTGAGTTATCTTTTGATCAGACTAATATATATATATAAAAAAGATATATCTTCTTGAGCAGACAGACAATTAAACAAACAGTCAGTTTGGACAGAGCACAATTTGTAATCAAATGAAACATTTAAATTATTTTGTAGGCAGCAGCAGAAACAGTTCCTGCAAAAAGCATAAAGAAAAGTAATTTGTATGCAAAATAGATGCGAGGGGAATGAGTGCTTTGAGGGGGGGTGTCACACTATTTGGCAAGTTGCTCACATTTGCATGCTAAATAGCTGCAACTGGCTAAGTCCGTTGATGACAATCCCATCCACAGAGGAGCTGACTCAGACTCAGACACAGAAATTGTCTGATCTACCCCAAATAAGCCAAGAGTACAAATTTGATTTTCAACTGTGTGTGTGTGTGTGTGTGTGTGTGTTCTGTGTTGTGTCTCTCAGCTTCTTGTAATTGAAACGTTAAATAATGAAGCGAGTGAAGCGAAAGAGATTCAATCAGTTCATGAATAAGACACACTGAGCCAAAAGAGGCGCCAATTAGTTTTGAATTGCGTAGATTTAAACGAATTTTAGCTGCTTCAGCGACTAAGAAGAGGACTCCAAAAAGGACTCCCCAACTGAGCCCTGAGCAGGACACGTAGTAAGCAGCAGCAGCAGCAACAACAGCAGCTTCTTCTTACACTAAAAAAAAAAAATTACATTGCTTTTATTTGAATATTTTCTTACTGTCAGCAAAATGTATCCCAGAAAGCTTAAAAAATAAATACCCCTAGAAATGTAATATTCTTATTTTTATTTTAGTTATATAAGTATATATGCTATTTTTAATTTTAATTAGATTTTATTTTGATATTAGTTATAATTATTAATTTTATATTCATATTTATTCATATACGAATACGAATATAATATCGTATTATATTAAATTCATTTTAGTTTAATTAATAATTTTAGCTTTTTTTATTTCTTAAATTGAATGAATTTAGCTGACATGATTTAAATAAATAAATAAAAAAAAAGATAACATTAAACTAGTAATACATTTAAAAATTAAATGCAAGTCTTTTAGATCAGAAATTATTTTCCCAATTTAAATTCTCTACTTTTTTCGTCACTCAGATCAACATTTTGCTACACTTTTTGATGCTGATCCTGAATATATTTTTACTAAAAAGAAGCGTAGAGAATTTTCTACTCTTTTTGCATATTTTTGTACAACTTTATTAAAATTCTACTTCTTTTTATCATTCTTGATAAGTTTAGAATTTATTAAAAAAAAATATATATTTAGTGTTAAAATTTCTGAATCAAATTGATTTCTTCCGTTAAGTGGAGTCAACTTTATTATTTTTTAGTTTATTGAAGTTATTTGATTTTTATGCATATTTTTTTTTATTTTTGTTGGTAGTTTATGGAGTTGATAACAACAGTAATTAAGTAATTATCAAGTAATAATAATTAATATTGTTTATCATAACGATAAAAATCTATTGATAATTTTAGGAGTCGAACAAAAATTCTTCAATAAATAAAATGCACAAAAAATTAGCTTGACAGTTTAAAAAAAAATATTGCAACTATAAATTTAGTTCAATTATTATTTTGAATAGTATTTAAAGTATTACTGCTGAATTGTATACAAATTTAGAAGAATTTAGCACAACGCAACCCATATCAAATAACCACTTTCAAATGTCATTTGGTCAATCCAATTTCAAAGACAATAAATAAAAATAAGCAACTTCAAAAGGGGGGCGTTTTTTTTTTTAAGTGTTATTTATCAAATTCGATAACATCGAACTTTATTGCAAATTAACTTAAAATGCTTTCATATATATATATATTTTTTTTTTTTGCATACGCGACACGCATTTCGATAAAATACTAAATAAATTTGTGTATCACTTTTGACATTTATATTTTCAGTTTTCTGTTTTCTTTTTTTTTTTGGGGATTTGGAAAGGAAACGTCAAACTGTGAAAATACATATTAAAAAAGATATATTTTTTTTTCATTTATGCGTTGATACACATTTCGATACGCATTCATCAAACATTGACAATTTTATCTATCCGATGCTAAACTGACCAATGCTGTCCACAGGCATTTTGGCAGGACACCCCCCCTCATGTTGATAGACCCCCCCCTTTGTCAAAGTAAATTTATGCGATTGCCTTTGGAGGAAATGCGTGTTTAGCAAATGTTTTTAAATTGTATAACGAGAATTTATGACGGACATCGTTTTTGGGAGAAGGTAAAAATTGCATGTTAAAATTCGTTTAATATTTTTGTATATTTTATTTCCCACTTTGGCAGCCGAAAAGAAGCCATATATAAATATGTATATAAATAAATATATATATATATATAAATATGGCACATAAATTGTCATTTATTTGTGGGGGTTTTTGTGGGCGTGTTTTTCTTTTTCCGTGCAGCCAGCATTTCAATGAGCAAATGCAAATAAATTAAAAACACACGAAAAACGTACCAAAAAATTGATGTTTTTTTTATTTTTTATTTTTATTTTTCATATTTTATGTCTACATTTGGAAAACGTGACGAAAAGTGTTTCAGCTGCTGCTGTCGTTGATTTGGCCAGCACTTGAAATGTTCTACAAATTAGATGGCCTACTTCAGAGCTGGCTAATGCGTCGTATACGCAACGCATGAGGAAACACGTGAAAAGCTGAAAAATTAATAGGAAACTTGGTTGGCGACTTGACTTGAATTAAAGACGCTGTGGTTGCTGTGGTTGTGCGTGTGTGTGTGCGTGATGAATGTGTGTAAACCGCTTAATTATTCATTGAGGGCAATGCATTGGAAATGGGCGTGGCCAAAGTAATATGCCACAGCCACAAGTTAACAAATAGCGGCAAAAACTTGTAGCAAACCAAGGAATTGTGGTGCGCTGTTGGTGGTGCCACCGAATGCTCCACATTAGTCAGCTAGCTGCACATTGATTAGAGCGCTCGACTGTTATAAATGACACACACACACACACACACACACACGCACACAAGCAAACAATCATAACATGTGAAGATGTGCGCAAACAATGACTAGACTGAAAGACTTCGTGGCTAAAGTGTATATGTATGTATGTGTGTGGTGTGTGTGTGTTGTGTGTGTGTGTGTGGTGTGTGTGTAACAACAACAACAACTTTTGCTCGTTGGATGTGTGTCGACTGCCGCATTGTTTGTCTGATGAGCAAATCCCGCGAGGCATCTAATGTTATTTTTATGGCAATTTTATGTTTGCCCAGCTCACCCCTTGCCACTCCACCTCCCCCCCTTGGAGTAATATGTGTGTGTGTGTGTGTGTGTTGGTCCGCTTGCATTTGCACATCATAAAGCCAACGATAATTGCAGTGAAAAATAGAAAAATTCTTGCATTGTCTACTCTCAACTCGCCGCCCCTTAGAGCTCTCCTTTCCCCTCTCTCCCTTGCCTCTATGTGTGTGTGTGTCAAGTAATAATATGTCTGTAATCATTAGAAGCCAACGTGCAATGACTTCACACACACACACACCAACACACACACTTTTACATACAGTAATCAACCGACTGCATTTTGCTTAAGCGCCGACAAAAATGTTCACATTTTTTTTGGCTCATCTGAATTAAGTATTTTTGGTGCGTCTGGCGAAATTTGAACTGGTCTGTGTCAAAGGTCAAAGACCAAAGGTCTCCTAAGCAGATTTCATAAAAAATAAACATTGAATATAGACATGGAATTATCACGGGTCTCCTGAGTGAAACTTGAGTTAGTTTGACAAATCAGCTCATTAAAAAAGTGATCACAAATTGGGGCAGCTGGCAACTTAATATTAAATTATATTTAATTTTTAATTAAATCTACATTTTTTAAATTTTTTACAAAATATGTTTACTATTTTTGGCACACTTTACACAAATAAAAAATGCTTACTTGTAAAATAATAAGTCTTGGAAAAGCAATTTTGACTTTCTTGTCGCCTGTACGAACAAAACAACTGAGTAGGCGAATGAGTCTGTGTGTGTGTGTGAGTGTGTGTCTTTGTGTGTGTTGCTGTGCGTGCTTTTCTCCTTTTTTTTTTGGGTTTCTTTTTCTTCTGTAATATTTAACATGAACAAAATGCGAGCGTGCTTTGCGTGCGTTTCATTTTGCGAATCCAATGACCGACTTCTTTGTTAAGTGGGTGTTCTATAAGTGTGTGTGTGGGAGTGTGTGTGTGTGTGGGAGTGTGTGTGTGTGTGGAAATGTGTGCTTAGAGTTTGCGCCTTCAATTGTGGCTGCTGTCTGCCTGCCAACACTTTCAATTGTTCCCAAAATGAAGAATTTTAGTTTATAAAAAAAACTGTTGCCTACTTTTCAGCGCTCACAAATTTTATGCATAACTGAAAATAAATTCTTGAAATTAAGATTTTTACTAGAAAGAAAGAAAATAATAAATATGCAAAGCTGCCAAAAATGTTTACAATTTACACTAGAAAATAGGAAAATAATAAAAATTCTAATAATTTATATTCTACATATAAAAACAATTAAAAAATATGACTGCTGCTGGCTGCCAAAACTTTCAATTAAAGAAAAAAGGATAAATAAGATAAATAAACAAATTAAGAAATAAAAATGGAAAAATATAGCAAATGCATAACTATTACAAAAAAGCTTATCTAAAATGAACCACAGATAAATGCAAGTAAAAATGTCACAAAATTTTGTGTTTGCCTTTTTGAGTTATCTTTTGATCAGACTAATATATATATATAAAAAAGATATATCTTCTTGAGCAGACAGACAATTAAACAAACAGTCAGTTTGGACAGAGCACAATTTGTAATCAAATGAAACATTTAAATTATTTTGTAGGCAGCAGCAGAAACAGTTCCTGCAAAAAGCATAAAGAAAAGTAATTTGTATGCAAAATAGATGCGAGGGGAATGAGTGCTTTGAGGGGGGGTGTCACACTATTTGGCAAGTTGCTCACATTTGCATGCTAAATAGCTGCAACTGGCTAAGTCCGTTGATGACAATCCCATCCACAGAGGAGCTGACTCAGACTCAGACACAGAAATTGTCTGATCTACCCCAAATAAGCCAAGAGTACAAATTTGATTTTCAACTGTGTGTGTGTGTGTGTGTGTGTGTTCTGTGTTGTGTCTCTCAGCTTCTTGTAATTGAAACGTTAAATAATGAAGCGAGTGAAGCGAAAGAGATTCAATCAGTTCATGAATAAGACACACTGAGCCAAAAGAGGCGCCAATTAGTTTTGAATTGCGTAGATTTAAACGAATTTTAGCTGCTTCAGCGACTAAGAAGAGGACTCCAAAAAGGACTCCCCAACTGAGCCCTGAGCAGGACACGTAGTAAGCAGCAGCAGCAGCAACAACAGCAGCTTCTTCTTACACTAAAAAAAAAAAATTACATTGCTTTTATTTGAATATTTTCTTACTGTCAGCAAAATGTATCCCAGAAAGCTTAAAAAATAAATACCCCTAGAAATGTAATATTCTTATTTTTATTTTAGTTATATAAGTATATATGCTATTTTTAATTTTAATTAGATTTTATTTTGATATTAGTTATAATTATTAATTTTATATTCATATTTATTCATATACGAATACGAATATAATATCGTATTATATTAAATTCATTTTAGTTTAATTAATAATTTTAGCTTTTTTTATTTCTTAAATTGAATGAATTTAGCTGACATGATTTAAATAAATAAATAAAAAAAAAGATAACATTAAACTAGTAATACATTTAAAAATTAAATGCAAGTCTTTTAGATCAGAAATTATTTTCCCAATTTAAATTCTCTACTTTTTTCGTCACTCAGATCAACATTTTGCTACACTTTTTGATGCTGATCCTGAATATATTTTTACTAAAAAGAAGCGTAGAGAATTTTCTACTCTTTTTGCATATTTTTGTACAACTTTATTAAAATTCTACTTCTTTTTATCATTCTTGATAAGTTTAGAATTTATTAAAAAAAAATATATATTTAGTGTTAAAATTTCTGATCAAAATTTAATTATAAATAGGTAATAAATATTATGTTAATAAATAGTATAAAAATATGTCAATAAATATTATAAAAAATATGTTAATAAATATAATAAAAAATATAGGTTCTTCTCATGGTTAAAATTATTCTATCTCTTTCTAAAAATTTGGGTTTGCATATCTAAGTATCACTCTGGATTTTTCTTAAATTTAGTAAAACAAAATATCTAAAATTATATTTTTTTTATAGTATTTGTTTTATAAGTGTGTTAATTACAGACAAAAAATGTTGTTACTTATGGTACTATACAATTTAAAAAATTTAAATTTAAATTCATAGATTTATGTAATTTAATTAAATGTAGAAAAAATAGACTTATTTTTTTAGTTATCCATTTAAGGCAAGCCTAAGAAAATAATTAGTATTTTTATTTATTTAGTATTTTTAAATAACGGTTATATAAATAAATAAATTTATGGGCTAATTCTTTTCTGAGTGTACGTACAAAATTCGATAATCAGATTTATGCAATTTGCACAACAAGTTGAAACAAAACACTGAGCGAAAAAGTATGAGAGAAGTGTGAAACTCACAACGAAAAAGTTGTCGTAATCAATTTCAGTTCAGTTGCCACACTTTTCGCCAGCTCTCCCTCCCTCTCTCTCTCTCTTTCTCTTCCTCTCTCTTTGTCTGTCTGTTTGTGTTTCCCTTTCTGTCTTTGTGGCTAAATTAACATGAATTGCAACCTGGCCAAAAGGAAAGTTTTTCGCTTAAGTAAAAGTGCAAAATTCTTAATTCTCCCTCAGCTATTGCTCCCCTCTCACTCTCTCACTCTCCCCATCTCTTTCTCTTTGTCTCTTTATATATTTATATATATTTCT
>JAWNLJ010000271.1:0-21974 GCA_035042365.1 Drosophila dives | reverse complement strand
CTGCTGCTGGTGTTTTTGCTGACGCCGCTGCTGCGGCTTCCAACATGTTATAATTTGTCAAATGGGAGAAGGGCAAAAACAAAATCTATGCGAATGTTTACACTTTAATCTTTCGCCGATAGATGAAAGATTAAAGTATAAACATTCGCATATAGATATAGCTGCAGCTGGTGCTGACGCCGCTGCTGCGGCATCTAACATGCTGATGCTGCTGCTTAGATTTTTTGTGGCTGATGCTGGTGTTGTTGCTGACGCCGCTGCTGCGGCTTCCAACATGTTATGATTTGTCAAATGGGAGAAGAGCAAAAAAATCTATGCGAATGTTTACACTTTAATCTTTCGCCGATAGATGAAAGATTAAAGTATAAACATTCGCATATAGATATAGCTGCAGCTGGTGCTGACGCCGCTGCTGCGGCTTCTAACATGCTGATGCTGCTGCTTAGATTTTTTGTGGCTGATGCTGGTGTTTTTGCTGACGCCGCTGCTGCAGCTTCCAACATGTTATAATTTGTCAAATGAGAGAAGAGCAAAAACAAAAAAAAAATGTTGCGCTTGAAGCATTGGAATTTTCGGCGACGCTGCTGCTGGTTCTGAAAAGGGACGCCCATAAATCAATCATAAATATTGAAATGTAAACATAAACTAATTGGGGCAATAAGAACTAATGGGGCAATAAAAACTAATGGGCCAAAAAAGAGGAATGGGGCAAAAAATGAGCAATGAGGCAACAAAAATAGGAATGGGATTCTATGACAGGAAGTGACGTAGTAGTCCCCTACTATTTATTTAATAACTTTATTATTCCCAAATGTTCAAAGATGGGAAAATACGATGTACAACTTTTAGATTTAGATGTAACTTGTGGATATGAAGCAGAAATTGACTTAACTCGTTTATGCTTTGAGATTTCAAGAAAGATGGGAAAGAAATAAAAAATGATGTAAGCCAGTATAGACAAGTATTACAAAAGAAAGTGACACAAGTATAGACACTTAAAAAAAAATAAAGTAAAATAATTCTTTAGTTGCATTTCTGCTTTTGAAGAATACACAACAGAATTGGTTTAATTTCGAATTTTGGACTTAAAACAAATTTTAGGAAAATTGATGATTTCCTCAAGGAGGAATGTGCTATTTCCTGAACATTCCAAATTGTTGGACGAATATCGAGAATTTTTCTTGGAGTATGAAAACTGTTGAAAATAATGTTATTTTACATTCAATGCAACCGTGCATCAGTAACATATATATGTTAAGTCCCATATGATCGATAGCTTTAATGTTAACTAACAGTCTTGAATAAACTTTGATTAAGTACACAATGCTGGTGCGACTCAGTTTTAATTTTCTTATCCAGGCATTCCCTGACGCGGGGAAAGGATTTTTGCTCCAACAAAAACTATCGTCTAATTCAGTCAAAAATAGGAAATAACTTGACGGTGTGCTCATGGTCCATAAATGACGATAGAGGTGGGGTTGATACTTGTGCTTTTCACTTCTTTGTATTATATAAGAGAAAACTGGATCGCCTAATAATTCAATACACTAACCTTAGGAAGAGGTTAAACAGTCGGGATATTAATAATAATACACTTTAAATGAAAATGAATACGAGAAATTAAACTGTAACAATAAGAGAAAAAAATAAACAAATGTCTGTAGTTGTAAGCATTTTTATAATAAATAAATAAATTATACAATGAAAAACAAAAAACAATTTCTTTTATTTAAACATTTAAATCTATTTGAGAAGTCTGTAGGTAGACAAATCAAACCAGGCTATTTTAGAGCAGAGTGCACTGTAAGAAGGGGAGACTAAAAACACACACACACTTACACACAAGCCAATGACAAACAGCAAAAGGTCGTTGAACCCAATCTCATACCCGAAATCATGTACTTGCATACTTGTGCGAGAGCTTATAGACTACTCGTAATGTGCACAATCTCCTCCTTCAGAAATATAAGCACGTACGCACACACAAGTGAACCCACGCTCATTAATGAAATCTTGTTCGAAGATACACACACACACACCCACAACTGCGTTAGGTGCTAACCAATCTTCCACTTGACTCAAGCCTATAGATAACAGGTTACATGTCTTGTACACAAACTCCTCCTTACATTATATAATCACGTTCGCACACACAAGTGATACTGAGTGATCCTCATGCCAATGTCAAACAGCATTATGAAAAGGCTCGCCCATAAATCTGCATCTTTTCGATCGTAAATGTCTCCTACGTGATCCACACCCACATATTTTTCTAAAAAAAAAGGTCGATCTCCCACACATTTTCCTCAAAAAGGAACGCAACGATGCAAGTGTCCACCTGCTTATCCAGTCATCAGTCGACGGCTTATAGCTACTGCCACTGTTGATAACGCCATTTTGGAGGGGTATACTGCCTGTAAAATGCGTTTCAATGAGGAGCTCTAGCTTCTGCATATTATTGCTCTTATTGAACATTTTTACATTATAATGATATGTTAGCTTCCGGCGTTCGCAAGCGCTCTGTGAAGCCTAGCACCTTGGCTGGTGCTTATAATGCTTTCACAGTAATTCCTATAATTCATCCGCTTAGCCTTCCTGATCTCCTTGTTGTAGGTGGTCAGACTTTCACGGTACCGTGCTCAACCTACGTCTCTCTTAGCTGTGTTAAAGAGACAAAGTGTAGTTCGACGCATCCTCTCAAGGCTGACGTTCCACCAAGGGGCATCTTTTTCTTTTTACTTCCTCTCCATGATGAACCAGCTGTTTCATAGGTTCCTGGGGAAGGGATTATGCCTTACTGTATTTTTCGTGGACCATATAACAATTATCTTCTTGGTAATCTCGACGAAAGACTACCTGACCATGACTCGTTTGACGACGGATCCCGGATTATTTGGGAGTGTTTCGATTTTGCTTGGCTCTTGCTTTGCTTTGGCCAGGCTTTTAAGTTACTACCTCCGCCATATGATTCTGATTGGTCACTACTTGTTTTGGTCGAGAGCCAGACTTTTTTTTGGTTATAAAATAATTAATTATAGACTATATAATTTAATTTCCACGAGTTGCGTAGAAAGATAAGAAAACCTGTACAGAGATCAGCGATTAGCATGAAAGTCTAGATAAAACCCTGCTTAATCGGCAACATCCTATATCGATCACGAAATTACCACCTAAAATTGGAACCATACGATCCAGAAGAATGAAAATTTTAAATCTGCCGATAGATAATATTCGAAGCCAAATTAATTAATTAAATTAATTTCTCAGTTCTAAAAAAAGTTTTTTCCAACATATTTTTGAGTTTTCAGTTAAAAATCTTCCCATATTTTTTTTTCCGAATCTAATTATTTTTTCTTTAATATATAAGTTTACTATATAATCTTTTCAGGTATATTGCGAATTGATAATTTATGGATCCTGCCAAACCTAACGAGACTGTGTCTGAATTTTAACAAAATAGAATCAATTGAACACATTGAAATGCTAACTGAATTGAAAGAATTAAACTTAAGCTTCAATTTAATAAAAAAAATTGAAAACCTTGACTCATTAGGGCAATTAGAATACTTGTCACTATATAGTAACAAGATAACAAAAATTGAAAAGTTAGAGTCACTTGAGAAGCTAGTAATATTAAGCTTGGGGAAAAATATGATAACTTCAACTGACGGTGTAAGTATAAAAATAATTTCTTAATATTTAAATTAAATATTCTTTTTTTATCTGTTTATTTTATTTTTGCGATGAGTTATTGTTCCCGCATCGGGCAAAGATTAGAAATATAAATGCTATATACTCACATATCTGGCACAATTTTTATCATACCACCAAAGTTTAATTATTTGCTTTGGCCAAAGTACCTTTTAATTAATTATGTATACATTCTCGCATTTTTGATTTAGAGGAGGATAATTTGGTAGGTATATTACTGATAGCCGACTTTGAGAATCGATAAACATAAATTTAATATCCACGCTAAGCTATAATCGCCCAAAACCGGTATTGGCACCAGCGAGGCGTAATATAAATAGTTGTGGATTTTTATGCACACTCTTTTATTTATCAATTTATACAACTAAAGTCAGTCGCAGGAGTTTAAATGAACTTCTGCGCATATTTCAAGCGGAGGTGCGTGCTGTAATTAGAAGTGCTGAGTTTAAACCTGAAGTAGTTAAACTTTTAAAAGTAGTCCACCAGGGAACCGAAGCAGCGGTATAACAAGCGAGAATGGGGTCAGGAGGCCCTAACAGGGCCAAAAACGATTTGCGGCATAGGAAAACAAACAATACGGCTTAGAAACAAAGAAAGACAGATGCAAAAAGGAGTTTTGCAGAGGCACCAGGACTGCGACAGGCAAAATGTCTTATGGGCGGCTATAATCATAAACGATTTAAGCAAGTAATATCCATAGGCTAGGATAGGCCAATGTAGGGCTTGTGAAAATGAGGAGAAATACTCAACGCACATCCTAGCAGTATGTGTTGTATTAACTATGCATGTTATGAGTTTCAGGGACAACAAAGATTTTAGCATTCGTTCAGGAACTGCGGTTGATGGGGGGGTTCACAGATCTAATAGGTCGCAAAAATAAGAAACAATTATTTCCAAATTTTATTTATTAATCATATTGATGATTAATTGATGATATATTATTGATCCAATATTTTTGGCATTAATTGGAGAAAACTCAGCAATATTCCAAAGAGACCAAACAATTTATTAGAATGAATTAGAAAAGTTTATTGACGATAAAGGAAGTTAAAAATTAAGTTGTAAATTACAGAAACAGAAGGCTCGAAATTTATTACATAATAATCTTTTGCAATTATTACAGAGTACTCATAACGTTCATTCATGGATAAATAAGTAATAAAACGACTAAGTGAAAGTGGGAAGAAGTAACGAGGCGATATAGAGGGAGCATAAATAAGTAATAAAACGACTAAGTGAAAGTGGGAAGAAGTAACGAGGCGATATAGAGGGAGCAGAAAAATCAATTTGCCTTGTCAAAGCAGTTCAATCGATAAAACAATTTATAAATTTAAAATCAAATGAAATACCTAGCATAGTACGAAAATTCTTGAAGAAGGGAAGGCTAATAAGGAACAAAAGTAATAAACTCTTTTGCACACATATTGTGGAGACCACACACAAAATCCATATATATAGTCCTCAAATCCATTTGTGGGAGTAGTCTCACATTTTACATGACCATGTTGGAAAGTTTAAAATAATAGATCTACATAAGTGTAGCAGTTGAGTCGTTTATTATTTTTTTTTTAAATTTCTTAAGGTATGGCTTCTTGTACCCTTGTAATTTTTTACATCAGACTTAGAAATATTCTACAAAGAGGACTCATAAAGAACGCCTAACAAGTTGCGGGAAAAAACAAGTAATAACATTCAAAGTAAACAGTTTCAGTAAAGGTTTTAAAGTGACTCAAAACAGTACTTTAGTACACAGCCCGGAATTCCATTTGGACCTGGCGAATACCCAGGCTTGATTGTATAAAGGTCGTCAAGAATTAACTTTCAGTGATCATAGCACAAAAAATGCAATCAGATTTTGATCAAGCAATGGATAGATTACATTGGGCTTAAAAATAGTAGACAAATTGTTAGATTTAAAATATTGAAAAAGCAATTCAGCTGCTGCCTGATCATTCTATACTTTTGTATAATCATAAAAACTAGAATTTTGTAATGAAGACGATTTTAGTTTTATGGTATCCATACCTGTTTGTATCTGGAAGCAAGATGCCTTTGATGGCCTGGGCATAATAACACTGCGTTTATTTAGCTTTAACCTGTATAAAACCTCTGTGATGCTTGTCTATCTACTCCCATATTTTTCCTTTATTAATATTGAGCTAAATAAATGTACAGTAGTGGCGAAATCTGGTATAAAAAACCTGTATAATGATGTCACTCTAAAGTAATATCGTAGTTTCTTGAATGGGCTTCAGTTAAATGATAGCAGCTACCCTCTCCGGATTAGTGCGTATTACTTATTTAGTGTCAGATGGCTTGAGCTTGGCCACGTTGATAATTTAACCCGCTGTTGTCATCCTTGAAGCACTTCATTCAAATACGCAAAACCATGTGGCATAATTTCATCTAGGTAGCTCAGAAACATGACGAATAAAATGCCAATAGAATTGGATACAGTCCTTTCCTTGGTACTCCTTAACCATAGGGATCTGCCAGTATTGGCCTGTGAGGATATGATAGTGTCCATTCATTTTATCCATCTGTTTGTTGATCTCAGCTTGCATCTTGGGGTTTTCAAAAAAATATCGCTGTTTGATCGGCCAATCATCACTCATTACAATGAGGTGCTCCTCCGTAGAAGTCTGATGTTCACCTCAAACCGAACTAAACAACAGCTGTCACTTGCGCTTCATCGTTCTGTAGGCATCCTATTAATATCTTGGGGCTGTTTTGTACGGCTCAAAGTGGCCAGGATCACTATCACAACCAGCAAAGTTGAACGCCAGGTAAGTAGTAGGGAATTGGGGATTCTAATACAGGAAGTGACTTCGTTTTTTAATTGCCCATTATTTTTTTATTGCCCCATTAGTTTTTTGGTAGGGTAGAGAATGGTGTGAGGAATCTTTTTGAGGAAAATGTGTGGGGGGAGCGATCTTATTAGGAAAATGTGAGTTGAGTTGTTATTCGTGTGAGACATTTATGATCGAAATATAGAGATTTATGGGCGTCTTTTTTCATATTGCTGTTTGTCATTGGCTTGAGGATCACTCAATAGCACTTGTGTACGACCTTTTTAAGAAAATGTGTGTTGGGTTGGTATAAGTGTGAATCATTTATGATCGATTTATGGGTGTCCCTTTTCATATTGCTGTTTGACATTGGCTTGTGGATCACTCATTAGCACTTGTGTGTGCGTACATAATTATGTTTATTATATGGAGGAGTTTGTGCACAAGACATGTAACTTGTTATCTATAGGCTTGAGTCAAGTGG
Source organism: Drosophila dives (assembly GCA_035042365.1). Taxonomy (NCBI): domain Eukaryota; kingdom Metazoa; phylum Arthropoda; class Insecta; order Diptera; family Drosophilidae; genus Drosophila; species Drosophila dives. The sequence continues at coordinate 14,990 of JAWNLJ010000271.1, read as the reverse complement.
AAGATTGGTGAGCACCTAACGCAGTTGTGGGTGTGTGTGTGTGTATCTTCGAACAAGATTTCATTCATGAGGGTGGGTTCACTTGTGTGTGCGTACGTGCTTATATTTCTGAAGGAGGAGATTGTGCACATTACGAGTAGTCTATAAGCTCTCGCACAAGTATGCAAGTACATGATTTCGGGTATGAGATTGGGTTCAACGACCTTTTCCTGTTTGTCATTGGCTAGTGTGTAAGTGTGTGTGTGTTTTTAGTCTCCCCTTCTTACAGTGCACTCTGCTCTAAAATAGCCTGGTTTGATTTGTCTACCTACAGACTTCTCAAATAGATTCAAATGTTTAAATAAAGAAAATTGTTTTTTGTTTTTCATTGTATAATTTATTTATTTATTATAAAAATGCTTACAACTACAGACATTTGTTTATTTTTTTCTCTTATTGTTATAGTTTAATTTCTCGTATTCATTTTCATTTAAAGTGTATTATTATTAATATCCCGACTGTTTAACCTCTTTCTAAGGTTAGTGTATTGAAATATTAGGCGATCCAGTTTTCTCTCATATGTTACAAAGTAGTGACGAGCACAAGTATCAACCCCACCTCTAGCGTCATTCGTGGACCATGAGCACACCGTCAAGTGCTCTCCATATTTTGATTGAATAAGACGATAGTTTTCATACTCCATGAAAAATTCTCGATATTCGTCCAACAATTTGGAATGCTCAGGAAATAGCACATTCCTCCTTGAGGAAATCATCAATTTTCCTAACATTTGTTTTAAGTCCAAAATTCGATATTAAACCAATTCTGTTGTGTATTCTTCAAAAGCAGAAATGCAACTAAAGAATTATTTTACTTTATTTTTTTTTAAGTGTCTATACTTGTGTCACTTTCTTTTGTGATACTTGTCTATACTGGTTTACATCATTTTTTATTTATTTCCCCATCTTTCTTGAAATCTCAAAGCATAAACGAGTTAAGTCAATTTCTGCTTCATATCCACAAGTTACATCTAAATCTAAAAGTTGTACATCATATTTTCCCATCTTTGAACATTTGGGAATAATAAAGTTATATATTACAAATTTGAATTTTAAGTAACGTGTTCCAACATAATAATGAGGTGAAAAATATTCCTAATCTTATGAAGGCTCTCCATGATTCACTATTAAATTCTATTTTATTGCCATACTGATTTAAAATTAATATGCATTGCTTATCTGCTTTTCTAATTTTAAAATGACACTTTATAGTCTCAGTCTTGGGATTATCCATTATTGTATCAGGCATCCAGAACTCAAACTACTCAAGCCTTAACTGGATATATTCCCTAAACATTAGTAATTAAAGCCATTCCTCTTTTCAAAATCCAATGAAATTAGGTTTATGTTGCTGCATCCAAACCATTGGTGTAAATCGTCTCGTTGTTGAAAAGCCACACTTTAACTTTAATTGTAGGTTAACAAAATACTCAAATCCAAAAATGATTTCGTGATCTTGTAATTTTCTTGAAATTCTAGATTTTCTTAGCTGAAGTGTGTCCATATTGATTGAAAAGTTTTCCCCAACTAACTTGGAATTGAGTTGTGATCGCTATTTAAGGTGAAGCGACTAGTTCATGTTTCTCAGTACATTGTATACATTGGAAACAAAATAATTAAGATTGACAGAACTTCGTGTGTTATTCTTAACTTCCAGTATATATTTGTAAAAGAATTAGCTTACATGCAAGCCGGATCAATAGTACCGAAATTCTTACACTTCAAGCCTCCCTACGATATAAAAGAGCTAGATGAATTAACTAGAAAAACCATAAAAATAACTAAACAATATGTCGATGGATCGGATTGGAGTGATGGAGACATTTCTTATTTAAGCCTTGGTGATATATTAAGTCCAGTAAATAGTTTTGCCTCAGTTATGGTACGAGGTAGAGCTAAGAAACAGTTTTTATCTAAATATTTAACTAAAAATATAGTTGATTTAGAACTAGATCAAAGTTTAAGTCACTTTCAAAACTTTTTCAAAAATTGTAGAATACATAAGAAAATAACAAACCAATATGCTCTAAACAATTTATTTGAGCTCTTTGTAATCTTAGAAAGTTCTAAATTTGAATAATATAAAAAATTATTTCAGAATGTCATTTAAAAATTTAGTTTTACTTTATTCAATATAGTTATTCGTTCTATATGACACTCAAATATAAGTCTAGAGTAAATCTAGTACAACTCGTGGATTTCTTAAAGCATGTAAAATAGTTGTTATTTCGTTAAAATCCTCAATTGACGACAGCTTCTTGATTCTCCCTTAAAATGAATTAAACAATACGTTGAACTAATCCTGTTAATGGTGAATACTCAACTAACCGATCATGCATAAGTGGACAGCATACTTTAGTGTTTTTAATACTTGAACTTACCAAGTCAATGGAAACTCTGATGTCGATTGGTCCTGTTTTAACAGTCTCATTCTGATGTGTTAAATCTATAACAACAATCGGTGCTTTATCTTTAAATTCTTTAGGCGTTAGCAACAGTTCAGACTGCTTCATATAATAACTTGCTTGAAAACTTGCATACATATCATACAAACTTGCAAATCGATCACGATTAAAATATATACTCATATCATCATATGGATAGGCCTCGGAGTTCAAATGCACTTTCAAGTTTCGTAATTGATTTTGAATCAATTTGTATCAAGTAAAAAGCCTATTATAGCAAACCGACGACGTTCTCTATTTGCTGCAAGCTTAACATTCCACACATGATGAGTACCTTCTTTAATGATGGATTGAGATAACAATCCCAACTGCGGAATGCTACTGGTAGTGAGCCTCCGCTTTTTGTTATATTAAACATTACTAATTTCTTTTCATCACTGAGAGTAATATGTGGTACTTTCCAAGTAATATTTGTTATATGTAATTTATACTCGGCACTTTCAATTTTACTTTGATATACATCGTCCATATTTTTAGTTATGAGTAGTATTAGCTCATGTTTACAATTCAATAAGACTTTCTTATAGTCTTCACAAAATCCAAGCAGACATTTAAGTGGAATAGAGAAATTAAAATATCAATCATATGTTAGTTGTTTGTCGTTTCCATTAAACCAACCAGAATTCTAAAGCATACGACTTTCAGGTTTATTCAATGAAATATAGTTTTTTAAGGTTGTTGAAATACCAACAAATCTAGTTCGATCAATTTCAATTCCATTCAACTCAGATTGAATAAATAAGCCATTGTTATCTAATTTTTAGACCCAATGACTTTACAAACAATTTTTTTTCAGCTTTTTGCTTGACAACCTTCTTTCTTCTGCAGTATAACTCAAAATGCTTGATGATGGGGGGTAACATATATTCTTATTATAAATAATCATTTTTGTTGCCTTCAATGTAGCCGAAGCTTAACACTCTCATTACGTAAATTAACTAAATTTCCGTTCTGATGAGCAATGATTCTGCATTATCAAATGATTCGCTCACAATGTTACATTCTATTCGAATTGTATTTACTTTTAAAATATCCACAGACTGGTCTGAGATGTTTATAGAATTCGGCTTTAGTACCTTTTTGTTAAATCCGAATAATTGACCAATAGTATTGGCTTTATTAAAATATATAGGTTGTTCCTTAGTCGAAATCACTACTTGAAGCGTATTATTGTTACTTTCAATGAGTGGGAGATTTAATTTATTTGCTTCTTTTGCTCCATTTCTCAATAATAATGTTTCTTATATCGCTATGCTCGTATGATCCAACAGGTATCTCAAAAACATGTTCTCCAATATGTAATAAATTATTATCATGATCCACATTTGGAATTGAGTTATACATGTGGAAATCAATGAGAAATCAATCACATTCATAATTTTCCTTCAATTTAATGAGTGGATGATAGTTTGCCATTAAAATTGAGCTTTTGCCCGTTAATGTGAGAGTTGTTGTCATTTCGATCGATTATCGCTTAGTGAAAAAATATTAAGGTTTTCTCATATTATATCATATTCTAATAAAGTCAGCGAATCCCCGTCTATAGCGTCCATTTTCTAGAGGATCATCTTTACTTAGAAGCACAAAACCATACTTTTATTTCCAACAAAACTAAAAAATGTTCTTAAATACACCAAAATTCATATCTACGCCTACGTGATCTTGGTACACATGCTTCATATTTAATTCGTCTTGCCTGAACATTATTATTATATTTGCATTGTCACGAATAAGATGTTTAAGGACACGTGTATACGTTTGACATAAATAAAACGCATCAACGTTATTATGTCGCCCCATACAGAAGTATGCACGAATATTATTTTGTTTTTCAAATGCAACATCATCAAAAATCATTAAGGAGTTACTTTTGGCTTTAGATGGCGAGAGAATGCTCTCATTTTCTGAAAATGTAAAATATCCCATCCCTTTTATTGGGCTCACAAGTGTTTTCAAGTATTCATATTTCGGTTGGTGTAAAGACTTTGAATATAAATAAATATTTTCAAACTTAAGCCCATTTGGGCTTTCAATCAAACTGATCATTACATTTGTTTTGCCACAATTAGAAGGTACAACGATAAGGGCACTAATTGAATTGGGTAATGATCTGCTATGTCTAACTTGTTTTTCTTCCCCATTTTTAAAATCAATATTCTTCACTTCTATATTCGTTTTTTGTTTTATTAATCTCATATCAGATATTGTTTTCTCAGAAGATCGTTACTCTCTTATAATACTTTGAAAAATAAACATCAATTAAAATGGTAGTGCACTTTTATAAATTAACTAGTAGCAAACCACAGCTCTATTAAGGTAGAGGTGTTATTGATAAAATAATAAACTCCCTCCCATTTGAGATACATATACCAGGTTATCAGTTCTGTGGTCCAGGAACAAAGTTAAAAAATCGCTTGGAAAAAGGCGAAAAGGGAATAAATCCATTAGATGTCGCTTGTTGGGAGCAAGACATAGCATTTTCAAATAATAATGATTTGAGCGACCGTCATATAGCTGATTCAAATTTGGTCAAAAGAGCGTGGGAGCGTGTAATGGCCTCAGATAGTAGTCCGTTGCTTATTTTGTAACAAACATAATGAAAGCAAAGAAAAAATGGAATGGGACTAAAGCAAAGAAAAAATAAAAATAAACCATGTGAGAAAAAAAAAAATTTTCTTCACGCCGTAAGAGTGGCTACTAGAGTATTAAAGAAGGAGAAGCCATATGATATTCAATCTGCTATAAAAATCTCTAAAAAAGCAATAGACAAAACTTTTGGACGAAAGAAAAATGAAGTAATAATTCCTCGAGTTATTAGTGTTCCTAAACTTGGTGGTTTCTTACCACTTATACCCATTTTAATGGCACTCGGAGCATTAGGCGGACTCGCCTCTTAATAGAGCTAAAAATGCAAAGAAAATATAATAGGAGAATAAACGACATAACAGAAAAATGAAAGCCACTGCTTAAGGCAATGAACTCTATTTAAAACCATATCAAAAGGGTTATGGTATATCAACCGACCATTCAAAAAACATTTAAGACAGCTACCTAATAAGCCGCTTTCAAACATTGACATTATGAATTTTACTCGCAAACATATCCCCTTTTCAGAGGTGTTTTTATGAGAGACTCATTACCAAAACGAGTACACAGAAGAGAAAGTGGTATTGTTAACTTGGACCTTTCAAGTGGAGTTGGAACACATTGGGTAGCTTACTACAAAAGAGATGAGCAAATCAGATATTTTGATAGTTTTGGGAATTTGCCACCACCTTTAGAGCTTATTAGATATTTAGGTGAGAATATAAAATACAATTATAATCAAGTTCAACGATTTGATTCTTTTAATTTTGGACACTTATGTTTAAGATTTCTATTAATGCAGTATAAAGACGATTATTTAAAGTAACTTGTATTCATCTTTCTTTAGAATGCAAATTAATATTTTATTTTAGTATATAAAAGCTATAAACAGCCAGACTATCTTTAGTTTGATTATAGTATTTGTGCTGTTTACAACGGAAATTACGTGAAAAACGTCAGTAAATAACATGTAAAACAGCGAAAAATCACGTGATATCAAGCCGCTTAAAACCAGATGCCACCTATAAAGATGTTTATCGGTTTAGACCTGATCGGTTTATAGTTTAAATGGATGAACATCTTCTGAAAGAATTAACGAAAACAAGACTCGCACTAAAAAGAAAATTTCAAAGCATTAAATTAGGTAGAGCAGCAAATGAGTATCAATTAGAGGAAACGTTTAAACCATTAACGCAACCTCTGCACAAAATAGTCAGAGGGAACGAAATAGTAAATCAGTTGATGAAAGTAAAAAAAGAAGAAAATGATGGAGAAGTAAGCACTAGGGCTAAAAACTATAGTGAATATTATGATGCATTTGATAATGGAATATCCGAGCTTCAGCCACGAGAGTTGACGTTTGCACCAAGCGAGGTGGATTATAATAAATCTAGTTCAACTAGTAATGCAGACTATAGTCAAACGAATGAAATACCAGACGAGATCTTTAATCTTAGTGTAAATGAATTGGAACGTCAGAAAATGCTAGATAAAGCATTTGGGCCTACTAAAAAAAGTGGACAAATTATATTGGGGAGTGCTAAAATAACTGTTAACAACAAGAAAATTGAGTTGGAAAGTGGTGAAAATTGGAATCTTACACCTGGATTATATTCTTTGATTTACTTAAAAGATCCTAAAGGTTACGATGATGTGGACTTGGATGTATATCAGAAAATCGTAATAAAAACAAATGCACACAGAACCAATCTAATGGTCAGCTCAAGGGAAATCGTTCTAAAAAGTACACTAAAATAATAAAAATGCTTTTCTCAATTAATGACGATCAAAGTGCTATGTCTACACCTCTAAACAATAAATCTATGCATAAAGGTGGAAGTCTAATGACGCTCAGCTTAAGTAAGTTAAGTTGACAGACAGCTGGTAACACTAATCATAATAATGAAATAGTTTCAATAATTGAAGAACTTCGTGAAGCAAAAATTATTTATTAAATAATTGATAGTGTATTTAATAATAATTAATTACTATCAAAATGCCTCTTGACAAGTTTGGTCACTTCTTCTCGGGTACAGATGGAAAAGAAAGAACAAGTATAAAAAATCAAATGGTTGGTGTTCTAGTTGATGTTGATAATAACATTATTTTTTCAAACAAACGTCTTAAAAATGTGGGTGATCGATTAGAAGATAATGATGTAGTTAATAAAGTATTTTTAGAAAGAAAAGTCGAAGAAACAATGAAGAGTATATAGAAACTTTTAGAAGGAAAAGATCAAATGGAGCAGAAAACAATAAGTGAAATGACATTTTCTATTCTTCATGAGGTAAATAAAAACAAAATTGAAATGGAAGAACTCCTGAAAAAAGCAGAAAGTTCCTTAAGAGATGATTTTTCCTGGCAATTAGATTCAATTAAAAGTTTATTTAACGGTGGAAGTCAAAATATAAATCTTTCAGTCGATTCTATTCGATTCGATAATAAAATACATAAATAATGTGTCTTATGTGTGCAATGAGTTATAATTTATATGACCGTTAACAAGTTCGGACATTGCTCAAATGAGCGGAATAAAAAGAAAAGTAATTTCCACCTGTTGGAAGTGTATGTTGGTACTAGTTAAGTTTTTTGTGCCAAATACAAACTTATTAAAAATGTCTTGTAGACAGCACTTTTCCAAAAAAAAAAAGAATCCTAGTTTTTGGTTATAAAAAAAAAATTAAAGAAAAGTTATATATGAAGAACAATAGTTTAAAAGTGAAAGATGCGAAGGAAGAGTTAAATAGACGCGAACCAAATTTTCAGTTTTTCTACATTAAAATAAAAGAGAGAAAAGTATTTTTATTTTGATTTAATTATATATTCATTTTTTTTTTTTTGATATTTTGTTTTAAATATTTTGTTTTTTCTTAGATCTATTTACAATGTTTGTATTTATTATTATTACAATTTTGTTTATATATAAATATTTGTTTATTTTTTTTTTTTTTTCTTAGCACACTATTAATTAATTTTATGATGACCTCTTATTTCTCTCTTAATTTTCTCTTATCATCTATAGAGCTTAAAGTTGTTTTTCTTACTTTATGCGTATACAGGTTATGTATCTCAGATCTTAACAATAGCATTCTATCACTAAATGTCTTATTTTCAAATAGACATTCCTTGTAGCTATTTATATTTAACTTACCTAGTGCAGATTTTTTTACACAGTTAGATTTTTTAATGCACCCACCCCCCTCAAGAGACAATGAATACATTTTAGCTCTATGCCCAACACACTCTAGCATTCTCTTACCACAATCTTCATCCTTCATCATACCTAAAACTTTCTTATTGCACCTCTTGATTCAATATTTTTGAGCTAATTCTATTGGATACTCAGAAGTATCAAAACGCATCTCTACGTCATTCGTGATATCATTATAGAAATCGTTAGTCGCAATAGAATAAATGAATGAGTCTGTATCCATATAGTTTAGTGAGACTTTCTCTTGGAACTTCGGCTTCATATAATTGTGACGAAAATTATACATTTGCCATTTTGATAGTTCTAAGACAGCAAAACCTAAATATAAGGGCTTATCATAAACATTAAGCATACGATATATTGCTTGCGCAGAACAATGGAAACTGGCCTTTGCAATCAGGGCACGAGCACCCAACCTATTGCGATTTGTAATTTCCCATGAGGTGACCAGCTTGATGTCTTTACGTTTTTCAACGTTTTCCATCGTCTTTCCATAGACTGCATTATTCAATAATTTGAAAAAGTCTTTTTCAAAATAATTTTTGGCTTGAGTTCTGTAAAAAGTATTTAGGTCTATATACATTTTAAGCCAAGAAGACTGTTTAAATTCTAAAATTTTATGTATTTTTACTCATTTTAAGCCGTTGTTTAGACATTGCTGGAGATTTCTATAATGTATAGGATACTTTGATTTAGACCTCAGGTCAGCAACAAATTTTTGTACTTTTGCCTCCGGAGTAGGCTTTTGATTAGTAGGACAAAATGGTAGGTCATTATGATAATCATGAATGGAGTCTGGGTATGAAAGATCTACTTCAAGAATGTAACCATTCTCTGAATTTTCGGTGATAGATGAAAGATGAGCTCGTTCCTCGGCTTCTAAAAGCATGAGACTTATGTGTCTATCCTTTTCAACCTCTGTGACGTATAGTGACCGATAACTGCACCCGTCTGCTCATCAAACCCAAAAACATTGATGCTAATTTTTGGGTTTTGAGCTTCGAAAATTTTTATTTGCTCCAATGGCAGAGGGAAATCCAAATTTGTAAAATCTAGTCTGAGAGATTCATCGATTAATATTGAGGAATTCTCAATGCTATCAATTTTGTAGGCAAAGCACCTTGCCGATTATTTAGTGGTGTTTTAAGGGCTGATATCAATGCCCATTTAAAACAAAATGTATCATTATTTTTCACATTAATTATTGCTTTTTTGGCTCTCAAGCCTTTAGGCGTTTCAATATAGCTTGAAACTTTTAGTGGAGTATATTTGTTTATATTTATCTCCAGCCTTAATATGCATGTCATTGTCCATCCACTGTCTTGCTTATTTTCATATGCAAATGTGGAAATCCTGTTCTTGAAGCCGCTTGAAATGACTTTCACCTGGGTATTCACAGGTGTAAACACAAGCATCTTGTGTGAATTGGATCGAAGATGGGCGCTCTATTTTGAAGATTCTACTTGAAACTTTGCAAGCTGTGCAGACCTTGTAGTTGGAGTTGGCGTCATTGATATTCGACCCAAAATCAGTTGATATGTATGTCGAATTGTTGAAGTAATTGGGGTGGCTCTGACCTTGAGCCGAGCTACTTCGGGCAATGTACTGGAAGTCCCTCAATGGAGTTCGCGGAGTTGTTCTTTTCTAAAGACATGATTTTAATATTGTTTTTTTTTTTTTTTTTTACTTTGAAAACACAAAACGAAGAAGTTGACGAATAAAGGGTTCGAAAACTACTATGGTATAAGAAATCACAGTATATAATCTTAGCTAACATAGCCTATATGAAATTAGCATATGGATTTTCACCAAAACAGAGTGCCCTGTAGTGCGAAGTAGCTGCTCAAAAATAGTTAGCATAGAATATTCTTTAGTTGTGAAAACATTCAGGTATGAGTTGTTTTTGATTCATAAGCAAAGAAGGTGAGAAAAGAGAAGCGAAAATTTCTGTTTCACCAATCATTAAACCCACCCTTATTCCCGAAATCATGTACATTTATACTTATACGACAGGTTCTAGTCGATTGTCCACTTGACTCAAGCCTATAGGTTACAGGCTACTCGTCTTGTATACAATATCCTCCTTACGAAATACAAGCACGTACGCACACACAAGTGAACCCACCCTCATGAATAGGAGCTCACCGATCTTCCACTTGATGCAAGCCCATAGGTAACAAGTTACATGTCTTGTACACAAACATTTTCGTCAAAAAGGTTCCTACCACCACACAGTTTCCTCAAATATGACCCACACCATTCGCTCCCCCTACCTAAAAACTCGTTTTAAGTGCTATAATGAAGCAATTAAAAAGCGAAATCCGAATAATTGACCAATAGTATTGGCTTTGTTATAATATATAGGTTGTTCCTAAATCGAAATCATTACTTGAAGCTTTACATTGTTACTTACAATAAGTGGGAGATTTAATTTATTTGCTTCTTTTTCCTCCATTTTACAATAATAATATTTCTTATATCGCTAAGCTCGTATGATCCCACAGGTATCTCAAAAACATGTTCTCCAATATGTATTAAATTATTATCATGATCCACATTTGGAATTGAGTTATACATGTGGAAATCAATGAGTGCACACTCATAATTTTCCTTCAATTCAATGGGTGGATGATAGTTTTCCATTAAAATTGAGCTGTTGCGCGTTAATGTGAGAGTTGTTGTCATTTCGATCGATTATCGCTTAGTGAAATAATATTGAGGTTTTCTTATATTATGTCATATTCTAATATAGACAGCGAATCCGCGTCTATAGCGTCCATTTTCTAGAGGATCATCTTCACTTATAAGCATCAAAACCATACTTTTCTTTCCAACAAAATTGACAATTGTTCTTAAATTCACCAAAATTCATATCTGCGCCCACGTGATCTTGGTACACATGTTGCATATTTAGTTCGTCTTGCCTGAACATTGATTATTTGCATTTGCATTGTCACGAACAAGGTGTTTAGGGACGCGTGTATACGTTTGACATAAATAAAACGCATCAACGTTATTATGTCGCCCCATACAGAAGTATGCACGAATATTATTTTGTTTTTCACATGCAACATCATCAAAATTCATTAAGGAGTTACTATTGGCTTTAGATGGCGAGAGAACGCTCTCATTTTCTGAAAATGTAAAATATCCCATCCCTTTTATTGGGCTCAGAAGTGTTTTCGAGTATTCATATTTCGGTTGGTGTAAAGACTTTGAATATAAATAAATATTTTCAAACTTAAGCCCATTTGGGCTTTCAATCAAACTGATCATTACATTTGTTTTCCACAATTAGAAGGTCCAACGATTAGGGCTCTAATTGAATTGGGCAATAATCTGCTATGTCTAACTTGTTTTTCTTCCCCATTTTTAAAATCGATATTCTTCTCTTCTATATTCGTTTTTTGTTTTTTTAATCTCATATCAGATATTGTTTTCTCAGAAGATCGTTACTCTCTTATAATACCTTGAAGAATAAACATCAATTAAAATGGTAGTGCGCTTTTATAAATTGCCTAGTAGCAAACCACAGCTCCATCAAGGTAGAGGTCTTATTGATATAATAATAAATTGCCTCCCATTTGAGAAACATATACCAGGTTATCAGTTCTGTGGTCCAGGAACAAAGTTAAAAAATCGCTTGGAAAAAGGCGAAAAGGGAATAAATCCATTAAATGCTGCTTGTAGGGAGCACGACATAGCATATTCAAATAATAAAGATTTGAGCGACCGTCATATAGCTGATTCAAATTTGGCCGAAAGAGCGTGGGAGCGTGTAAAGTCCTCAGATAGTAGTCTCGGCGAGAAAACCGCTGCTTATTTTGTAACAAACATAATGTAAGCAAAGAAAAAATGGGACTAAAGCAAAGAAAAAATAAAAATAAACCATGTGAAAAAAAGAAAACAAATTATGCACGCCGTAAGAGTGGCTATTAGAGTATTAAAGCAGGAGAAGCCATATGATATTCAATTTGCTATAAAAATCGCTAAGAAAGCAATAGACAAAACTTTTGGACTAAAGAAAATGGAAGTAATAATTCCTCGAGTTATTAGTGTTCCTAAGCATGGTGGTTTTTTACCACTTATACCCATTATAACGGCACTTGATGCATTAGGCGGACTCGCCTCTTAATGAGCGAGAAATGCAAAGAAAGAATAAGAGGAGAATAAACGACATAACAGAAAAATGGAAGCCATTGCTTTAGGCAATGAACTCTATTTAAAACCATATCAAAAGGGTTATGGTATAACAACTGACCATTAAAAAAAACTCTTAAGACAGCTACCTAATAAGCCGCTTTCAAACATTGATATTATGAATTTTACTCGTAAACATATTCCCTTTTTCAGAGGTGCTTTTATGAAGGGAAAGTGGTATTGTTAACTTTGACCTTTCAACTGGAGGTGGAACAAATTGGATAATATACAAAAGAGATAAGCAAAGCAGACATTTTGATAGTTTTGGGAATTTTCCACCACCTTTAGAATGAAGTACCTTAATTAAGTAGAAGTAAGCACTAGGGCTAAAAACTACAGTGAATATTATGATGCATTTGATAATGGAATATCCGAGCTTCAGCCACGAGTGTTAACGTTTGCACCAAGCGATGAGTATTATAATAAATCTATTTCAACTAGTAATGCAGACTATAGTCAAACGAATGAAATAACAGACGAGATCTTTAATCTTAAAATTGAAATCTTACTCCTGGATTATATTATTATATTTATATTATGGTTATGATGATGTGGACTTGGATGCATATCAGAAAATCTTATTAAAAACAAATGCACACAGAAAAAAATCATCAATGTAATGGTCAGCTCAAGAGAAATCGTTCAAAAAAGTATACTAAAATAATAAAAAATCCAAATGAGATCGTTGCAAGACTAAAACTTTTAGTTGGCTCACAGACAACTGGTAACACTAATCATAATAATTAAATAGTTGCAATAAATGAAGAACTTCGTGAAGCAAAAGTTATTTATTAAATAAATGATAGTGTATTTATCATTAACTAATTACTATCAAAATGCTTCTTGACAAGTTTGGTCACTTCTTCTCGAGTAGAGATGTAAAAAAAAGAACAAGTATAAAAAATCAAATGGTTGGTATTCTAGTTGATGTTGATCATAACCTTATTTTTTCAAACAAACGGCTAAAAAATGTGGGCGATCCGTTAGAAGATAATAATGTAGTTAATAAAGTATTTTTAGAAAGAAAAGTCGAAGAAACAATGAAAAGTATAAAAAAACTTTTAGAAGGAAAATATCAAATGGACCAGAAAACTGGTGAAGTTAATTCTGTTGGATTCTTTTATTGAAAGACGTTCACTTCTCTACTCTTCTGCTCGTGGCGCGATTACTCCTCCTCAAGAGCGCTCACGATACATCGATATTACATCGATTGTTCCAAGGGCTACCAGACTTACTAGTAGTTACATTTTAGTGTTGCTTAGCATAACTTAATTTTAACAACTCTTCTCAACACAAATGTTCTTTAATAGAAATTTCATTATAAAGTTATTGACACACAATACTTTTTAGTCCTATCATGCCTAACAATTTTTTGTGATTTTGCTTATTTAGATTTTTAGTGCAAATATCTGCTATCATATTTGTTGTATCGACATACTTCATAACAATTTCATTATTTTCTACTAGTTCTCTTGCAAAATGATATCTTATATCTATATGTTTACTTCGTGCATGATACATATGATTTTTAGCCAATTGTTGTGCGCTAAGATTATAGCCATTGACACACAATGGTTGATCAGTATTAAAACAACCAATTTCTTTTATTAGCCGACTCCCTCTATCTGTTTGCCAGTTTTCGTGTAGTGCAATTTAAGATCCTTTGTTCCAAATAAGTATCGCAATATGTGTTTAGCGCCAGCATCATTCTCACTCGTCGGGTTTTTATTTTTTTGCGTTAACTTACATACTGAATGAAGTATGTCCGGCCGTGTTGATATTGCCAAGTACATCAGGCTGCCAATAAGTGCCTGATATTTTGTTGCATCCACGAGTTTAGAGTCGTCTTTAGATTGAATTTGATATCCTGCATCCAACGGTGTTGTCACTGACCTACAGTTTTGCATGTTGTATTGATGCAGTAATGTATTGATATACTTTGTTTGACACACAAACACATCGCCAGTATCTTCAGATCGCTCTATCTCGAAGCCCAAAAACTCCTTAACTTTACCCATATCAACTGACTTAAACTGTTTACTTATGTATTGCTTGATTGCAAACAAGTCCCTTTAGCTCTTGCTTGCTATTAAAATGTCATCGACATAAACTGCAACAATGTTTATGTTGCCTTCAATATGCAATGTATATAAACATGGCTCGCTACTACATGGAACAAATCCATAATTTCTTAAAGCGTCATCCAGTTTCGCGTTCCATTCGCGTCCAGACTGTTTCAAACCGTAAATAGCCTTTTAAAGTTTAGCAACTCGGTTTGGATATTTTCTACTGCGAAATTCCTCAGGCTGCTTCATATATACTTCATCATTTAGTTCACCATGCCTGGTCAGAAGAACTTGTGGGATGGTTCGGATGGGGCTGAGCTGAGGCCACCAGGCGGGTCGCGGGTTGCGGATAGCGAAAGGCCTCCCCTTTGGGGAGGTTACCTGCGAATAATACGAGGTAATCGTAATTAAGCAGTCCCGGACA
>JAWNLJ010000270.1:0-23155 GCA_035042365.1 Drosophila dives | reverse complement strand
TTTGATGCAGACAGTGCATTTGAAAAAAAATATAGATTTTTTAAATTTTATTAAAAGTATTTAATCTATATATAAATTCTAAGTATATCTGAATAAAATATATATGATGATATGATGAAATTCAAATTATAAGATAAGACGCAATTGCTAGCGATCATTTATCAAACCCAACTGCGTAGTCTAGCTTAAGCAAACGTACGGTAAAATAAAATGCTTTGATAAGCCAATGATGAAATTCAATAATAAGATAAGACGCAAATGCGAGCTTACATTATCGAGTAGACTAGTAGCATAAGTAAGAGTTATTTTGTACACCAAACTGAACAGATGTGTTTTGATGAATAAAGAATTTTATTTTTTAAAGAATTTTTTTTTCAGAAGTATCAAATCGTATCTCTATGTCATTCGCGATATCATTTCAGAAATCGTTGGTTTCAAAGGAATATATGAATGAGTCTGTATCCATATAGTTTAGTGAGACTTTCTCTTGGAACTTTGGCTTCATATAATTGTAATGAAAATCATACATTTGCCATTTTGATAGTTCTAAGACAACAAAACCTAAATACATAGGCTTATCATAAACATTAAGCATACGACTCATTTGAATCGCATACATATCCTCAGAAAATTGCGCAGAACTATGGAAACTGGCCTTTGCAATCAGGGCACGAGCACCGAACCTATTGCGATTTGTGGTTTCCCATGAGGTGACCAGCTTGATGTCTTTACGTTCTCAACGTTTTCCATCGTCTTTCCATAGACTGCATTATTCAATAATTTGAAAAAGTTTTTTCAGAAATTCTGAAGGCTTAGTGATATCGAAGGTCTCCATATACATATGATTAGCTTTCGAATAGCGCTTACAGCACTGAACCAAGCCACCACGAATACCACTTTGAATAAATCTATACATATTTATGTCCGTTAATAGTTCGAGTTCTATTTTCGTGGTCTTTAGCATTGCATCCCATGAGAGACCGGGCGTTGTATAATAATGGGCGGGTTCTAATGAGTAAATTTTCTTGCATATGGCTGGAAAATTTTGAAAAACATCACTGAGTAAAAGCACATCAGTCTTAAGATACAATTCCATGTACTCTTTTAGATTATTACATCCAAAAACGGACCAAACTTGTTGTGCGTGGGCATAATCCTCAGCTGAACATTCTTTGTTAGTCAAACTGTTGAAGAATTTTTCTTTGGGAGGAAGAGCTGATTCATATAATCTGCTCTCTGAGTCGATATACTCATAAGGAAAGACTCCCTTCCTACGTATCAGATTAAATTGATCATCTAATGGGAAAAACAATTTAACGGTTTTAAAACTTTCTATATCTAGATTGCTACTAAGTGCATCTAGACTTGTTGCCATGAAGCGAAATGAATCTAAAAATCTAATTTCTAGAATTTTTTCATGAGATGCAATATTAATATATTTTGAAAGTGATATATACAACTCCTTATTAAGGGGAAGTACTTTTATATCACCTTCAACTTTAGTTAATTCCCTAACGAATAAATGTGAATCATACTTTGAAAAATTATGGAAAAATACGGGAACAAAAGGTGCAATTTGAAAGTTTATATTACAGACAATATGTGCTGCTCCCCTGTACAAGCCAGTTAAATGACAATGATCCCTAACGCGATCATTGCCTAAGCTCTTTTCACAGATATGACAAATATCTGCATTTCTAAAATTGAACTCATTCTCGTTTGATAAAACCATGGGCTTGATAGTTGATAAATAGCAGGTATAAATATCTGTTACATCTCTGGTAAGAGACTTGACAAAGTTTATACCCGCATCTTTTCCCGTCTCTAAAACCAACTTATCTAATGCTGAGTTGAATGCGCACTTTATGTAGTATGAAAATGCTATAGGAATGTGCTGAGAAGTTGCTATAACATTATCGCTAAGTTGTGCATTGAGGGGGGTGAGTATACACTCAAAATCTGCATAAACAACAAACGGTACTTCTAAACTACGACTATAATTTTTAAAGCTAAGACTTGCCTTGTCTTCGGATGGGAGCTTTGATACCACCTTCCCGCAGTGTTGACGATGTTCGGCATGCATCCTCTCGTTATGTGAAAAATTGAGGCATGTTTTGCAAAAGTATAGTTGAGCCTTGTGTGATGTCAATTGGCTTCTTACAAGCCTAAAAGTATATAGAAAAACAAATTATAAATATATAAATATATATAAATGTATATTATAAATATTACCTTGACAAACTCTTTATCCACACGAAATGAGCTCGTTCCTCGGCTTCTAAAAGCATGAGACTTATGTGTCTATCCTTTTCAACCTCTGTGATGTATAGTGGACCGTTAACTGCACCCGTCTGCTCATCAAACCCAAAAACATTGATGCTAATTTTTGGGTTTTGAGCTTCGAAAATTTTTATTTGCTCCAATGGCAGGGGGAAATCCAAATTTGAAAAATCTAGTCTGAGAGATTCATCGATTAATATTGATGAATTCTCAATGCTATCAATTTTATAGGCAGAGCACCTTGCCGGTTGATTATTTAGTGGTGTTTTAAGGGCTGATATCAATGCCCATTTAAAACAAAATGTATCATTGTTTTTCACATTAATTATTGCTTTTTTGGCTCTCAAGCCTTTAGGCGTTTCAATATAGCTTGAAACTTTTAATGGAGTATATTTGTTTATATTTATCTCCAGCCTTAATATGCGTGTCATAGTCCATCCACTGTCCTTTTCCTGGAATTCTTCCATTTTGGTGCATATGATTGCTGAGTGATCATTTATGAACTTTTCTAGATCACTTGATGTTGTTAAAATGCACATATTTGACTGATGTGACTTTATTGTCATTTCCATCTCGTCATTGATGAATTTTATATACTCAGCAAAGAGCTCTAAGTTAATTTTGCATGCTGTGTGCGTCGCTAAGACATTACGTATAAGTGGGAGCACTTCTTTGGCTGCCTCACTAAGAAACTCTGCTGGTTCTAGTAAATTAGTTTGCTTATTTTCATATGAAAATGTGGAAATCCTGTTCTTGGAGTTCGCGGAGTTGTTCTTTGTGAAAGACATGATTTTAATATTGTTTTTTTTTTCACTTTGAAAACACAAAACGAAGGAGTTGACGAATGAAGAGTTCGAAAACTACTAAGGCATAAGAAAAAACAGTCTATATGAAAAGGTTACAGGCTACTCGCCATGTACACAATCTCCTCCTTCAAAAATATAAGCATGTACGCACACACAAGTGAACCCATCCCCATGAATGAAATCTTGTTCGAAGACACACACACACACAACTGCTCACCGATCTTCTACTTGACGCAAGCCAATGACAAATAGCAATATGAAAAGCGACGCCCATAAATCGATCATAAATGATTCACACTTATACCAACCCAACACACATTTTCTTAACAAAGTCGTACACAAGTGCTATTGAGTGATCCACAAGCCAATGACAAACATCGAAGTCTTATTGAATTGTAAACATTCACATGGATTTTTTGAAGACTAAAACAAAGTCTTATGGCCGCCCATAAATCAATCATAAATATTGAATTGTAAACATAAACTAATTGGGGCAATAAAAAGTAATGGAAGTATTTTATCAAACCCTTTGTGATTTGTCAAATGGCAGAAGAGCAAAAAAAAAAAATGTTGCGCTTGAAGCCTTGTTGCCCACTCAATGAATTAACGATTAAAGTATAAACATTCGCATATTATTATTATTATTATTTGTTTGAGGTTTTGTGCACTGCGACCTAGTTGGTCTATTGTGCCCCCTTCCGAGCTTATAGCTCCTCCATCAACCCCAGTTCCTGAATAAATGTCAGGATCTTTGATGGGTCGAGGATTGCTATGTCTTTGACATTCACAGCATGCATCCCTAGGATGCTACATCTTCTCCTGGCAAGGACGATGCATTTCGTTAGGATGTGAGTTGAAGACTCCTCCTCGATCTCACAAGACCTGCATTGACTGCTGCTGCAGATACCCATTTTGGACCGAGCTTATAGCTCCTCCATCAACCCCAGTTCCTGAATGAAATGTCAGGATCTTTGATGGGTCGAGGGTTGCTATGTCTTTGACATTCACAGCATGCATCCCTAGGATGCTACATCTTCTCCTGGCAAGGACGATGCATTCCGTTAGGATGTGAGTTGAAGACTCCTCCTCGATCTCACAAAACCTGCATTGACTGCTGCTGCAGATACCCATTTTGGACAGGTGGCTTTTCCCATACTACTCAAGCATATGTTCGAATTTCATCTTCTCTTATTTTTCTCTTATCATCTATAGAGCTTAAAGTTGTTTTTCTTACTTTATGCGTATACAGGTTATGTATCTTAGATCGAAACAATAGCATACTATCACTAAATGCCTTATTTTCAAATAGATATTCCTTATAGCTATTTATATTTAACTTATCTAGTGCAGATTTTTTTTACACCTTTAGATTTTTTAATGCACCCACCCCCTCAAGAGACAACGAATCATTCCTGAGTTGCAGCCGTATTGTGTGTTTACTTATGCCACAAAACGGTTCAGGCCCTATAAAGGGCCTCTCTGCACCCATTCTCGCCTGCTTATCCGCGGCTTCGTTCCCTGCTATTTCCCTGTGCCCGGGGACCCACCTTAGGGTGAGTCTGTTGTGGGCCCCGAGTTGGTCCAGCTGGGATCGTACCTCTTGGACTAATTTTGAAGTTACCTTCGTCCCATTTATAGCATTTATTGCTGCTATACTATCTGATAGGATAGATATATCCGCATTTCGATAGTTTATATATTTCAAATTTAGAAATTTCTAAGATTACAAAGAGCTTAAATAAATTGTTTACAGCACATTGGTTTGTTATTTTCTTATGTATTCTACAATTTGGGAAAAAGTTTTGAAAGTGACTTAAAACTTTGATCTAGTTCTAAATCAACTATATTTGTAGTTAAATATTTAGATAAAAATTGTTTCTTAGCTCTACATCGTACAATACCTGAGACAAAACTATTTAATGGACTTAATATATCACAAAGGCTTAAATAGGAAATGTCTCCATCACACCAATCCAATCCATCAACAACATACTGTTTAGTTATTTTTAATGGTTTTTCTAGTTAATTCATCCAGCTCTTTTATATCATAGAAAGGCTTGAAGTGAAAGAAATTCGGTACAATTGATCCGGCTTGCATGAAAGTTAATTATTTTTACAAATATTTGTCTCTATATATTGAAAGTCAAGAATAACACACGAAGTTCTGACAATCTTAATCATTTTATATCCAATGTATTATTTGCTTAACTTTGCTTCCTCCCGCTCCGCAGTCTCCTTTGTCTTTCTTCATTCCTGAGTTTCAGCCGTATTGTGTGTTTACCTATGCCACAAAACGGTTCAGGCCCTGTAAGGGGCCTCTCTGCACCCATTCTCGCCTGCTATCCGCTGCTTCGTTCCCTGCTATTGCCCGGGGACCCACCTTATGGTGAGTCTGTTGTGAGCCCCGAGTTGGTCAAGATGGGATCGTACCTCTTGGACTAATTTTGAAGTTACCTTCGTCCCATTTATAGCATTTATTGCTGCTATACTCCACCCTCATGAATGAAATCTTGTTCAGACACACACAACTGCGTTAGGTGCTCACCGATCTTCCACTTGATTCAATCCCATAGGTAACAAGATACATGTCTTGTACACAAACTCCTCCTTACATAATATATTCACGTACGCACACACAATGTCAGCATATGAAAAGGCTCACCCATAAATCTGCACCTTTTCGATCATAAATGTCTCACATGGAAACCAACCCACACATTTTCCTCAAAAAGGTCGTACACACGTATCATTGGGTGATCGTCTAGCCAATATCAAGCAGCAATATGAAGAGGGACGCCCATAAATCGATCATAAATGTCTCACACGGATATTTTATTTATTTATTTGGGGTTTTATGCACTGCGACCTAATTGATCTATTGTGCCCCCTTCCGAGCTTATAGCTCCTCCATCAACCCCAGTTCCTGAACGAATGTCAGGATCTTTGATGGGTCGAGGGCTGCTATGTCTTTGACATTCACAGCATGCATCCCTAGGATGCTGCATCTTCTCCTGCAAGGGCGATGCATCCCGCTAGGATGTTAGTTGTAGACTCCTCCTAGATCTCACAAAACCTGCATTGACTGCATTGACCCAACTCCTTCTGCTGACATCCTTAAGATTGTAGCTTTCTGTTGGAGCCTTATGGTGTTATGGAGTGGCGTGAGCTCCATTAGAGCTTCCAGGGCCATTGTAGGGCTGGTACGCATTGCCCCTGTCATACATACGCAGGCCATTCTCTGCAATTTTTGCAATTGTTTCTTTACGGTGGCTAACCGTGCTCTATCGCGTCATACTATCACTCCGTAAGTCAACATGTGTCTTACAACCATTAGGTATAACCATCATGATTTCCCCGATATACTATGACATGTATAAAGCGCTCTAGAGTACTTTATTATCGTGTTTCGCACATTTCACCTCCTTGCTTAATTCTAATAGGCTCCCTAAGAGCCGTATCTGTTTCATTCTCTGTAGCTTATACCGTCTAGTAAATTAGTAGGGTTCAGGTTGAGTCCAACCTTCCAACACCAGTCACTCGTGATCTCTTCAACCCTAACTGCACTATATCACAGAGTGCTTCTTCGTATTTGCCTCTTGCTATTATTACAATGTCGTCGGCGTAGCCTTGACATTGAATGCCTCTGGCAGAAATTCTGTTAAGTAGTTCGTCTACTAACAGACTCCAGAGTAGCGGAGACAGTAATCCCCCTGAAAGCCATTAGTGGTTAAAACTGCTACCGTGATGTTATGCGTCGATGCGGTGGCCTGTCTGGGCCGCAACAATGCAAGTATCTACCTGCTGGTGGGTTCGTGCCCCTCCTCGAGAGAGTGGCCCCAATCACATCGTGCGAAGTAATATCAAACGCGCCTTCTACGTCTAGAAAGGCAAATATTATTACTTCTTTGTTGTCAACTGCCACACCTAAGGCACGCCGCAGCTGATAAAGTGCAGTGTCAGATGACCTGCCTACTCCTTATGCATGCTGCGTTGGATGCAGCGGACTTTGCTTCAGCAGAGTGCTTCTGATGTTATAGTCCACCAGCTTTTCCAATGTTTTCAGTAAAAACGATGTTAAGCTGATGGGTCTGAAGGATTTTGGGTTGGTGATATCTTTCTTCCCTGCCTTGGGGATGAAGACCACCCTAGCTCTACTCCAAGCGATTGGTATATGCCCGAGCGCAAGGCTGCTTAATAGCGTTTTCCTAATACGAGAGAGGAGCAAGTCCTGATCCGTTTGAAGAAAAATTGGCAATTTATAGGGTTGAAATGTACCTATTGCCCATTTCAATCTCTCCACGGTGACTGTCGACTTGGCCCAGTCGCCAGTCGACAGTCTATACCAACCTCCACTGTTGACCGCATCATTTTGAAGGGGTGTACTGCCTGGAAAATGCGTTTCAAACAGGAGTTCTAGCTTTTGGATATCATTGCTCGTAAATGAGTCATCTTTATGTTTCAATGATATGTTAGCTTCCAGCGCCCGCTTACCTAGCGCTCTGTGAAGCCTAGAACCTTCGCTGGTGCTTATAATGCTTTCACAGAAATTTCTGTAGTTCATCCGTTTAGCCTTCTTGATCTCCTTGTAGGAGGTCAGGCTTTCACGAAATTGTGCCCAGTCCCCGTCTCTCTTAGCTGTGTTAAAGAGATGACGTGTAGTTCGATGCAGCCTCTCAAGACTCACGTTCCACCAGGGGGCATCCTTCTCCATTTTCTTCCTCCCCACCTGGCAATTAATTTCAATAGCATCAATTATGCTTTTGTTCAGATACCTTACAGCTCTCTCTAGGTCCAGTGAATTGTTTGGAATACCATATACTTCACTGGATAAATTGAGCTCTAGGGACCTCTTGAATCGTTCCCAGTTTGTTTTCCTGGGGTTACGACTTGGCACACTACTATTCGTATTTAATTGTAGCCTAAATAGGATAGTCTTATGGTCCGAGATAGATTCCTCTTATGATATGGGCCTGTCTCTTAGGTAAGGTTTTAGGGATCGACTAATAAGGGTGATGTCTAAGACTTCTTCCCTGATTCTATTTTTAAATGTCGGTGTGGATCCGACATTGCCAAGTTCTAAATTATATCTAAATACAAATTCTGTGAGGTTCTCACATCGTAGATTGATGTCGATGCTGCCCCATATCGTGTGGTGCGCATTGGCATCGCAACCGACTAACACCGGCATTTTCTCCCTTGCACAATAGGCCACCAGTCTCTCCACCTCCAGCGGCGGGCAGGCTACGTCTCCTGCGAAGTATGCAGACACCGCTACCATGGAGACCGCATTACCACTTGTTTGTAGTACTAACACAGTCTCTGGTGAGGAACTTTGAAAGGATAATATAATTAATACCCCTTATCACCATGATGTATCCTCTGGGTGCTGGGTCTCTTTGATCCCAGATTACTTTTGATTACCTTAGCACTCCATCGTGCATCCGCCGGTAGGACGGCCACCTTCACCTTCTTTGTCATATCTGCATACGACATTCGTGGTGCGGTGGATGTATTCGAGGTGGGCCTTATGGCGGCTGCCCGTGATGTGCCGTAGTGTTTCCCACCCTTGCCGTTGATGGCCCGCAGGCCGCTCTCCTCTCCCCCGGGCACACTCTCTTTCAGCCTCATCCAGCCCACCGGGTTGTCCTCTTTGTGGTAGAAGATTTCTCCTCTTTTTTGCGCTCTGATTCGTTGCCGATTGTGGTGGTCCGACCACCACATTCTCGCGCATTGAAGTTGTGGCACGCTTGCTTAAGGCACTCTTCTATATGGTGCTGGAGTAGCACGTTGTGGAGGATAGTCTACCACATTAGATGACCTTCCCTCTCGATGGTTCGGTCTTCCAGGTGTCTTGCGACATGCTCCGCGGGTAGATTCCGCGGTATATTAAACTTTTTTGGACTTTTCATATTTTGGTCCACCGTACTGCAGAGAAACTTATGTCCGCCCGGGCAAAGAGATCGCATTACCCGGGTAAGGCTAATTGGAACAGGCGGGCGCCATTTGCCTGAGCTCAACGTAAGAGACTGGGCTAGTTATTAACCCGGGCCCCCAGCCAGGCTGACTCTCGGCATGGTTAGAGTCACACCATAGTCCGGCCCGGAGTGAGTGGAGTTAGGGATGGGGTAACTACACTCGAGCAGGGAAGTTTGGGGTTGTGTGAGGCTATTCTTTTGAGAAGGCGGCCTCGTCAGTACGATTTACATTATCGTACCCGTTGTTTGTCCGGGACTGCGACCCATTTCGTATTATTCGCAGCAAACCTCCCCGAGGGGAGGCCTTTCGCTATCCGCAACTCGCGACCCGACTGGTGGCCTTAGCTCAGCCCCATTCGAACCATCCCACAAGTTCTTCTGACCAGGCTCACACGGATACCAACCCAACACACATTTTCATAAAAAAGGTCGTACACACGTACCATTGAGTGATCGTCTAGCCATTGTCAACCCGCAATATGAAAAGGGTCGCCCATAAAACTATACCTTTCGATCACAAATGTCTCTTACGTGATCCTCACCCACACATTTTTCTAAAAAAAAGGTCACACATTTTCCTCAAAAATTACCCACACCATTTGCTCCCCCAACCTAAAATCATGTACTGAGTGCTATAATGAGGCATTCAAAAAACGAAGCCACTTCCTGTATTAGAATCCACAATTCTATGATGTTGTTAATAAAGTAATTTAGAAAGAAAAGTCGATTAAACGATGAAGAGTAGAGAAAAACTTTTAGAAGGAAAAGATAAAACGGATCAGAAAACAATAAGTGAACTTTCAGGTTGATAAAAACAAAATTGAGATGGAAGAATTTTAGAAAAAATCAGAAAGTTCATTAAGAGATGATTTTAACTCTAAATTAACGGTGGCAGTCAAAATATATATTTTACTTTCGATTCTATTAGCATCGGTAATAAAATAGATAAATAATGTGTCTTATGTGTGCTAAGAGTTATAAATTATATGACCGTTAACAAGTTCGGACATTACTCAAATGAGCGGAATAAAAAGAAAAATTAATTTCACTTGTTGGAAGTGTATGTTGATAATGGTTAAGGTATTGGTGCCAAATTCAAACTTATTAAAAAAGTTTTGTAGACATCACTTATCCAAAAAAAAAAAGACAAAGTTGTCGGTTGTAAAAAAAAAAAAAAAAATAAACGCAATATATGAAAATCAATAGTTAAAAAATGAAACATGAGTTGAAATTTTAAACGTCGGAGAGTTATTATGAAGGGAATCTACGATTGGCAAGCAGCCTTAGTGGAAATGGGAAACTACTCATCGTCGAATAAGGCTATAGATTTCTATTGACAGTTATTGATACGTTTTCTAAATATGCTTGATGCCTAGTGCTAAAAACTAAATTGACAAATCAAGTTAAGCACTCATTTTCGAGTATTCTTAAGTAGAACCGAATTCCAAAGAATTTACAGACCGATGATGGAAAAGAATTTTTTAAAAAGACTTTAAAACTTTGTGTAAAAAACATAACATCAATCATTACTCAATTTATAGTGGCCTTAAAGCGTCAATTGTTGAGCGTTTTAATAGAACGCTAAAGGATATGATGTGGAGAAAGTTTAGTTACAATGGAACATATTGTTGGATTACAATTTATAAACAATTGATAACTGAATATAATCAAAACCATCATAGAACAATTCAAATGGCACCTATCAAGTAAATTCATCAAATGAAAACAGCTTATTGAACACTGTCTACAATCATATAAAAATCTTTAATGGAAATAGATTTCGTGTTGGAGATTATGTACGAATTAGTAAGCATAAACATACATTTGAAAAGGGGTATACACCAAACTGGACAACTTTTAAAGTCAACAAAATACGAAATACCAATCCAACTACATACATTTTAGAAGACTATCAAGGTGCAGTTCTGAAAGGAGGCTTTTATAATGAGGAGTTGGGGACAAAAAAAATTTCCAGACTCTTATTTGGTTGAAAAGATAAAAAGGCGACGAAATAAGAGAGTTCTAGTGAAATGGCTTGGGTTCTCAAATGATCAGAACTCTTGGATAAATACTAATGAAGTTTCATAAAAAAAAAAAACAAAATACAAAAGACCTAAAACAAACGTCTGTTTACTAACAATAAATTACAAATATATTACAAAAGGAAATTAAATTAAAAGAAAAAAACAATTAATATTCTGTGCACCACCACATGGAATGCACTCCGTGCAGGGAACCAGGGATGTGAAAAGAGTGTCTTGGTTAGAACTGCCTCATACAAACATAACATGTCGATCAACATGGAAGGCTTTTTTGAATTCGAGGTTGACGATAATCCCATGAACCTTCGTTTTGAAGACCTCATGCCGTGGCCGATCCCTGGCAAAATAGCAGCAATAGTCGAAAATCGATATGTTGAGTATTCACCATTAACAGGATTAGTTCAACGTATTGCTTAATTCGACATTCGAGGCTGTCGACATTCGAGGATTTTATAGAACGAATAACTACATTGAATAAAGAAAAACTCAATTTTTAAATTATATAATTTGTATATTATATTATATATTTATGAATTTAATTTTTATATATTTCAAATTTAGAACATTCTAATTTTACAAAGAGCTAAAATAGAGCACATTGGTTTGTTATTTTCTTATGTATTCTACAATTTGCGAAAAAGTTTTGAAAGTGACTTAAACTTTGATCTAGTTCTAAATCAACTATATTTGTAGTTAAATATTTAGATCAAAACTGTTTCTTAGCTCTACCTCATACAATAACTGAGGCAAAACTATTTAATGGACTTAATATATCACCAAGGCTTAAATAAGAAATGTCTCCATCAAACCAATTCAATTCATCGACATACTGTTTAGTTATTTTTATGGGTTTTTTAGTTAATATCATAGGGAGGCTTGAAGTGAAAGAAATTCGGTACAATTGATCCGGCTTGCATGAAAGCAAATTCTTTTACAAATATTTGTCTCTCGTTTCCAAATATATATTGAAAGTCAAGAATAACACACGAAGTTCTGTCAATCTTAATCATTTTGTATCCAATGTATTCAATGTACTGAGAAACATGAACTAGACCTTCACCTTATATAGCGATCACAAATCAATTCCAAGTTAGTTTGGGAAAACTTTTCAATCAATATGGACATACTTCAGCTAAGAAAATCTAGAAATTCAAGAAAATTACAAGTTCACGAAATCATTTTTGGATTTGAGTATTTGGTTAACCTACAATTAAAGTTAAAGTGTGGCTTTTCAACAACGAGACGATTTACACCAATGGGTTGGATGCTGCAACATAAACGCAAATTCATTGGATTTGGAAAAGCTTCAATTACTAACGTTTAGGAAATATATATCGAGTTAAGGCTTGAGCAGTTTGAGTTCTTGATGCCTGTTAAAATAATGGATAATACCGAGATTGAGACTATAAAGTGTCATTTTTAAATTAGAAAAGCAGATAAGCAATGCATATTAATTTCAAATCAGTATTTCAATAAAATAGAATTTGATAGTTAATTATGGAGAGCCTTCTTAAGATTTGGAATATTTTTCACCTCATTCTTATGTTGGAACACGTTACTAAAAAATCAAATTTGTAATATATATAATAACTTTATTATTCCCAAATGTTCATAGATGGGAAAATATGATGTACAACTACACAACTGAATGGGTCTAATTTTGAAATTTGGATTTAAAACAAATGTTAGGAAAATTAATGATTTCCTCAAGGAGTTTTAGGATGTGCTTTTTCCTCAGCATTCCACATCATCAACACACTAATCTTACAAAGTGGTTAAACAGTCGGGATATTAATAATAATACACTTTAAATGAAAATGAATATTAGAAATTAAATTGTAAAAATAAGAGAAAAAAAATAAACAAATGTCTATAGTTGTAAGCATTTTTATAATAAATAAATAAATTATACAATGAAAAACAAAAAAACAATTTCTTTATTTAAACATTTGAATATATTTGACAAGCCTTTATGTAGACAAATCAAACCAGGTTAATTTACAGCATAGTGCACTGTAAAAAGGGACAGTAAGACACACACACACACTTACACACAAGGTATCAGCAAACGGTACAGAGTGAAAACATTCAGGTATGAGGAGTTCTATGATTCCTTAGCAATGACAAAGAAGGTGATAATAGAGAAACGAGAATTTCTCTTTCACCAATCGTTGAACTCAACATCATACCCGAAATCATGTACATCCAAACTTGTGCATGTCCTCCTTAAAAAATACAAGCACGTACGCACACACAAGTGAACCCACCCTCATGAATGAAATCTTGTTCGGACACACACAACTGCGTTAGGTGCTCACCGATCTTCCACTTGATTCAATCCCATAGGTAACAAGTTACATGTCTTGTACACAAACTCCTCCTTACATAATATATTCACGTACGCACACACAATGTCAAACAGCAATATGAAAAGGCTCGCCCATAAATCTGCACCTTTTCGATCATAAATGCTTCACATGAAAACCAACCCACACATTTTCCTCAAAAAGGTCGTACACACGTATCATTGGGTGATCGTCAGCAACAACATTAGCAGCAGCTCCAAAAAATCTATGCGAATGTTTATACTTTAATCTTTAATCTATCGGCGAAAGATTAAAGTGTAAACATTCGCATAGATTTTTTTTTGCTCTTCTCCCATTTGACAAATCATAACATGTTGGAAGCCGCAGCAGCGGCGTCAGCAACAACACCAGCAGCAGCTCCAAAAAATCTAAGCAGCAGCGTCAGCATGTTAGGAGCCGCAGCAGCGGCGTCAGCACCAGCTGTAGCTATATCTATATGCGAATGTTTGTACTTTAATCTTTCATCTATCGGCGAAAGATTAAAGTGTAAACATTCGCATAGATTTTTTTTTTGCTCTTCTCCCATTTGACAAATCATAACATGTTGGAAGCCGCAGCAGCGGCGTCAGCAACAACACCAGCAGCAGCCCCAAAAAATCTAAGCAGCAGCGTCAGCATGTTGGGAGCCGCAGCAGCGGCGTCAGCACCAGCTGCAGCTATCGAATGCTATATGATATATGCGAATGTTTACACTTCAATCGTTAATTCATTGAGTGGACAACAATGCTTCATGCGCATCATTTTTTTTTTTTTAGCAAACTTTTTCTGAATTGTTATTGGCTTGTGGATCACTTAATAGCACTTGTGTACGACTTTGTTAAGAAAATTGTGTTGGGTTGGTATAAGTGTGAATCATTTATGATCGAATTATGGGCGTCGCTTTTCATATTGCTATTTGTCATTGGCTTGCGTCAAGTAGAAGATCGGTGAGCAGTTGTGTGTGTGTGTGTCTTCGAACAAGATTTCATTCATGGGGATGGATTCACTTGTGTGTGTGTACATTCTTATATTTTTGAAGGAGGAGATTGTGTACATGACGAGTAGCCTGTAACCTTTTTATATAGACTGTTTTTTTCTTATGCCTTAGTAGTTTTCGAACTCTTCATCCGTCAACTTCGTTTTGTGTTTTCAAAGGGAAAAAAAATAACTCTACATTCGACAACTTCGTTTTGTGTTTTCAAAGCGAAAAAAAAAGAAATCTACATTCGTCAACTTCGTTTTGTATTTCCAAAGTGAAAAAAAAGAACTCTATATTTGTCAACTTCGTTTTGTGTTTTCAAAGTAAAAAAAAAAAACAATATTAAAATCATGTCTTTCACACAGAACAACTCCGCGAACTCCAAGAACAGGATTACCACATTTGCATATGAAAATAAGCAAACTAATTTACTAGAACCATCAAAGCAGCCAAAGAAGTGCTCCCACTTATACGTAATGTCTTAGCGACGCACACAGCATGCAAAATTAACTTAGAGCTCTTTGCTGAGTATATAAAATTCATCAATGACGAGAAGGAAATGACAATAAAGTCACATCAGTCAAATATGTGCGTTTTAACAACATCAAATGATCTAGAAAAGTTCATAAATGATTACTCAGCAATCATATGCACCAAAATCGAAGAATTCCAGGAAAAGGACAGTGGATGGACTATAACACGCATATTAAGGCTGAAGATAAATATAAACAAATATACTCCATTAAAAGTTTCAAGCTATATTGAAACGCCTAAAGGCTTGAGAGCCAAAAAAGCAAAAATAAATGTGAAAAAGAATGATACATTTTGTTTTAAATGGGCATTGATATCAGCCCTTAAAACACCACTAAATAATCAACCGGCAAGGTGCTCTGCCTATAAAATTGATAACATTGAGAATTCATCAATATTAATCGATGAATCTCTCAGACTAGATTTTTAAAATTTGAATTTCCCTCTGCCATTGGAGCAAATAAAAATTTTCGAAGCTTAAAACCCAAAAATTAGCATCAATGTTTTTGGTTTTGATGAGCAGACGGGTGCAGTTAACGGTCCACTATACACCACAGAGGTTGAAAAGGATAGACACATAAGTCTCATGCTTTTAGAAGCCGAGGAACGAGCTCATTTCGTGTGGATAAAGAGTTTGTCAAGGTAATATTTATAATATACATTTATATATATATATATATTTATAATTTGTTTTTCTATATACTTTTAGGCTTGTAAGAAGCCAATTGACATCACACAAGGCTCATCTGTACTTTTGCAAAACATGCCTCAATTTTTCACATAACGAGAGGATGCATGCCGAACATCGTCAACACTGCGGGAAGGTGGTATCAAAGCTCCCATCCGAAGACAAGGCAAGTCTTAGCTTTAAAAATTATAGTCGTAGTTTAGAAGTACGGTTTGTTGTTTATGCAGATTTTGAGTGTATACTCACCCCCCTCAATGCACAACTTAGCGATAATGTTATAGCAACTTCTCAGCACATTCCTATAGCATTTTCATACTACATAAAGTGCGCATTCAACTCAGCATTGGATAAGTTTGTTTTAGAGACTGCAAAAGATGCAGGTGCAAAATTTGTAAAGTCTCTTATCAGAGATGTAAACGATATTTATACCTGTTATTTATCAACTTTCAAGCCCATGGTCTTGTCATATGAAAATGAGGGAATGCCTGGATAAGAAAAATAAAACTGAGTCGCACCAGCGTTGTGTACTTAAGCGAAGTTTATTCAAGACTGTTAATTAACATTAAAGCTATCGATCATTTGGGACTTAACATACTTATGATACTGATGCACGGTTGCATTGAATGTAAAATAACATTATTTTCAACACCCTTCCACAATGCAATCATACTTACAATTCAATTTATATATCGATTTAGCAGCAACACTTCCGCCTGATTTCCTTCAGAAAATTCTTGCGGTTGCTTTATATAAACTGTATCCATTAGAACATCCAGTCGTGCCTTAAAACGCTCTATTTGGCCGTGAGCAACTCTCTTCAAACTGTAGACCCATTTGCAACCAATTGCACGATGACCTTTTGGTAAATCTGCATGCTGCCAGGTTTGATTCGTAATCAAAGCCTCATAATCCTTTTGCATCGCTTCTTGCCAATACGAAGCATGCGAACCGCTTATAGCTTCCTCGTAGGTTGCTGGAATGGGTACCTCACTTGTATCCATAGCGCTGAGTATATTATATTGCTTCCTTGGGCGTCCAGGTTTGCCCGTCCTAATTTCTGGTCTACCAGGTCCAGCTCGTCATCTTTAGCACTTTCAAAGGGTTCATCCGCATTACTTTGATCCGTAGCATCTGACCGAGATGTTATGTCTTCGCCGCTGGAGTCAACTTCATCACCATCGTCCTCTTCGCCATCTTGCTTTACTCGATGCCCTACATTTGCTATATCAAATATTATTGCTTCGCCCTTTGCCTTCTCCAGATAGCTGGCCTCATTAAAGAGAACATCTTTATTGTCTTTGTTTGCTTTTGTGACGACCCTTGTCCAGTGCCACTGCAATGGAACCAGAAACCTTTAGGTGACTAATCGATGGTTTCTTGCCACTCCACGTTTCCATTGGAGTCATCCCGATCAGTGCCTTCGTGGCTGATTGATGCAATAAGCATCTGGGCATCTCCACAAGCGTACGATTAGCTCGTTCAGCAACACCATTTAGATGCGGAATGTACGCCACCGTCAATTGCCGTGCAATTTTATGGTTTTTCAAAAACCCGTTGAACGTTTTGTTTACATATTCGCGTCCATTGTCGCTGCGAATACATTTGATCATCATTCCTGTTTGACGCTCTACCAGATTTTTGCTTCTCGGCAAGTAGCTCCTTGAAGGTGAGTTCCATCCTCTGTCCCTCCTCAAAGAGATCAATCACTTCGATATCATCCTCTCCTATTTTCTGTTTTTTGGTGCTCGGCTCCTGCTCTTCTTCATCCTCAATTTTCCGCATCTCAGTAGGCAGAATGTTTAGCAGTTCCAGAAAGTCAGCTGTGTCTTCTGGATCCACACAAGCTGGTTCTCTGCCAGGGATCGGCCACGGCATGAGCTCTTCAAAACGAATGTTCGTGGGATTTTCAGTACACACGATTTCGAAGACATGTTATTTTTGTATGAGGCAGTTCTAACCAAGACGCTCTTTTATATCCCTGTTTCCCTGCATTGTGTGCATACCATGTGGTGCACTGTATGCATACCCTGTAGTGCACAGAATATTATTTTTTTTTTTGTAATTTCCTATACATTTGTTTGTGACAGTGATAGTAAACACATTTTTGTTTTTAGGTCTTTTGTATTTTATTTTTATTTTTATAAAACTTCATTGACATTTATCCAAGAGTTGTGATCATTTGAGAACCCAAGCCACTTTACTAGAACTCTCTTATTTCGTCGCCTTATTATCTTTTCAACCAAGTAAGTGTTTGGAAATTTTGTTTGCTAACGCCTAAGGAATTTAAAGAAAAAGCACCTATTGTTGTTATAGGTTTAACACATCAGAATGAGACTGTTAAAACAGGACCAATCGATATCAGAGTTTCCATTGAGTTGGAGAGTTCTAGTATTAAAAACACTAAAGTATAGTGTCTACTTATTCATGATCGGTTAGTTGAGTATTCACCATTAACAGGATTAGTTCAACGTATTGTTTAATTCATTTTAATAGAGAATCAAGTAGCTGTCGACATTCAAGGATTTTATGGAAGTGGCAACTATTTTATCTTAAAAGAGATTGCTTTAGTTTTTAATAATGGATATTACAGAGACGTTCATTACCTCATAAAACCACCATATGATTTTCTTAGATTAACAAAGAACGCCCGTAAAACGGCGATATGGTTAACTAAAAATCAACACAATCTCTATTGGAATGATGGAAATTATAACTTTTTACTAGTCAGAAATGTGTTACGTGAGCTTATTAATGGAATGGAAGTAATCACGAAGGGAGATAGAAAAAAAAAGTTTCTTAGGACGTATGTAACAAACATTGAAGAATTTGGATGTCCACGATTAGATGAAATGAAATTAAATGACTTCGCCGATTGTGGTTCTCATCTAAATAAAAGCGTATGTGCTTTAAGGAATGCACGAGTTGTACTAGATTTTACTAAAGACTTAAATTTAAGTGTCATCTAGAACGAATAAATACATTGAATAAAGTAAAATAATTCTTTAGTTGCATTTCTGCTTTTGAAGAATACACAACAGAATGGGTCTAACTTCGAAATTTGGATTCAAAACAAATGTTAGGAAAATTAATGATTTTCTTAAGGAGTTTGCTATTTCCTGAGCATTCGAAATTGTTGGAGGAATATCGAGAATATTTCATGGAGTATGAAAACTATCGTCTAATTCAATCAAAATATGGAAAGCACTTGACGGTGTGCTCATGGTCCTCAAATGACGCTATATATGTGGAGTTGATACTTGTGCTTGTCACTACTTTGTATCATATAAGAGAAAACTGGATCGCCTAATATTTCAGTACACTAACCTTATTAAGAGGTTAAACTGTCGGGATATTAATAATAATACACTTTAAATGAAAATGAATATTAGAAATTAAATTGACAAATAAACAAATTTCTATAGTTGTAAGCATTTTTATAATAAATTATACAATGAAAAACAAAAAACCAAAAAAAAAATTTTCATTATTTAAACACATGAATCTATTTGACAAGTCAGTAGGCAGTCAAATCAAACCAGGCTATTTTATAGCAGAGTGCGCTGTAAGAAGGGAGAGTAAAAACACACACACAACTGCTCACCGATCTTCTACTTGACGCAAGCCAATGACAAATAGCAATATGAAAAGCGACGCCCATAATTCGATCATAAATGATTCACACTTATACCAACCCAACACATATTTTCTTAACAAAGTCGTACACAAGTGCTATTGAGTAATCCACAAGCCAAAGACAAAACAGAAAGAGTTTGCTAAAAAAAAAAAAAAATATTGCGCATGAAGCATTGTTGTCCACTCAATGAATTAACGATTGAAGTGTAAACATTCGCATATAGATATAGCTGCAGCTGGTGCTGACGCCGCTGCTGCGGCTCCCAACATGCCGACGCTTAGATTTTTTGGGGCTGCTGCTGGTGTTGTTGCTGACGCCGCTGCTGCGGCTTCCAACATGTTATGATTTGTCAAATGGGAGAAGAGCGAAAAAAAAAATCTATGCGAATGTTTACACTTTAATCTTTCGCCGATAGATGAAAGATTAAAGTGTAAGCATTCGCATATAGATATAGCTGCAGCTGGTGCTGACGCCGCTGCTGCGGCTCCTAACATGCTGACGCTGCTGCTTAGATTTTTTGGGGCTGCTGCTGGTGTTGTTGCTGACGCCGCTGCTGCGGCTTCCAACATGTTATGATTTGTCAAATGGGAAAATAGCAAAAAAAAAATCTATGCGAATGTTTACACTTTAATCTTTCGCCGATAGATGAAAGATTAAAGTATAAACATTCGCATATAGATATAGCTGCAGTTGGTGCTGACTTCTTCAACCCTAACTGCACTATATCACAGAGTCCTTCTTCGTATTTGCCTCTTGCTATTATTACAATGTCGTCGGCATAGCCTTGACATTGAATGCCTCTGGCAGAAAGTCTCTTAAGTAGTTTGTCTACTAACAGACTCCCGAGTAGCGGAGGCAGTACTCCCCCTGGAAGCCTTTAGTGGTTAAGACTGTTACCATGCTGTTATGCGTCGATGCGGTGGCCTGTCTGGGCCGCAACAATGCAATTATCCACCTGCTGGTGGATAATATTTCTTTGTTGTCAACTAACTGCCACACCTAAGGCACGACGCAGCTGATAAAGTGCAGTATCAGTTGACCTGCCTACTCTATATGCATGCTGCGTTGGATGCAGTGGACTTTGCTTCAGCAGAGTGCTTCTGATGTTATAGTCCACCAGCTTTTCCAACGTTTTCAGTAAAAACGATGTTAAGCTGATGGGCCTGAAGGACTTTGGGTTGGTGATATCTTTCTTCCCTGCCTTGGGGATGAAGACCACCCTAACTCTACTCCAAGCGATTGGTATATGTCCGAGCGCAAGGCTACTTAATAGCGTTTTCCTAATACAAGAGAGGAGCAAGTCCTGACCCGTTTGAAGAAAAATTGGCAATATGCCGACTATTCCGGGAGACTTATAGGGTTGAAATGTACCTATTGCCCATTTCAATCTCTCCACGGTGACTGTCGACTTGGCAGATGCCCAGTCGTCAGTCGACGATCTATACCAACCTCCACTGTTGACCACGTCATTTTGCAGGGGTGTCCTGCCTGGAAAATGTGTTTCAAACAGGAGTCATCTTTGCGTTTCAATGATATGTTAGCTTCCGGCGCCCGCTTGCCTAGCGCTCTGTGAAGCCTAGCACCTTCGCTGGTGCTTATAATGCTTGTACAAAAATTTCTGTAGTTCATCCGTTTAGCCTTCTTGATCTCCTTGTTGTAGGTGGTCAGACTTTCACGGTATCGTGCCCAGTCTCCGTCTCTCTTAACTGTGTTAAAGAGATGACGTGTAGTTCGATGCTGCCTCTCAAGACTCACGTTCCACCAGGGGGCATCCTTCTCCATTTTCTATCTCCCCACCGGGCAATTAATTTCAATATCATCAATTTTGCTTTTGTTGAGATTCCTTACAGCTTCCTCTAGGTCCAGTGAATTGTTTGGAATACCATATGCTTCACTGGGTAAATTGAGCTCTAGAGACCTCTTGAATCGTTCCCAGTTTTTTTTCCTGGGGTTACGACTTGGCACACTACTATTCGTATTTAGTTGTAGCCTAAATAGGATAGTTTTATGGTCCGACATAGATTCCTCTGATGGGACGTGCCAGTCTCTTAGATAAGGTTTTAGGGATCGATAAGTAAGGGTGATGTCTAAGACTTCTCTGATTCTATTTTTAAATTTCGGTGTGGATCCGACATTGCCAAGTTCTAAATTATATCTAAATATAAATTCTGTTAGGTTCTCATTCGCCATTTGCCTGAGCTCACCGTAAGAGACTTGGCTAGTTATTAACCCTGGCCCCCAGCCAGGCTGACTCTCGGCATGGTTAGAGTCACACCATAGTCTGGCCCGGAGTGAGTGGAGTTAGGGATGGGGTAACTACACTTGTGCAGGGAAGTTTGGGGTTGTGTGAGGTTATTCTTTTCAGAAGGCGGCGACACAAACGCCTCGTCGGTACGATTTACATTATCGTACCCGTTGTTTGTCCGGGACTGCTTATTTACGACCCATTTCGTATTATTCGCAGCAAACCTCCCCGAGGGGAGGCCTTTCGCTATCCGCAACCCGCCTGGTGGCCTTAGCTCAGCCCCATCCGAACCATCCCACAAGTTCTTCTGACCAGGCTCACACGGATACCAACCCAACACACATTTTCATAAAAAAGGTCGTACACACGTACCATTGGGTGATCGTCTAGCCATTGTCAACCCGCAATATGAAAAGGGACGCCCATAAATCTATACCTTTCGATCTCAAATGTCTCTTACGTGATCCTCACCCACACATTTTTCTAAAAAAATGGTCATCCCCCCACACATTTTCCTCAAAAAGGTTCCTTCCACCATTTGCTCCCCCAACCTAAAAACACGTCCAGAGTGCTGTAATGAGGCATTAAAAAAACGAAGCCACTGCCTGTATTAGAATCCCCAATTTCCTACTACTGATAATGATGTTGTTAATAAAGTAATTTAGAAAGAAAAGTCGATTAAACGATGAAGAGTAGAGAAAAACTTTTAGAAGGAAAAGATAAAACGGATCAGAAAACAATAAGTGAACTTTCAGGTTAATAAAAACTAAATTGTGATGGAAGAATTTTTGAAAAAATCAGAAAGTTTATTAAGAGATGATTTTAACTCTAAATTAACGGTAACAGTCAAAATATAAATTTTACCCTCGATTCTATTAGAATCGGTAATAAAATACATAAATAATGTGTCTTATGTGTGCTAAGACTTATAAATTATATGACCGTTAACAAGTTCGGACATTACTCAAATGAGCGGAATAAAAGAAAAGTAATTTCCACTTGTTGGAAGGGTATGTTGATAATGGTTAAGGTATTGGTGCAAAATTCAAACTTATTAAAAATGATTTGTAGACATCACTTATCCAAAAAAACAGACAAAGTTCTCGGTTATAAAAAAAATAAATAAAGAAACGCTATATATGAAAATCAATAGTTA
The DNA here is from genome assembly GCA_035042365.1 of Drosophila dives. Classification (NCBI taxonomy): domain Eukaryota; kingdom Metazoa; phylum Arthropoda; class Insecta; order Diptera; family Drosophilidae; genus Drosophila; species Drosophila dives. The sequence goes on along the minus strand of JAWNLJ010000270.1, from coordinate 474 downwards.
AAAAGTGAAACATGAGTTGAAATTTTAAACATCGGAAAGTTAATATGAAGGGAATCTACGATTGGCAAGCAGCCTTAGTGGAAATGGGAAACTACTCATCGTCGAATAAAGGCTATAGATTTCTATTGACAGTTATTGATACGTTTTCTAAATATGCTTGAGGCCAAGTGCTAAAAACTAAATTGGCAAAAGAAGTTAAGCACTTATTTTCGAGTATTCTTAAGGAGAACCGAATTCCAAAGAATTTACAGACCGATGATGGAAAAGAATTTTTTAAAAAAGACTTTGTTGACCTATTGTGCTTTTTCAATAGCTATCGAACTTTTCAAATTAATAAATAAAAATGCACCGAAATTGGCATTAATATAAATTTAGTTTATTTGCCTTCGTGGCCAAACTTAAATGAGTTATAATTGTTAATTGTAAGCTCCTAGTTGAGCACTTACACAAATTATATTTCGACAAGCGATGTCG
>JAWNLJ010000260.1:0-14677 GCA_035042365.1 Drosophila dives | reverse complement strand
CCTGTGAAACAAAGATTTTATCCGGTCAGTCCTGCAGTGGAAAAACTTGTCTTCGCTGAAATAGATCGCATGTTGGAATTAGGAGTCATCGAGCCTTCAACAAGCGCTTGGAGTTCACCTATGAGGATGGTCGTTAAACCAAATAAAGTTCGTCTTTGTCTAGATGCACGAAAACTTAATGACGTTGTTTAGATGCATATTGTTTAGATTTATAAATATAACATGTTCATACATGTTCACATAGAAAATATCATACAGCCAAAGATAAGGCCACCACATAGCGTAGCCGTTGATAAAACGACCGCATTCTCACTCCATCGAGTGCAGCCGCTTATCGCATTCCCACTCCATCGAGTGCAGCCGCTCATCAGGCGACTGCAGTCTAACTTCATCGATATCTCCTCTAAGTGACTTGAACCGCTCACGCTAGGTTCAAGTGCCTAAATTATGATCTGTCAAATTTCTACACTTCAACAATGCATGGGGCAGCTATCAGCATCTCTCATGTTCATACTTGCATTTTTTAGTTTAAGAATTTTGTATATAAGCCACACATGTTATTGAATAAAGTCAGAGTTCTTCAGCACCTCAACATCGTCAGACGTCGTTATTTCTACCATCGCAACGAAGGACCTCACTCTCCGCAGTCCAACTAGTTCAAGTGCTAGTTGCGACGATTTCTAGTAGTCAGTTTATGTACTGAATACTTCCCTTAAAACATACACAAACATTTTGGTGACCCCGACGTGAATTCTGAAGTTGTCAACTAGGCGACATTCAAAGGATAAACAATCTACAAAAATCCTTTTTTGAAGTTGTCAACAAGGCGACAATCAAAGGATACTTACAATCTCCTAACTCAGATCACTATTCTGTGTTAGTGAGACAATCTGAAGTTGTCAACCAGGCGACATATCAGAATAACAGTGTGCTCTCACATCAAAGTCCATCAAGTGACATAAATAAAAAAAAAAAAAAAAAAAAAAAAAAAACAGATATATACAAAAATCTGTAAAAAATGGCATCAGAAAAGTTAACCATTGATGAGTTACTTGATGTCCAACAAGATATCGGCAATGAAATTGTACGGCTGATATCTAATTTTAAAAAGGATTCCGCTGAGAGAAAAAATCAGCCTGGATATCATAAAATCAAAGCAGATTCTCTCAACAAAAAATGGAGTTCTGTTCAAGAAAATGACGAAGTCATTAGAAAATCTGGCGAGCTGCCAGAAAATCATCAATACTTCAGTTACTTTGAGGACTTAAGAACAAAAGTTCTGAAGTGCTTAGAAGTGATGGAAAACGACGCTGAAACCACAAATCAAGCCACAAGCAAGAAGCTTGAGATTGGCGATGATCAGCGTCAGCAATCCACCGTAGAATTCAAGGTGATTGCGTTGTGCCGGCGACAAAGGGCAATGATTGCATCACTGCATCGCACATTGCACCAAAGTACCCATCTTGAGCACACATCACTAGAGCTCATAAAGAATTTATGGGCACAGATCCAAGAAGTCCATTTTCGGCTGTACGAAGAAGTCGAAAACCCGGAGGAAAATGGATATGATACAAAGGAGTATCTACAGGCAGAAGAGGATGTTCAAAGGGCACTAGCTTTAAAAAACAATAAGCAGTGCACCAATGACATTAGCCTGCCTCGTGTAACCATCCCCAAATTTGATGGGGACATATTAAAATGGACACAATTTTTCGATATGTTTGTGTCCATGGTACACAATACCAACATGCCAACAATTCAGAAAATGTGGTATTTAAAAACCAGCGTGATCGGTGAGGCAGAAAGATTAATACGCCAAATCGATTTGAAAGAGGATAATTACCTCCACGCATGGAACATCTTGGTTGACGCTTACAACAATCCAAGAGACATTGCATCAACGGTATTGAACCGATTCTTAATGCAACAAGCAATTAACGATAATGTAAAATCGCTTAAGGAGCTTCACATAGTCACCTTGGAGTCCCTTGCATCTCTCAAGGGACTGGGACTAGACATTTCAACGTGGGATCCTATCCTAATTGCGGTTATAAGAAATAAGCTCGACAGCACAAATAAAACGCTGTACGAGCAATCACTAAGCAACTCAAAGAACATACAAAAACTGGACACCATGATCCAGTTTCTTGAGCAAAGAGTTCGTGTTTTAGCTAGCGGAAGCAAAACACATAGCAATACCAAAAGAGATTCAATGGGAGCAACTTGTGCATCCTCTTCAACTACAAGGAAGGATTGTGTGTACTGCAAGAAGGCTCATCATGTCATATTTCGGTGCACAGATTTCCGTGCAAAGACAGCCGCTGAAAGACTAAATTGGATTCAGCGACAAAGGCTATGCGTCAACTGCCTCAATGGAGGTCACATGGCAAAGGCTTGCCCAAATCACTTTAAATGCTTCAAGTGCCAAAAAAGGCACCATACGCTGCTGCATTTGGAAAATTCCCCAATGGAGCCACAAAATCCAATTGTGGCATCAGCAAGTAGTAAGAATATAAATCTACTTGCAACAGCAAAAGTAATTGTCCAAGGAAATAATGGACAACAAGCAACGTTCAAGGCGTTGCTGGATTCTGGATCACAGATCAACGTGATATCAGAACGACTCGCCGCTTTGCTATCACTAGACCGACACGATTCCACATTACGAATTGAAGGCATCGGTGGACAACAAAGGACAAGCAGAGCTCGAGCAAATTTGTTGGTAAAGTCATTACACAACGACTTTACAATGCGGATTGAAACAGTTATTCTACCGCACATTATTACGGATCAGCCATCCCAAGGTATCAATAACAAAGATTGGAACATGCCAGCAAACCTACCATTGGCAGATCCCCAGTTCAATAAACCTGGAAAAATCGACATGCTCATTGGTGCGGAGCATTATTATGCACTATTGCTCCCGCAACAACACAAGATACCCTCTGGTCCAATTATGCAAAAGACCAAGTTGGGATGGGTTGTTGCGGGAAAAATCAAAAATTCAAGGATGTCAGCAGCCACTTGTGCAGTAGCATCGGGAGAGGAAACAAATGCCATAATGGAGCGTTTCTGGACCATCGACAATTTGGAAACCACACAAAGGCATCGTACACCAATTGAAAAAGAGTGCGAGAGCCATTTCGTAGAAAACGTGCAGACTGCAGCAGATGGGAGATTCATTGTAAAATTGCCGTTTGCTGAACAGTCTTCAGCCCTGGGGTCCTCGTTGGAGACTGCAGAAAAACGTTTCCTCGCAATAGAAAGAAGGACAGATCCAAAAACCTGGAAATCGTATGTCGACTTCATGACTGAATACGAACAATTGGGTCATATGAAAGTTGTCCCTCGAAAGCTCCTTCCAAAATATCACTATTTCATCCCTCACCATTGTGTGCTGAAACCTGACAGCAGCACAACAAAGCTAAGAGTTGTATTCGATGCATCATGTAAGACATCGACAGGAAAATCCCTAAATGACATTTTGCAAGTTGGACCCACGGTGCAAAGTGATCTCATGTCAATTCTTTTGAGATTCAGAACGCACAAATACGTATTCATGGCAGATATTGAAAAGATGTATCGCCAAATATGGGTAAACCCGGATCACCAATTTAATCAGATGATAGTTTGGAGAAATAATCCAAATGATGAATTAAAATACTATCGATTAAAAACGGTTACATATGGAACAGCATCGGCTCCGTTTCTGGCAACTAAGTGTCTAAATCACTTAGCTTCACTCCACACAAGCAATTCACCATTAGGGTCCTCTGCCCTAAGGGATGACTTCTACGTAGATGATTGTCTCACAGGAGCAGATTCAATACAAGAATTGATCCAAATTCGACAGGAGTTGGTAAAAATACTACTCCCCAAGGGATTCAACTTACGAAAATGGTGCTCAAACAATGAGCAAATTCTTCAAGGAATACCCAAAGATGACATAATAGGCAATATCATGCTGGACGAAACACTGGAACATTACAGTGTCAAGACATTGGGCCTTATTTGGATGCCACAAAAGGACCAATTTTGCGGCCGCACACAAAGCAGCACAGCAAAAAGAATCACAAAACGTGTAGTATGCTCGGAGCTGGCACAGATCTTCGATCCCCTAGGCCTGTTCTCCCCTGTCGTGGTAAAGGCTAAGATTTTTATGCAACGACTCTGGGAGTCAAAACTCGACTGGGATGACGAATTACCCATAAATCTTCAGAACGAGTGGAAGGATTACAGAGAGGATTTGCAAAGCCTCAATTCAATGCAAATTCCAAGGCACATATACGATGGAAAAACTCCAGTCACGAAGGAATTGCACACATTTGTGGATGCATCAGAGCAGGCATATGGCGCAGCAATATATGTACGCGCAACGTACAAAAACAAGCAAATATCTGTGCGTTTACTATGCTCAAAGTCTCGAGTGGCTCCAACAGCAAGACAATCACTGCCTCGACTGGAACTATGTGCTGCATTTTTAGGTGCTGAGCTCGCGGACAGAATTCGACGCGATCTCAACCTTGACTCAGCCACAGTGCCAGGATACTTTTGGTCGGATTCTACCATTGTTCTCTCATGGATCAATGCACCGTCTTCCACATATCATACGTTTGTGGCCAACCGAATAGCGAAAATTCAGGCAGTGACAAGTCAGAATAATTGGCGGCATGTATCATCTGCCAACAACGCAGCAGATGTGCTCTCAAGAGGAATATCTGCACGGAAGCTACACGAGCACAGTCTATGGTTCTATGGACCACTCTTTCTCCATGGCTCTCGAGACAAATGGATAACCCCTCCCATCATCTCTCCGAGCAATCTGGAAAGGAAAACTAAGCATATAAGCTTAGCTGCAATTCAATCATCAATAGGCGAAGAGTTGTATACCTGCCGACACAGCAACTCATTTTTCAAGTTACAACGCATTGTGGCTTACATGTTGCGATTCTGCTACAAGCGGTACAGATCAGCAACAACCACGCTGTGTAAAATGGAATTGGACCGCGCTCGCAATATAATTCTACGAACAATACAGCAAACTGAATTTATAACTGAACTAAAAAGTTTGGAGCGCCACAACACAGTGGACAAAAAGAGTTGCATCTCATCACTCTCACCAATACAAGGGTTAGATGGACTCATGCGAGTTGGAGGTAGATTGGAGCAAGCCCCACTCCCGTACAATGCAAGGCACCAGGTTTTGCTGCCTTACAATGATCCAATAGTAAAGATGATATTGCGAGAGCTGCATGAAGACAACATGCACTGCGGTGCTCAAGCCTTACGAGCAACCGCTAGACAACAGTATTGGATCCTGAACGACAAAACCATGTCGAGAAACATCATCCACAACTGTGTGACATGCAACAAGGCGAAACCCAAATTAATGAATCAAATTATGGGCAACCTGCCACCCGATCGAGTGACACCAACACGCCCATTTCTCACTACAGGCGTAGACTACTGCGGACCAATTTGGATTCATCATAAAGTTCGCGGCAAAAGACCAGATAAGGCTTACATAGCTATATTCTGCTGCTTCTCTACAAAGGCAGTCCACCTCGAGCTGGTCAGCGATCTGACTACAAATGCCTTTTTAGGAGCCCTGCGGCGCTTCCTCAGCCGTCGCGGAAAATGTCAAACGATTCATTGTGACAATGCCACCAACTTTGTTGGAGCAAACAACCAACTAAAGGAATTAGGAGGTTCAATATTTGGTGAAAAAGCGCAAGCAGAGATCATCAATCACTGCAACAAAAAACAAGTTGCCTTCAAATTCATACCGCCACGAGCGCCATCATTTGGAGGCCTATGGGAAGCTGCGGTAAAGTCTGCAAAACGACTACTGGTTACTACGACCAATACCGCATCTTTAACATTTGAAGAATTAAATACGGTAATCATCGAAATTGAAGCGATCTTAAACTCTCGCCCAATTACACCAATGTCAAATGACCCTACGGACAACACAGCCCTCACCCCAGCACATTTTCTAATTGGTGAAACGCTGACCGCACCCCCCGATGTCAACACAGACCGCAACGAAAAATCCTTACTAAAACGGTGGGAACTAGTATCCAGACTCAAGCAAGGATTTTGGAAGCAATGGTCACAGGAGTATTTACAAGAATTACAATCCAGACATAAGTGGAAGGCCGTCAACTCCAACGTCAAGGAAGGCATGCTTGTTCTAGTCAAGGAAGACAACATACCTGTGATGAGTTGGCCAATGGGTCGAATTGTACGCACATATCCAGGCCAGGATAATCACGTTCGAGTGGTTGACGTCAAAACCGCCTCAGGCATCTACAAACGCCCCATAACCAGGCTTGCGCCGTTATTTCCAGAAGACATGGCCAAAAAACGCCCTATCAAGGAAATCGAGGACACAGATAAAAATGATGCGCCACCCGTTCAACGAAAACGGCTAATGTCGCCAACCATAACTTCGACTTTGTTAATCCTGCTCTTTATGCTACCCTTGGTACTGACAGATTCAGTATCTGTGACACGGTTCGACACAAAGCTTGGAATTTACTATGAGAAAATTGGAACAACGAAGAGAGCAGTTTCCGACTGGACCATAGTAATATACTATGAATTGGAACCATACTGGCGAGATATGGAAACATTTAATGCAGGCATAGACGAATTCCATGACACATGCCCAGAATTAACTACAGATCATACATGTCCATATAACTCCATATATCAGCATTTTCGTCACGTGTATCGTGAATTACAAATGACAAACTCACTTATGCAGCGTACACGAAACCGCCGGTCCCCATTCGATGTAGTGGGTAACATTGCGAACAGTCTATTCGGAGTATTAGACTCGGACTACGCTAATAAAATGACCAAGGTGATAGAAAAGGTAAAAACAAACGAAGGATTTCTACTGACACTACTGAAGAATCAAACTTCAGTACTTGATTCGACCATTAACATTGTCAAGAAGACAAGGTTTGAATCTGACAAGCGAGTAAAACTACTTGAAGAACAAGTTGCCATCATCAACCAAAACAGAGGAAAATACAACAGTGCACGTCTTACGGAGACGTACCTGGCGTTAACAGCTCAATTGACACTGTTAGCAGCCAGCCTTCAACGCATGCAATCAGAAATAGTGGACGTACTTACTGGAATTCGTCACCGTACAATAAGCCCAATCTTGATTTCGCCCGATCAATTAAAGGAACAATTGGATCTAATACGGGATCATTTGCCGCCAGAGCAAATGCCACCAGTGGCATCATCTAACGTGATGCACCTGTACAGAATTATGCGAGCAGAAGGGACAGTCACCGACACTCACGTAATATTTAGAATAAAACTACCACTAGTGTCAACATCAATATTAGAACTGTTTAATATTGTGCCGATTCCAATGTGGGACTCTACAAGCTGGCGACTGTTTGAGCTTAAGACACCTATTATAGCTGTAAACAACCACAGGGATCAATTCATGGGACTCACAACAGATGACCTGCAACACTGCCGAACATTACCGAATGAAGATTACATATGCTTTGACCATCAAGCTATGTTTAATGTTAACAATCGGTGTGAGTTTCAACTGTTTAACAACAAAACACCAACGACGTGTCAAATAACTCACAAAACAACCAAAATGGTATGGTCAAAGACACACCGTCCAAATAATTGGATCTTTGCTACGCATTCTGCAATGGAACTACAAGCCGTATGCAACGGAACCCCGTCTACTATACAACTAAAGGACACCGGACTACTGACGTTGTCATCAGGTTGTACAGCACGCAACTCAGAAATTAGCATCAGTACGTTCAACACCATTATAAGTCAAGTGAAAAAGGGCTATGCTCATTTTGGCAACATAATCAAGCCAAACACCAGTCAAGGACCTTTCACGAAACTCAACATATCAGAGAACAATGTACAAGAAGATAAGGAATTGGATGACTTGCAGCTACAATTGAACACACTCAACAAACAAGAGCTGCCCGACCAGATAAATTCAATACAACATCAACATATCGCCGCTTATGCTGCTTTAGTGGTATCCGTCCTTGTGCTACTTGCCTATACACTACGGAAACAACGCCTTTGGACTTTGAAACCAGCAGCTACAAGGAATGAGGCTGCTACTACACCCGTGCCATCAGCATCCCCAAGAATGTTCACACTGGATGTAGATGATGGTTGATCACCGATTCAACGGCCGGGAGAATGTTTAGATGCATATTGTTTAGATTTATAAATATAACATGTTCATACATGTTCACATAGAAAATATCATACAGCCAAAGATAAGGCCACCACATAGCGTAGCCGTTGATAAAACGACCGCATTCTCACTCCATCGAGTGCAGCCGCTTATCGCATTCCCACTCCATCGAGTGCAGCCGCTCATCAGGCGACTGCAGTCTAACTTCATCGATATCTCCTCTAAGTGACTTGAACCGCTCACGCTAGGTTCAAGTGCCTAAATTATGATCTGTCAAATTTCTACACTTCAACAATGCATGGGGCAGCTATCAGCATCTCTCATGTTCATACTTGCATTTTTTAGTTTAAGAATTTTGTATATAAGCCACACATGTTATTGAATAAAGTCAGAGTTCTTCAGCACCTCAACATCGTCAGACGTCGTTATTTCTACCATCGCAACGAAGGACCTCACTCTCCGCAGTCCAACTAGTTCAAGTGCTAGTTGCGACGATTTCTAGTAGTCAGTTTATGTACTGAATACTTCCCTTAAAACATACACAATCATTGACTGATAAGTAAATACAATTAATGCCATTTGAAGCTCACACTCTCTGGTCTGTTATATATTCTAGGTCTCTGCAACGAAACAGATCAGTTTGGAGCGTGCACCAATCACGCTGTGCATACAGCTTAAACGTTTTTCGATGATGGGCGACAAATTGACGAAACAGATTAGCTTTAAGCCACGCATCGACCTCAGCCGTTTCGCAGCACGCAACCCGACTGCAGCTGCGCAGCCTTTATGCTACCGCCTCGTCTCAATGGTCACCCATCTGGGTGTCTCCCAGCATTGTGGCCATTATACGGCCATCGGCCTGACGGAGACGGGCAGCTATTATAATTTTGATGATAGTAGAGTGCGTCCGATTGCCATGCAGAGTGTTTGCAATACGAATGCGTATATTATGTTCTATGAGCTGGATGTGAGTGGCAACGGGAACGTTGCTGCACTCAAAATGAATTGCATGCGTCTAACGAGCAATGGCGGACAGCAGCATAGTAGTCTAGTTGTTGCCACAGCCCCAGCAGCTGTGGTTGCTGCGACGGCAACATCCACATCTGCCTCCGATTCGACTGCGGCTGTAACGTTGCCATGTTTCATTGGACCACAACTGCCGAATGGCTATGGCAATAGCAATGGTCATGCACTGGGCAGTGGTGCTGCCAAGACTGCGGTTCATTTCAAGACCACACCGCAGAAGCATCAACAGCAGTAGCAGGCACTGGCTCAATATCAGCTGAATGGCCACATTAATGGAGCTGCTAAATTTCAGAATGATGCTGCCAATGCGAATGCCAATAAAAGTTCCTGCAACACTTTAAAAAATTCTAAACAGTACCAGCCACAACAACAACCACAACAAATACTGCCAATATCATCCGACGAGGAGGAGGAGGATAGCGATGATGATAATGTTAAAACTAATAAAGCGCCTCAGCTGCCAAGCATGCCAAAAATGTTTGAGAAGAGCAGCGAGAGTGTTGCGCTAACTGCCAAGTTGAAGCCAAAGACGGCAAGCAAGAGTCTGGTGCCGTATGAGTCTGCTTCCGAGGAGGAGGAAATGCAACAACAGCAGCAACAACAACAAAAAACGTTGCAACAACAACGGGCAACAACTTCACGGAAGCGACGCAGTGGTGCTGATTCAAGCGATTCAGATGATGATGATGAGGAGGGGGAGGAGCAGCAGCAGCCGCAACGGACACGCCAAGACAAATGGTAATCTGCTCAGCAGTAGTAGTAAAACTAATCCGCCTCAAATGCCTCTTCGGACAATGTTAACAGTAGCAAACAAAAGACTGATGCCATAGACGAGATATTCAAAAATCTAAACTACAAAAACAAAGACAGAAACGATCACAATCATAATGATGATGATGATGATGAAGATGAAATTGAGGCTCAGGCTGAGAAAAAGCCAGTTACAAAATCAAGCAACAGTAACAGCTCCACATCCCTAACCAATGACTGGCAACAATCATACAATGGCAATGCGCCAGCATCGCCAAAGACGCCGCCATGACAAATTATACTGTTCAAAATTCAGCACAGGGTATACAAGTACAGGCGACTTATTTGGAAAGATCTACTTCAAGTCTGTTTTCCAAAAAACATACAAGATGCATTTTTCAGTATTGGTTTTTCGTTTCATAGGTCTAATTTACAGCTTATAACCTACATAACAATAGACTCGTTGGGTATTCGATAAATAATAAAATGCGTGCTTATTGTTGACCAAACTCTTTATTTATTAATTTATTAAAAATGGAAAAATACAAAGTAAAAGTTTAAGCTCGTTTCAAGGATTGTCTTGAATGGATGATGTCATTTGATGATGCCGAGTACAATGGAAATTGAATATATAAAATTGGTATTATCAGTCAGTGTAGACATCTTGTTGCTGCTCTACTGTGCTGCTTAAACCAACTGCATTACAAGTTGAACTAGATTTATTATAAACATCCTCGCTTGGTGCAAACTTTAACTCTCGTGGCTGAAACTAGTATATTCCATTATCAAATGTATCATAATATTCACTATAGTTTTTAGCCCTAGTGCTTACTTCTCGTTCATTATCTTCTATTTTTTTTACTTTCATCAACTGATTGACTATTTCGTTTCCTCTAACTATTTTCTGCAGATGTTGTGTTATTGGTTTAAACGTTTCAACTAATTGATACTTATTTGCTTTTGAAATTTTCCTTTTAATGCGAGTTTTGTTTATTTTAATTCTTTCAGAAGATGTTGATCGATTTTAACTACAAAACGATCAGATCTAAACCGACAAACACCCTTATAGGTGGTTTATAGGTTCAAGCGGTTTGGCACAGTTTAACATGCGGTTTTTGCTGTTTTACATGCCGCTTAACGCTGTTTTTTATGCAGTTAACCAGGGGATTTCAGATAATTTCCGTTATAAACAACACAAATACTATAATGAAACTAAAGATAGTCTGTGTTCAATCTTACAATGTTAAGATAACCAAGGAGGATTCTTATCGCAAAGATATGTAAACACGTGAAAAGACACGTACGCGGCACCCATAGTGACCGTAATAAAACCGTCCGCGATAATAGTTCTCCGAATTGATAGGATTATGAGTCTAGACGCATTTGCAGCAGTAAATATTTAACTAGATAATGTCCTAAGTAGTATAAGATAATTTATAAATATAATAAAATATATAATAAATATAAATATAAAAAAATTTTTAAATTCTGTAATAAAACATAAATAATCAAATAATATAATGGCACAGGGGCTGGTAAATAAAATCAGAGGAGCGTTTGGGAGAGTCCCTGGTAACGCTTTATCATAATACGACGGCAAAGGCATCGACGGCCAGTCACGAGGAAATTCAGGAATGGAAGAAGACAGCTGAATGCATTGCTGAGCTATTTGAAGCCAATGATAAAATATTGAAAGCTCATTTACCCAGCATGGAAAATAGTGTGTGCTTTAAAAATAAATACGGAGATAAGGTAAGAGAGTACGTTAAAAAAAAACCAATACACTGCTTAGCCTTATAGATTCAGGAAATAATCCTCAGGGGGCAATCAAAAGGATAGCACCTCCAATAGCAAAACAGAAAGTAGCACAGGGAAAATAGGACTTTCGGTTAGCCGAAAATTTCGCTTTATATTAAGCGGATATGAAGGGGTTTTAGATAGATTTAGAACAGGTAATGAGCCCATATCCGAAGTCCACCTAATTAAAAATAAAGCTCAAGAAGTCTTTTTCGAGTATCTCGAATATAATGAAGACGACGAGAGACTGACGAGACTGACGAGCTGACAGATATGTTCTATACACTTAATGAAATGTATGAAGAACTAGCTTCCACATCAAGAAGCGAAAATCTGCCTTTTGTGCTTCCTAAAATAGACATTCCGTCGTTTTTAGGGAAATACGAAGAATGGAAAACTTTCAAGGAGCTATTTCATCAATTGATTTTCTCTGCGAGAATTCCAGACGCACAAAAAATGTGCGTACTAAAAACAAAAATTGAAGGGGTCGCAGCAAGTCTGGCGCAAACAGAGGCGAATTATAAACTTGCATGGTCGCTGCTGAACAATAAGTTCTCAAATGAAAGAGCAGTTTTTGAAATTCATTTGAAAAATTTAATTGATGTTCGGATTACATTAGAGCAGAATTTATGAGGGAATATTTACAACTAGGGCATATGAAAAACGTTTCCAATCCTGAACGGCTTAAAAACAAATATTATTTACCGCACCATTGCGTTGTTAGGCCTGAGAGTACAACAACAAAGGTGAGAGTGGTTTTTGATGCTTCCTGTAAGACATCCACCAACTTATCACTTAATGATATGTTACACACTGGGCCAAGGTTACGAGTGGATCTTTTCAATATTCTACTTAGATTCCGAAAGCATAGATATGCCATTTCAGCGGATATTTTAAATATGTACAGGCAAATTTGGGTAAATAAAGAGCATCAAAATTATCAATTGATTTTATGGCGATGGGATCCTCGGGAGGAGTTAAAAACTTATGCACTTAAGACAGTGACATACGGCACTGCTCCTGCTCCATATTAGGCAATTAAGTGACTTCAAGTAGCAGCTGAAGAAATAACAGAAAAATTACCAACAGTAGCAGAAGTAATAAAAGTGGACTTCTATATAGATGATCTGATGACAGGCGCCGACTCGAGTAAAAATTCTCTAATTTTAAAAGACCACATATCTAAAACCTTAAAAGAAAGAGGGTTTCACTTAAGAAAATGGTGTTCAAATGCTTCACAAATTCTCAAATCTATTCCCGATGCCGATAGAGGCATGTGCTTAGAATTTGAAAGAAATCAAACAGACACAATTAAAGCATTAGGGGTATCCTGGGTGCCAGAAACAGATCATTATTCAATTAAATGTAATTGGGAATGCAAACATAGTGCAACAAAAAGAAAAATTTTATCAGACATATCCAAATTATTCGATCCTTTAGGTCTGGTCAATCCAGTAACAGTTACTACAAAAGTAATTATGCAGGAATTTTGGAAACGTTGGTCTCTGGAGTACTTGTCCGAATTACAAAAGCGATACAAATAGAGTAATATAAAAGAAAACCTAAAGCCTGGTACGTTAGAGTTAATAACAGAAGAAAATCTTTCCCAAGCCACGTGGAAAAGTGGCAAAGTGACAAAGCCCATTATAGGAAAAGATTGGCCTTGCAGAATGATAGAGGTAAAGACCAGCAATGGAGTGTCGCTAAGATCGACACACAATTTTTGTCCTTTTCCTATCGAGGAGGAAATTCAAATAACAAATAGTGTATGTATCAATGCAGCACAATTTGAAAATAAAAATGAAGAATGTATACGAAGTACTTCACAAGAGCAACACAGTATAACATATGAACCAGAAACAAGAAAAAATTTTAAGAACAAAAATATGTTTATATATATTAACTTATCTAAATATTTTAAATAATGTAATGTCTCAGAAAGTAGAACCAATTAACAATAACTCAGGAATATTCTTCGAAAATGAAGGTATTGTAGGACTGACAAGATCATCATTTAATATAATAGTTCACGTAGGTAAGGTGTATAATTATTTATTTGGGATAATGAACGAAGAACATTCCAATAGCCTACTAAGAAAGATTAAGCAAAGCAGGATCAACGAAGATTATTTACTCGACCTGGTACGAAATCAATCTTCAATCCAAGATGCCACAGCCAACATGATATAAAAGCAAAATGAATGCTACTTACACTCCGAGGAAGTCAATCTGTGGGCATACGATGACGTGACAACTGATGTAAGGTTTTGGGTACCTCAAGTCAACTTATCAATCCAATTGCCTGCGGTTAATCATACTAAGGTAGAAGGCGAACTAAAATCCTTTAATATACCTGATATTTCACGACAAACTCACATCTTAGGCTTCCCTGTCGACCTGGACATGCATAACGTAGCCCACTACGGCATCAGCATTCAATAAACCTGCCGAAGCAATTCGGCAGTAGTCTGTGTTCGAACCTTAAACAACCTCGTCGTCTTATTATTTTGCTCTTCGGATCACCTTTCAGTTTACGTGATTATTATTCCACCGCTACCCGTTTATATAAATTTTGTTATTAGCTATTTATTTAGTCTGAAAAAGGGGATATGTTTGCGAGTAAAATTCATAATGTCAACGTTTCAAAGCGGCTTATTAGGTAGCTGTCTTAAAAGTTTTTTGAATGGTCAGTTTATATATCAAATCCCTTTTGATACGGTTTTAAATAGAGTCCATTGCCAAAAACAATGGCGTTCATTTTTCTGTTATGTCTTTGATTCTCCTCTAATTCTTTCTTTGCATTTTTGGCGCTATTAATGCTCTTTGCAATAGATGCACCACCAGAGGCAAGTCCGCCTAATGCTCCGAGTGCCGTTGTAATGGGTATAAGTG
>JAWNLJ010000252.1:0-100683 GCA_035042365.1 Drosophila dives | reverse complement strand
ATGATTTCCTCAAGGAGTTTGAAGATGTGCTATTTCCTGAGCATTCCAAATTGTTGGAGGAATATCGAGAATTTTCCATGGAGTATGAAAACTACCGTCTAATTCAATCAAAATATGGAAAGCACTTGACGAAGTGCTCATGGTCCACAAATGACGCCAGAGATGGAGTTGATACTTGTGCTTGTCACTACTTTGTATCATATAAGAGAAAACTGGATCGCCTAATATTTCAATACACTAACCTTAGAAAGAGGTTAAGCAGTCGGGATATTAATAATAATACAGTTTAAATGAAAATGAATATTAGAAATTTAATTGTAAAAAAAGACTAAAAAATCAGAAAATAAATAAATAAATAAACAAATGTCTATAGTTGTAAGCATTTTTATAATAAATAAATAAATTATACAATGAAAAACAAAAAACAATTTTCTTTATTTAAACATTTGAATCTACTTGACAAGTCTGTAGGTAGACAAATCAAACCAGGACTATTTTACAGGAGAGTGCGCTGTAAAAAGGGAGAGTAAAAACACACGCACGCACACACACACACACACAAGCCAATGACAAACAGCAAAAGGTCATTGAACCCAATCTCATACCCGAAATCATGTACATGCACACTTGTGCGAGAAGTTACAGGCTACTCGTCTTGTGCACAGTCTCCTCCTTCAAAAACATAAGCACGTACGCACACCCAAGTGAACCCACCCTCATGAATGATATCTTGTTCGAAGACCCACACACACACACACACAACTGCGTTAGGGGCTCACCGATCTTCCACTTGACTCAAGCCTATAGATAACAAGTTACATGTCTTGTACACAAACTCTCCGTAAAACACACTAATGATGTACGCACACACAAGTGCTAATGAGTGATCCACAAGCCAATGTCAAACAGCAATATGAAAAAGGGACGCCCATAAATCTACATCTTTCGACCATGAATGTCTCACACGGATAGCAACTACAACACACATTTTCCTAAAAAGGTCGCTCCCCCCACACATTTTCCTCAAAAAGAGTCCTCACACCACACATTTTCCTCATTGAGATGCCCTCCCACCATGTCTCTCACACCATCCAAAAAACTAATGGGGCAATAAAAAATAATGGGCAATTAATAAATCGAAGTCACTTCCTGTATTAGAATCCACAATTTCCTACTACTTGCGTGCTGATTGTTGAACAAACTCTTTATTTATTATTTTATTAAAAATGGTAAAATACAAAGTACAATTTTAAGCTCTTTTCAAGGATTGTCTTGAATGAATAATGCCCCTTGATGGTGCCGAGTACAATGGAAATTGAATAGATAAAATTGGTATTATCATCTTATTTGCTGCTCTACTGTGCTGCTTAAACCAACTTCTGTTCGAGCATATCCTTAAGTATTTCATGGGCAAGGCATACCATCTCGTATATAACATATAATGGAGACGCCTCTTTCAGCAGTAGTCAAAAATCTATATGTGCTAAAGTTATCCCCGTCCCCCATGTATTCACCATTAACAGGATTAATTCAACGTATTGCTTAATTCTTTTTAATGGAAAATCAAGTAGCTGTTGACTTTCGAAGATTTTATGGAAATGACAACTATTTTACATGGTTTAAGAAATGTACGAGTTGTTCTAGATTTACTATAGACTTATATTTGAGTGTCATATAGAACGAATAACTATATTGAATAAAGTAAAACTCAATTTTAAAATTATATTCTGAATTTAATTTTTATAAATTTCAAATTTAGAACTTTCTGAGATTACAAAGAGCTTAAATAAATTGTTTAGAGCACATTGGTTTGTTATTTTCATATGTATATTACAATTTGTGAATAAGTTTTGAAAATGACTTAAACTTTGATCTAGTTCTAAATCAACTATATTTGTAGTTAAATATTTAGATAAAAATATAGATATATAGATAGTTTAATATATCACTAAGCTTAATATAGAAATGTCTCCATCACATTTATCGACATACTGTTTAGTTATTTTTATGGTTTTTCTAGTTAATTCATCCAGATCTTTTATATCATAGGCTTGAAGTGAAAGAAATTCGGTACAATTGATCCGGCTTGCATGAAAGCTAATTCTTTTACAAATATTTGTCTCTCGCTTCCAAATATATACTGAAAGTCAAGAATAACACACGAAGCTCTGTCAATCATAATCATTTTGTATCCGATGTATACAATGTACTGAGAAACATTAACTAGACTCTTCACCTTAAGTAGCGATCACAACTCAATTTCAAGTTAGTTGGGGAAAACTTTTCAATCAATATGGACACACTTCAGCTATGAAAAACTAGAAATTCAAGAAAATTACAAGATCATGTAATCATTTTTGATTTGAGTATTTTGTTAACCTACAATTAAATTTAAAGTGTGGCTTTTTAACGACGAGACGATTTACACCAATGGTTTGGATGCAGCAAAATAAACGCAATTTTATTGGATTTGAAAAAAAGGAATGGCTTCAATTACTAACGTTTAGGGGAAATATCCAGTTAAGGCTTGAGCAGTTTGAGTTGTTGATGCCCAATACAAAAATGGATAATCCCAAAATTGAGACTATAAAGTGTCTTTTTAAAATTAGAAACGCAGATAAGCAATGCATATTAATTTTAAATCAATATGGCAATAAAATAAAATTTGATAGTGAATCATGGAGATCCTTCATAAAATTAGGAATATTTTTCACCTCATTCTTATGTTGGAAAACGTTATAAAAAAATCAAATTTGTAATATATATAATAACTTTATTATTTCCATATGTTCAAAGATGGGAAAATATGATGTACAACTTTTAGATTCAGATGTAACTTGTGGACATGAAGCAGAAATTGACCTAACTCGTTTATGCTTTGAGATTTCAAGAAAGATGGGAAAAGAAGTAAAAAATGACGTAAACCAGTATAGACAAGTATTACAAAGAAAGTGACACAAGTATAGACACTTTTAAAATAAAGTAAAATAAATCTTTTGTTACATTTCTGCATTTGAAGAATACACAACAGAATGGGTCTAACTTCGAAATTTGGATTTAAAACAAATGTTAGGAAAATTGATGATTTCTCATGCTCATGGTCCACAAACGACGCTAGAGGTGGAGTTGATACTTGTGCTTGTCATTACTTTGTATCAAGAAAAAACTGGATCGCCTAATATTTCAATACACTAACCTTAGAAAGAGGTTAAACAGTCGGGATATTAATAATAATAAACTTTAAATGAAAATGAATATTATATGTTGTAAAAATGAGAGAAAAAATCTAATAAACAAATGTCTATAGTTGTAAGCATTTTTATAATAAATAAATAAATTATACAATAAAAAACAAAAAAACAATTTTCTTTATTTAAACATTATGTAGGTAGACAAATCAAACCAGGTTATTTTACAGCAGAGTGCACTGTAAAAAGGGAGAGTAAAACACACACACACACAGTCATTAGGAACTCAAACTGCTCAATCCTTAACTGGATATATCTCCTAAACGTAGTTATTTGTTTTAGATGACACTTAAATTTAAGTAAAATCTAGTTTTTATCTAAATATTTAACTTCAAATATAGTTGATTTAGAACTAGATCAAAGTTTAAGTCACTTACATAACTTTTTCACAAATTGTAGAAGAGAAAGAAAATAACAAACCAATGTGCTCTAAACAATTTATTTAAGCTCTTGTTATCTTAGAAAGTTCTAAATTTAAAATATATTAAAATTAAATTCAGAATGTAATTGGGTTTTACTTTATTCAATGTAGTTCTCAACTTTATCGATGAAGTGAAAATAGTCCTATGTCCTCGCAAGTGCTCCATCACCTACATGGGAGACGGGGATAACTTTAGCACATATCGAATTTCGACTACTGCTGAAAGAGGCGTCTCCAAGGTTATATATGAGAAGATATGCCTTGCCCATGAAATACTTAAGGATATGCTCGAACAGAAGTTGGTTCAAGCAGCACAGTAGAGCAGCAATAAGATGTCCACACTGACTGATAATACCATTGTACTCGGCACCATCAAGGGGCATCATCCATTCAAGACAATCCTTGAACTGAGATTAAAATTTTACTTTGTATTATTCCATTTTTAATAAAATAATAAATAAAGAGTTTGGTCAACAAAAAGCACGCATTTTATTATTTATCAAGAACCCAAAGAGACTATTATTATATAGGTTATAAGTTGTAAATTACACCTATGATACGAAAAACCAATACCGAAATATGCATCTTGTATGTTTTTTGGAAAACAGACTTGAAGTAGATCTTTCCAAATAAGTCGCGTGTATTTGTATACCCTTTGCTGAATTTTGAACAGTATAATTGTTACGCACATTTTTTACATTTCTTATTTCCATTATTATTATACATTTCATTCCATTGATACAAAATTCGATAAATTAGTGGAAGAAAATTAAATTTATATTATATTTATAATTTTTAATGTAAAAAATTGTTATTCCTGTTGGAAAAGACACTCGCGAAAGTAGGAAATGTTAAAATCGGTACTTGGCACTTATCGTTGGTAGTTAGAAAATAGTCAATAGCTGCCTAAATTGTACCTTTTAATCTTTTTCCATGTCTGTCCATGCAGTCTTTCAATTACTAGTTTCATATTCCCATGCAGTTTTGCGTTAACAGTGGCTGCCCTTTCCTGCTATCTGACTCAGTCTTGTCTTTGTTATTTGTAGATTGGCTTTTAAATGAGCTTATTATACGCTTTTAAATCTGAAATGTCATACAACATAATATCATAATTTTAGAGCAATTTGTTGTCCTCAATTGGCCTTAACCTGCTGTCCGCACTTCCTCCCCTTCACCCGGCTGTTGTTTTTTCTTTTACTTTGGTTTCGTATTGTGTGTCTTAAGAGCCATTATATCTGAAATGTTATACAACATAATATCGTATTTATAAAGTAATATTCTCTGGATGGATACTATTAGAAATTCATTCGATACAAAAGTCGTGCATTTTTTATATCCTAAGCAATTATCTGTGGAGGAATATAATCGCGGGTGCATCAGATTGAAAAGGTCGATTCGTCCCTCTAAATTGTGATTTTTATTTTCAGATTTTGGGTGGTTAGCTGTCAAAAGTTTAAAAATTCCCAAGTCGAAATTGAATAAATTCTCTTGAAATAAAAACCATATGCCTTAAAAATTAGTTTGTCAAATAATGTTAGTTTTTATGATATTGTTAATTTATCTTATTTCATTTGGAGCTGCAAGTTTTATGCTCTTAGATAACATCATCCATGAGTAGTTGGCTTATGCGGGTTATTTGGATTTTATGTTGACTAATCAAAGCCAATTTTAGTTTCTGATAAGCAACCTGTCCACACTGACTGATAATACCAATTGGATTATATAAACGATTCGTCGGGTAGGTGGAATTCAAGATGGTACCATCCGTCAGCGGGTTGGGTTGATTGAGATTCAGGATGGTAGCAATGTCCGGCGCTATCGTTAGGCAAGAGATGGGCAAGGACAATGGCACCGGCATCGCCTTAAGGAACTTAAAGTTCAACAGCTGTCCACTTGTTGGCCGAATAGCTTTGTTCAGCTGCAGCATGGCACAGACCATTTCCAAGGCCGGTTGGCTCACGAAGTCTGGCTTCCAGTATTCGCATTTCTTGATTTTCGAATAAATTCCATCCACTGTTGTTGAGGTGAATGGCGGCTGACCCACCAGCAACTCATACATGACGCAGCCGGTCGACCAGATGTCCACCTCAAACGAGTAACCCTTCTTGTCCAGAATCTCAGGTGCCATTTAACGTGGTGTGCCACACATGTGTTTCTTAAGTTCACCGTTGTAATCGATACGCGTTGCCAAGCCAAAGTCACCGATTTTCACCTACAACTTTTTGTTAAGAAATCGGTTGGTCAACTTAAGATTGCGATGAATGATGCTATTGTCATGCAGATACTTCACACCCAGTAATATCTGGTTTAGATAATAGCGGGTTTTGAACTCCGTAAATTATTTACGCTGCAACTGCGCCATCGAACGATTCTGGCACAGCTCCAGCACAATATAAATGTTCTGCACATCCTCAAAGGTACCGAATATTTAGACAATGTTTGGATGATTTAGGCTGCGATGACTTTCCTGGGAAGTCTGCTTCTTTGATTGACTTCTTTTTATCATCTTATTGGGCAAGAATTTCACTGCGACCAATTTGCTTATCTGCACATCCATCATATTGTAGCATTTGCCAAAGTTACCCTCTCCCAAAAAGCCCATTTGTTTGTAATTCTTATTTTGACCGGCGTCGAACAGGTAATTCCATTTTTTTTTGCTTGGGTGCACAATCACTTTAATTTATATTTTAATTGCTTATTGCTTGAGAAACAAGTAAAACCCAAACTGCACAAGTTACTGGCGAAATGCGGCGAAACAGTTTGTTTTATTTAAATACTTTTCGTGTTTTCGGTCAGCATTAAAATACACACGAAACGAAACTGTAAAATAATTGTTGTTGTTGACACTTTTGTCAAAGTAATTTCGATAGAGACGAAAGTTGATTTCAAATCATTTATTTTTATATATGGAGATGGTCGTTGGGTATCAATTGCAATATTCCTGTTATTAAATATTATTATTATATTAAATAAAATTAAATATTTCCAACAACAATGAAATGTATCACAATCCAAAGACACAAAGGTGCGGCTACACTTACCGAAAATTGAAGTCCGAATTATCCACGCTTTGTTATATGCCAGCAGGTGGATTATCAGAAACTAAAATTGGCTTTGATTAGTCAACATAAAATCAAAATAACCCGCATAAGCCACCTACTCATGGTTGATGTTATCTAAGAGCACAAAACTGGCAGCTTCAAATGAAATAACATAAATTAACAAAATCATAAAAACTAAGATTAATTGACAAACTCATTTTTAAAACATATGGTTTTTATCTCAAGAGAATTTATTCAATTTCGACTTGGGAATTTTTAAACTAACTTTTGACAGCTAACCACCCAAAATCTGAAAATAAAAATCACAATTTAGAGGGACGAATCGACCCTTTCAATGTGCTGCACCCGCAATTATCCTCCACAGATAATTGCTCAGGGTAAAAAAAATGCACGACTTTTGTATCGAATGAATTTCTAATAAGCACAGGCATCCAGAGAACATTGCTTTATAATTACGGTATTATGTTGTATAACACTTCAGATTTAATGGCTCTTAAGACACACAATACGAAACCAAAGTAAAAGAAAAAACAAAAGCCGGGTGAAGGGGAGGAAGTGCGGACAGCAGGTTAAAACCAATTGGGGACAACAAATTGCTCTTAAATTATGATATTATGTTGTATGACATTTTAGATTTAAAAACAGAAAATCCGTTGCTCACTTAAGCTATAATTTCGGCCAGTAGGAAATAATAACTCAGCTTACATGTCCATGTTTCTTAAATATACTGATTATTCATAAATTTCAATTTTCTGTACATTCAATTTAACAAGCAAAGTTTATTAAAAATAATACTGAATTACTACTACAAGAAGGTTGTCTTTTTTACATTCGTAATAATTTTTTTCTACATTAACCATGTGAATTTTACAATGTTTTCTTATTTCAATGCTTCATTGATTTTTCTGTTGTATTAGTTGGTAGGCTTTCAAGTGCCCTTATCTGGTAAACGTGGTATACTTGTATCAATACATAACTAATTATTTTATTTTTTTCTATTGCCTACTCTTAGGCAGCATTTAATTTAACAGGTGCAAATGGATAAAGTCCATCAACTTAGATAGATTCGCTAATGATTTAAATAAAATTCGTATGTTTTAAATTTAACCCCTTGTTAGTGGTTTAAGGGGGATCAAAATGTATGAAGGGAAAAAATTTGATACTTCCTATATATTTACATAAGAATGTTACTTAGGGTTATTTTTATTCATTCATTTTTCCTTAAGTAAGCCAAATTATGTGTATTGGGATGATCCAAATGAGATCATCGAAAGACTAAAACTTTTAGTTGCCTCTCAGACAGCTGGTAACAATAATCATAATAATGAAATAGTTTCAATAATTGAAAAACTTCGTGAAACAAAAATGATTTATTAAATAAATGATTTAACATTAATTAATTACTATCAAAACTCTTGACAAGTGCTCTAGTTCATGTTGATAATAACATTATTTTTTCAAACAAACGTCTTAAAAAAGTAGGCGATCCGTTAGAAGATAACAGTATTAGGGAATTGGGGATTTTAATACAGGAAGTGGATCGTTTTTTAATTGCCTCATTACAGCACTCAGTACGTGTTTATAGGTTGGGGGAACGAATGGTTTGGGTAATTTTTGAGGAAAATGTGTGGTGGGAGGAACCTTCTTGAGGAAAATAGTGGGGGGATCGACCTTTTTTTTAGAAAAATGTGTGGGTGTGGATCACGTAGGAGACATTTATGATTGAAAGGTATAGATTTATGGGCGACCATTTTTATATTGCGGGTTGACAATGGCGATCACCCAATGGTACGTGTGTACGACCTTTTTTAGGAAAATGTGTGTTGGGATGGTTTCCATGTGAGACATTTATAATCGAAAAGGTGCAGATTTATGGGCGAGTTATAATTTCCAATAATTCCAACAGAGATTCTGTTGATTTTTAGTTAAATATATCGCCGTTTTACGAGCCTTCTTTGTTAATCTGAGAAAATCATATTGTGGTTTCATGAGGTAATGAACTTCTTTGTAATATCCATTATTAAAAACTAAAGCAATCTCTTTTAATATAAAATAGTTGTTATTTCCATAAAATCCTTGAATGTCGACAGCTACTTAATTCTCCATTAAAATGAATTAATAAAGCTATAGCTCTGCCAAAAAAAAAAAAAATAAAAGAAAAAAATGTTTGGTTACGGATGTATCCGCGCCAAACAACAACTAAAGCAGCTTCGCTCTTAATATTTAACCTTTCGATAAGTTATGCTCTGCGCAGCATAAGAGCAAGTTAACGTAACTATCATAACTGTTGTTTTGCATATGTTTTGACTCTCCTCGATAGTTTAGTGGTTGCTCCCAGTATGGGAGCAACAGCAGCAGCAGCTGCAATTCGGCAGCTAATCAGTTCTGCTTGATCGATCGGGAACTCAAGTGGCGGCGCGGTATTCAACATCGCTTGCCGAAATATAATTTGTTTAAGTGCTCAACTCGGAGCTTACAATTAACAATTATAACTCATTTAAGTTTGGCCACGAAGGCAAATAAACTAAATTTGTATTAATGCCAATTGCGGTGCATTTTTATTTATTATTTATTTTGAAAAGTTCGATAGCTATTGAAAAAGCTCAATAGCTCAACATTTGGTGACCCCGAGGTGATTTTCGTTTAAATAAATACAAATTATTTAAAGTATAGAGTTAATAAAACACGCGCCCGCGCTCTTGCATTGTCTTCGGTATTCTCAGTTCGTTTTGTGTTCACTTTCGGAACACGTGTTTGACCTGCATTGGCGCCTGCGCAGTCGATTCCCTTATCGCGTTTGCTTAAACAGTTGCAGCAGCCGTTTCTGCATTGTTATTGCTTTTCCCGTTTCGTTTTGCTGGCGCTTGTGAAAAAAGCTTTTTGCCCTCAAATTGACATTGCGGCGGTTGAACGTGTGTTAAAGCATTTGTGGAAAAATTGAGTGACTCCTGTAGGAATATTTAAAAATGTATAATTCTGCTGCCATTCAGTCTCCTGGTGCCCCGTTTTACAAAGCCAAGGCCAACGCTATTGATGAGCAAGTAAAACGGATGGCCAAAGCAATTGCTCCGGAGCAAATTGTGCATCTCAGCGAACAAGAGTTGGTTATTCGGCTTAGGGAGATGGAAAGTGCTCAGCAGGCATTTTACAGGATGCATGACGCATTGGAGCAGCTGGATTATGATGAAATCGGGAGTGAGGTATGGGCATGTTTTATTGACTTCTCAATATTAGTTGAAACCGGCTTGCGACGCGAAATTGACAAGCGAAAGTTATCATCGCCGTTGTGTTCGACTATGAGGCAAGATACATGTGGTGACAATCACACATTGTCTCAAGGCAGAATCCGGTTGCCTGAAATCAAGCTGCCCGAGTTTAGTGGAGGGTATACAAAGTTTGCAGAATTCATAGCGATGTTCTCTTCAATCATTGATGGGGACTCAGGACTTTCGGATGTGGAGAAGTTTCAGCACTTACGATCGTGTCTGTAAGGAACAGCCTTAAATAGTGTTTCTTCGTTGGAAATCAGCAACGCTAACTATCCAGTTGCATTGGAGCTCCTTAAAAAACGGTTTAACAACAAGCGTCTCATGTTCCTAGCACATGTCACGGAGATTTTGGGCTTAGATTGCATCGAGTCGTCGTCAGCAGTAAAACTTCTAACCCTTTCGGATACGGTTAACGCCAACATTCGCGCTCTACAAAGCCTGGGCAACGTTGAGTAGATTGCGGGTTTCATTATCGTGCACAGTTTGCTGCAGAAAGTGGATAAGGCAACACAGACCAGTTGGGAGGAGACAGCACCGATGGATACTATTCCGACCTGTGAGCAGTTCATGGCATTTCTGGATCGACGATGTCAAAGGTTGGAAAATGTGGAACACGCTATGGCAACGTATACGCCTAGCTCTAAGGAGGGAAAAAGTAGTAAAATCGTTAACACCAGTAGAAAGGCCTTTGTTGCTACTAACTCCAACACAAATAAATGTGTGCTTTGTGAGACCTCTGGCCACTTAATTTACAACTGTTCCCGTTTTGGAAATCTGTCTCCGCAACTGCGTCTACGAGAAGTAAAGAAGCCCAACCTTTGCATCAATTGCCTGTGTAAAGGTCATCGGTTAAAGGAGTGCAGCTCCACTACCTGCAACCGTTGCAAGGCCAAGCATCATACGCTTCTGCATTTTGAGAATCAGATTGACGGCTCTCAAGTTAACTTTGCTCCGCATCCGACTGCTGCAAACCCTTCTGCAACACTTGTAGCCCAAAATCTTAGTCAAGACATGGCGCTCTTGGAAACTGCTGTAATCAACGTTAGAAGTCGTACTGAAGTTTTAGTCCCTTGCCGAGCGCTACTTGATTCTGGCTCGCAGGTGCACACTATTACGTCTCGTCTAGCTCAGCACCTCCAGCTGCGAAGGCATCGCTCACCTACTTTGATTTCAGGATTGGGGGAGTCTACTGTTGCCTCAGAAGCCGATACTTATATATAATATAATACTTATATTCAATCGCTAGCATCTGCGTACTCTGCCAACATCTCAGCTCTCGTTGCTCCGTCTATAACTGGAAATCAGCCTAGCTACGATATTAGCACTGACCTCTGGAAGATACCCTCAAATATTCGCTTGGCTGATCTAGAGTTCTTTAAGGCGCAAAAAATTGATTTGTTAATTGTAGCTGGCCTGTTTTTTGAATTGTTGAGTGTTGCTCAAATCAAAATCGCTCCTGGTTTGCCCATTTTTCAAAAAACTCAATTGGGCTGTCACAGGAGGAACTTCTTCAGCGAGCCCTGCCTCATTGATGGTCACTAGCTCGGTTCTGACGCCAAATCCTAGCCCAGATCACACGCTTGATGAAATCGTTCGTCGGTTTTCGGAGGTAGAATCGTGTTCTCGTTTAGTCAACGAATCTACCAAGGAGGAACTTGATTGTGAAGCGCATTTTAAGCAAACTTTTGCTCGTTTGGACACTGGCGAATATTCGGTTCGCCTTCCAGTCAAGCATACTGTGGATCTACTTGGAGATTCATATCAGCAGGCATATCGTCGTTTTTGCAACCTCGAGCGCAAATTAGAGCGTCATCCTGGTTTAAAGTCACAATATTCAGCATTCATCAAGGAGTATGTGGATTTGTATCACATGTCTCTTGTGGAGTCGCACATGCTAGATCGCTGCAAGTATTATCTTCCTCATCATTGTGTTCTCAAGGAAGACAGCTCAACAACTAAGCTTAGAGTTGTTTTTGATGGTTCGGCCGTGACTTCGTCTGGTTATTCCCTGAATGAAATCCTCATGGCAGGCCCAACTATTCAACGCAAGCTGTTCGCTACTCTGCTGCAGTTTAGGACGTTCCCAATAGCCCTGACTGGTGACATTTGCAAAATGTATAGGTGTGTGGCACCCGAGTCTTTCCAAGCGTGCGGATACTGTCACCTATGGCACAAAGCCAGCTTCTTTTCTGGCGGTTCGTTCCATGCAGCAGTTAGCTATTGATGAATGAAGATCATTTCCTGCTGGACAGTCAGTCTGCTGCGAAAGGGAAACTTTAATCTTAGGAAGTGGTGCTCCAACGATCCTCGCGTGCTTCAACAGGTTCCTGATGAGGAAAGGGAGACCATTCTAAAATTTGACGATGGCACGGATGTCACGAAGACTCTCGGACTTGCGTGGGATCCAGCCTCTGACTGCCTTCTGTTCAACTTTTCGCCTATGAAAGCGCCTGGAAAGCCTAGCAAACGGTCTGTGCTGTCTACCATTGCTCGTTTCTATGACCCGCTTGGACTTATCGGACCCGTGGTAGCCAAGGCCAAGATCTTTTTGCAACACCTTTGGAGAGACAAATTGGATTGGGATGAGAGTCTTCCTGCTTCTTTGCACTGGTCTTGGAACAGCTTGTGTGCCGATATTTGCAACACAGAGCAAATAAAACTCCCTCGACTGGTCATTGTTCCAAAGAGCATCATCGAAGTTCATGGTTTTAGTGATGCGAGCATTGAGGCTTACGGTGGATGCATTTACGTTGTATCCATAACAGAGGGACGGCGCCTTGCTCATTTGTTGTGCTCTAAGTCTCGAGTGGCACCTTTACGAACTCTCACAGTACCAAAGCTGGAATTATATGCAGCTGCACTTCTATCTTAACTTATTCGCCAAATAGCTCACATAAATTTATTTAACTGTAGATACTATTGTTGGTCGGAATCGGCAGTTGTTTTATCCTGGATACGAGATGAGCCTTCACGCTTCCAAACGTTCACGGCTAATCGCATAACTTTAATACAGGAGCTAACGACAAGAATGGAATGGAGCTACGTACCGACGGAATGCAACCCGGCAGACATTCTTTCTAGAGGATTTTCTCCGATTTCTTAACCAAAGGAGAGTGCGACTGGCCCGCATCATGTTTACCGGCCCGTACGCTTCCTGAGCTGCGGCAAAGGGTGCTAGTTCCCCATATGCCTTGATGTCAGCTTAGGATGCAAGTTTGCAAATTCATTTCATAACCTGCGTCGTGTATTCGGCTACATATATAAATTTCGGAATCGCATCAGGCATCCCAGTCTAACAGTAGATTGGATACACAAGGGCACTCAACTACTCTTGCGGAGCATCCAAAAGGCGAATCTGAGTGATGAGTATAGGGCTCTTCAAAACACATCGCATCATCCAGCTCTGTTGCCTCGCTTAACCCATTTATCGATGAATGTGGACTTCTTCATGTTGGTGGCCGTCTAAAGCACTCGAGCCTGGATTTCGATGCGCTGCATCCGATTATACTGCCGAGTCATCATCGTGTCACACGCGCCATCATCATGCATTTTCACAGGCGTCAGCTGCATCCCGGACCTCGTTCTCTGCTTGCTCATATTCGGATTCACTATTGGCCTATTGGGGGGCGTAAGACTGTCTCCAGCGTAACAACAAAATGCATTATGTGTTTTCGAGCTAAACCGGTCCTGGCTGAGACAATCATGGCTGATCTTCCTCGCGATCGCGTTTGTGGCTCGCATCCTTTTGCTGTCACTGGAGTGGACTGCTGTGGACCGTTTTACTACAAGAGCGAGATTCGTAACAAAGGACCAGTAAAATGCTACATCTCGGTCTTCATTTGCTTCGCAACTAAGGCAGTATATCTCGAACTGGTTCCTGATTTGTCAACAGCAGCCTTTCTTAATGCGCTTAAGCGGTTTATTCTTACCAGATGTAAACCTGTTCGCATATGGTCGGACAATGCGACAAATTTCGTCGGAGCCAAGAATGACCTAGCTGAACTCAAGCGACTCTTCCTCAGCGAGAAGCACATCGACTCCGTCCGAGAGTTTTGTGTCTCTGACGACATCGAGTGGGAATTCATCACACCTCGCTCCCCACACTTTGGTGCACTTTGGGAGGCAGTGGTAAAGACAGCAAAATACCATTTTTATCGGTCGGTCGGACCCTCGGTTTTGCCCCTGGATGATCTGCGCACACTCGTCTACCACATTGGGGCAATAATAAACTCTCGACCTCTTTTTCCACTTTCAGAGCACCCTGCAGATCTGGATGTGTTAACTCGCGATTTATCCGGAGCCGGTTTCACCAAGCTAAACGTTAGCCGCCTTGATCGCTGGCAGCGTATAGCTTATTATCAGCAAATTTTCTGGAGTCGTTGGCGGGACGAATATTTAACGATTATTGGATTTCTCTGTTTTTTGTCTTGACGTGTTGCTCGTATTACTGCAGAGCTTCCGTAGAAAATTGTCGAAGAAGGATTTGCGCAAAAATAACATCTGCAACTTGATCTAAAAATCTGCAAATTGTTTCCTCGGAGTCCCATCTTAATGGTTCCAATTCCAATAAACTGTTCAGCCGGTCAGCGAAAATTTTCCGATTATTTTCGTACCGCTTACATATCAAATTCCATGCCTCTTTGTAGTTTGCAGCTGAGCTAGATCCATTGCATCTTGTAGTTGGGTTTCGTTACTTTTAATTCTGGGCAAAAGGAAGTTCGATGGCCTTACTGAACGGTCCCTTTGATCAGCCTCGTTTTTGGATGGCTTAATCTCCTCCATAAGTTTCGATTGCACTTCCTCTAGCTCACTTTTCTTTGATGTTCTTGTTATCATCATAGTTTTTTTTAAATGTTTTTTCTTTAAAAATGTTTTTTTTTTCTTTAAAATATTTTTTCTTTTTATCAAATTATTTTCAGATTTTATGTTTCAATTCGAACTCTGAAATCGACGCAACGTTAATAATATTTTCTCAATGTTTATTTTAGTCTGCACTTTATTTTCCGATTCGAGGTTTAATCTTGAACTCAAAAACCGACGCGCAGTTCAAGTTAAATAGTTTACGATTAGTGTAAAACAATTTTGAGATGCGAAATCTGAATCCGGCTCGAGGGACCAAAAATTGTATGAAACACGTATAGGGTGTAGTCAACAAGATGAGACGACGTTTAGAATCGAACTGATTTGCTCTGACGAGCTTTCCTTTATGGTGGGAGGAACCTTTTTGAGGAAAATGTGTGGGGGGAGCTACCCTTTTTTGGAAAAATGTGTGGGTGTGGATCACGTAGGAGACATTTAGATTTATGGGCCACCCTTTTCATATTGCTGGTTGACAATGGCTAGAGGACCGGACGGGACGCCCTTTAGGTGTGGGGGGCCAGGAGCATTTATGATCGAAAAGGTGCAGATTTATGGGCGAGCTTTTTCATATTGCTGTTTGACATTGGCTAGACGATCACTCAGTAGCTCTTGTGTACGTGATTATATTAAGGAGGAGATTGTGTACAAGTGGAAGATCGGTGAGCACCTATTCATGAGGGTGGGTTCACTTTTATGTGCGTACGTGCTTGTATTTTGTAAGTAGGAGATTGTATGCAAGACGAATAGCCTGTAACCTATAGGCTTGAGTCAAGTGGACGATCTGATGAGCACCTAACGCAGTTGTGTGTGTCCGAACAAGATTTCATTCATGAGGGTGGGTTCACTTTTGTGTGCCTACGTGCTTGTATTTTTTAAGGAAGAGATTGTGCACAAGACAAGTAGCCTGTAACCTGTCGCACAAGTATGCATGTACATGATTTCGGGTATGAGGTTGGGTTCAATGATTGGTGAAAGAAAAATTCTCCTTTCTCTATTCTCACCTTCTTTGTCATTGCTTATGAATCAAAGATCACCTCATGCCAGAATGTGTTGTGTGTGTGTGTGTGTTTAACTCTCCCGTTTTACAGGCACTCTACTGTAAAATAGCCTGGTTTGATTTGTCTACCTACAAGCTTGTTAAATAAGTTGTTAAATAAAGATAAAAAAATTTTTTTGTTTTTCATTGTATAGTTTATTTATTTAGAGCTAAAAATGCTTACAACTACAGACATTTGATTATTTTTCTTCCTCTTATTGTTACAATTTAATTTCTAATATTCATTTTCATTGTAAAGTGAATTATTATTGATTACCCTACTGTACCTCTGTACCTCTTTCTAAGGTTAGTGTTTTGAAATATAAGGCGATCAATTTTTCTCTTATATGATACACTTCTAGCGACATTTGTGGACCATGAGCACACCTTCAAGTGCTTTCCATATTTTGATTGAATTAGGCGATAGTTTTCATACTCCAAGAAAAATTTTCGATATTCCTCCAACCACTTGGAATGTTCAGGAAAATGCACATTTTCAAACTCTTTGAGGAAATCATAAATTTTCCTAACATTTATTTTAAATCCAAATTTCAAAATTGGACCCATTCTGTTGTATATTCTTTAAAAGCAGAAATGCAACTAAAGAATTATTTTGCTTTATTTTTAAAGTGTCTATCGGCACTCGCCGGCCCTGTGTCACTATCATTTGTAATGTAATGGTCACATAATTTTTTATTTCTTTTCTAATCTTTCTTGAAATTTCAAAGCATAAACGCGTTAGGTCAATTTCTTCTTTATGTCCACAAGTTACATCTAAATCTTATAGTAGTACATCATATTTTCCCATCTTTGAACATTTTGGAATAATATAAGTTATTATATATATTACAAATTCGATTATTGTAGAATACGTGTTCCAACATAAGAATGAGGTGAAAAATATTCCCATGAGGCTCTCCAGCTATCAAATTTTATTTTATTGCCATATTGATTTAAATTTAATATGCATTGCCTATATGCTTTTCTAATTTTAAAATGACATTTTATAGTCTCGAGTATTGAGTTTATCCATTATTGTGTCAGGTATCAAAAACTCAAACTGCTCAAGCCTTGACTGGATATATTCCCTAAACGTTAGTAATTCAAGCCATTCCTCGTTTGCAAATCCTGAATGCGAGGCGCACCAACCTTGTTGTCAATCGTCTCGTAGTTGAAAAGCCACGCTTTAACTGTAGGTTAACAAAATACTCAAATCCAAAAATGATATTCGTGATCTTATAATTTTCTTTAATTTCTAGTTTTTCTTAGCTGAAGTGTGTCCATATTGATTGAAAAGTTTTCCCCAACTTACTTGAAATTGAGTTGTGATCGCTACTTAAGATGAAGAGTCTAGTTCATGTTTCTCAGTACATTGTATACATCGGATACAAAATGATTATGATTGACAGAACTTCGTGTGTTTTTCTTGACTTTCAGTATATATTTGGAGAGAGACAAATATTTGTAAAAGAATTAGCTTTCATGCAAGCCGGATCAATTGTACCGAATTTCTTTCACTTCAAGCCTATGATATAAAAGATCTGGATGAATTAACTAGAAAAACCATAAAAATAACTAAATAGTATGTCGATAAATGTGATGGAGACATTTCTTAATTAAGCTTAGTGATATATTAAACTATCTATATATCTATATTTTTATCTAAATATTTAACTACAAATATAGTTGATTTAGAACTAGATCAAAGTTTAAGTCACTTTCAAAACTTTTTCACAAATTGTAGAATACATAAGAAAATAACAAACCAATGTGCTGTAAACTTTTATTTAAGCTCTTTCTAATCTTAGAAAGTTCTAAATTTGAAATATATAAAAATTAAATTCAGAATGTAATTTAAAAATTGAGTTTTACTTTATTCAATATAGTTATTCGTTCTATATGACACTCAAATATAAGTCTATAGTAAATCTAGTACAACTCGTGCATTTCTTAAAGCAGGTAAAATAGTTGTCATATCCATAAAATCCTTGAATGTCGACAGCTACTTGATTCTCCATTAAAATGAATTAAACAATACGTTGAACTAATCCTGTTAATGGTGAATACTTAACTAACCGATCATGCATAAGTAGACAATATATTTTAGTGTTTTTAATACTTGAACTTAATGGAAACTCTGATATCGATTGGTCCTGTTATAACAGTCTCATTCTGTTGTGTTAAATCTATAACAACAATAGGTGCTTTTTCTTTAAATTCCTTAGGCGTTAGCAACGGTTCAGACTGCTTCATATAGTAACTTGCTTGAAAACTTGCATACATATCATACAAACTTGCAAATCGATCACGATTAAAATTTATACTCATATCATCATATGGATACGCCTCAGAGTTCAAATACACTTTCCAGTATCGTAATTGATTTTGAATCAATTTGTTATCAAGTAAAAAGCCTATTATAGCAAACCGAGGACGTTCTCTATTTGCTGCAAGCTTAACATTCCACACATGATGAGTACCTTCTGCTAATGTTGGATTGAGATAACAATCCCAACTGCGGAATGCTACTGGTAGTGACCCATAATTGACCAATAGTATTGGCTTTATTAAAATATATAGGTTGTTTAGTTGAAATCATTACTTGAAGCGTATTATTGTTACTTTCAATGAGTTGCAGATTTAATTTATTTGCTTCTTTTTTCTCCATTTTCTCAATAATAATGTTTCTTTTATCGCTAAGCTCGTATGATCCAACAGGTACCTCAAAAACATGTTCTCCAATATGTATTAAATTATTATCATGATTCCACATTTGGAATTGAGTTATACATGTGGAAATCAATTAGTGCACATTCATAATTTTCCTTCAATTCAATGGGTGGATGATAGTTTGCCATTAAAATTGAGCTGTTGCCCGTTAATGTGAGAGTTGTTGTCATTTCAATCGATTATCGCTTAGTGAAATAATATTGAGGTTTTCTCATATTATATCATATTCTAATAAAGTCAGCGAATCCCCGTCTATAGCGTCCATTTTCTAGAGGATCATCTTTACTTATAAGCACAAAACCATACCTTTCTTTCCAACAAAACTGACAAATGTTCTTAAATTCACCAAAATTCATATCTACGCCTTCGTGATCTTGGTACACATGCTTCATAATTAATTTGTCTTGTCTGAACATTATTATTAGATTTGCATTGTCACGAATAAGATGTTTAGGGACACGTGTATACGTTTGACATAAATAAAACGCATCAACGTTATTTTGTCGCCCCATACAGAAGTATGCACGAATATTATTTTGTTTTTCACAGCAACATCATCAATAATCATTAAGGTGTTCCTTTTGGCTTTCGATGGCGAGAGAATGCTCTCATTTTCTGAAAATGTAAAATATCCCATCCCTTTTATTGGGCTCACAAGTGTTTTCAAGTATTCATATTTCGGTTGGTGTAAAGAATTTGAATATAAATAAATATTTTCAAACTTAATCCCATTTCGGCTTTCAATAAAACTGATCATTACATTTGTTTTGCCACAATTAGAAGGTCCAACGATAAGGGCTCTAATTGAATTGGGTAATAATCTGCTATATCTAACTTGTTTTTCGTCCCCATTTTTAAAATCGATATTCTTCACTTCTATATTCGATTTTTGTTTTATTAATCTTAGATCAGATATTTTTTTCTCAGCAGATCGTTACTCTCTTATAATACTTTGAAGAATAAACATCAATTAAAATGGTAGTGCACTTTTATAAACTGCCTAGTAGCAAACCACAGCTCCATTAAGGTAGAGGTCTTAATGATAAAATATTAAACTCCGTCCCGTTTGAGATACATATACCAGGTTATCAGTTCTGTGGTCCAGGAACAAAGCTAAAAAATCGCTTGGAAAAAGGCGAAAAGTCCATTAGATGCTGCTCGTAGGGAGCACGACATAGCATATTCAAATAAATAAAGATTTGAGCCACCGTCATATAGCTGATTCAAATTTGGCCGAAAGAGCGTGGGAGCGTGTAAAGGCTTCAGATAGTAGAAGTAGTCTAGGCGAGAAAACCGCTGCTTATTTTGTAACAATTGAAAGCAAAAAAATAAGACGACGACGTTGTTTAAGGTTCGAACACAGACTACTGCCGAATTGCTTCGGCAGGTTTATTGAAAACTTCTAAATTATCTTAAAGCTAGATACAATTACTTTTATCCTACTTAGGACATTATCTAGTTACATATTTACTGCTGCAAATGCGTCTAGACTCATTACCCTATCAGTTCGGAGAACTATTATCGCGGACGGTTTTATTACGGTCACTACGGGTGCCGCGTACATGTCTTTTCACGTGTTTACATATCTTCGCGATAAGAATCCTCCTTGGTTATCTTAACATTGTAAGATTCAACACAGACTATCTTTAGTTTCATTATAACTGCATAAAGAACAGCGTTAAGCGGCATGTAAAACAGCAAAAACCGCATGTTAAACTGTGCCAAACCGCTTGAACCTATAAACCACCTATAAGGGTGTGTATCGGTTAGATCTGATCGTTTTGTAGTTAAAATAGATGAACATCTTCTGAAAGAATTAAAATAAACAAGACTCGCATTAAAAGGAAAATTTCAAAAGCAAATGAGTATCAATTAGTTGAAACGTTCAAACCAATAACACAACCTCTGCAAAAAATAGTTAGAGGAAACAAAATAGTAAATCAGTTGATGAAAGTAAAAAAAATAGAAGATAATGAACGAGAAGTAAGCACTAGGTCTAAAAACTATAGTGAATATTATGATGCATTTGATAATGGAATATCCTAGTTTCAGCCACGAGAGTTAAAGTTTGCACCAAGCGAGAAGGATTATAATAAATCTAGTTCAACTAGTAATGCAGTCTATAGTCAAACGAATGAAATAACGTACGAGATCTTTAATCTTTGCTGAAAGAGGCGTCTCCAAGGTTATATATGAGAAGAGATATGCCTTGGCCATGAAATACTTAAGGATGTGCTCGAACAGAAGTTGGTTTAAGCAGCACAGTAGAGCAGCAACAAGATGTCCACACTGACTGATAATACCAATTTTATCTATTCAATTTCCATTGTACTCGGCACCATCAAGGCACCATCATCCATTCAAGACAATCCTTGAACCGAGCTTAAAATTTTACTTTGTGTTATTCCATTTTTAATAAAATAATAAATTAAGAGTTTGGTCAACAATAAGCACGCATTTTATTATTAATTACACCTATGATACGAAAAACCAATACCGAAATATGCATCTTGTATGTTTTTTGGAAAACAGACTTGAAGTAGATCTTTCCAAATAAGTCGCCTGTATTTGTATACCCTGTGCTGAATTTTGAACAGTATAATTGTTACGCACATTTTTTACATTTCTTATTTCCATTATTATTATACATTTCATTCCATCGATACAAAATTCGATAAATTATTGGAAGAAAATAAAATTTATATTATATTTATAATTTTTAATGTAAAAAATTGTTATTCCTGATGGAAAAGACACTCGCGAAAGTAGGAAATGTTAAAATTGGTACTTGGCACTTATCGTTGGTAGTTAGAAAATAGTCAATAGCTGCCTCAATTGTACCTTTTAATCTTTTTCCATGTCTGTCCATGCAGTCTTTCAATTACTAGTTTCATATTCCCATGCAGTTTTGCATTAACAGTGGCTGCCCTTTCCTGCTATCTGACTCAGTCTTGTCTTTGTTATTTGTAGATTGGCTTTTAATTGAGCTGATTATATGCTTTTAAATCTGAAATGTCATACAACATATCATAATTTTAGAGCAATTTGTTGTCCTCAATTGGCCTTAACCTGCTGTCCGCACTTCCTCCCCTTCACCCGGCTGTGGTTTTTTCTTTTACTTTGGTTTCGTATTGTGTGTCTTAAGAGCCATTAAATCTGAAATGTTATACAATATAATATCGTATTTATAAAGTAATATTCTCTGGATGGATACTATTAGAAATTCATTCGATACAAAAGTCGTGCATTTTTTATATCCTAAGCAATTATCTGTGGAGGAATATAATCGCGGGTGCATCAGATTGAAAAGGTCGATTCGTCCCTCTAAATTGTGATTTTTATTTTCAGATTTTGGGTGGTTAGCTGTCAAAAGTTACAACATAATATCGTATTTATAAAGTAATATTCTCTGGATGGATACTATTAGAAATTCATTCGATACAAAAGTCGTGCATTTTTTATATCCTAAGCAATTATCTGTGGAGGAATATAATCGCGGGTGCATCAGATTGAAAAAGTCGATTCGTCCCTCTAAATTGTGATTTTTATTTTCAGATTTTGGGTGGTTAGCTGTCAAAAGTTTAAAAATTCCCAAGTCGAAATTGAATAAATTCTCTTGAAATAAAAACCATATGCCTTAAAAATTAGTTTGTCAATTAATGTTAGTTTTTATGATATTGTTAATTTATCTTATTTCATTTGGAGCTGCAAGTTTTATAGATAACATTAGATAACATCATCCATGAGTAGTTGGCTTATGCGGGTTATTTGGATTTTATGTTGACTAATCAAAGCCAATTTTAGTTTCTGATAAGCAACCTGTCCACACTGACTGATAATACCAATTGGATTATATAAACGATTCGTCGGGTAGGTGGAATTCAAGATGGTACCATCCGTCAGCGGGTTGGGTTGATTGAGATTCAGGATGGTAGCAATGTCCGGCGCTATCGTTAGGCAAGAGATGGGCAAGGACAATGGCACCGGCATCGCCTTAAGGAACTTAAAGTTCAACAGCTGTCCACTTGTTGGCCGAATAGCTTTGTTCAGCTGCAGCATGGCACAGACCATTTCCAAGGCCGGTTGGCTCACGAAGTCTGGCTTCCAGTATTCGCATTTCTTGATTTTCGAATAAATTCCATCCACTGTTGTTGAGGTGAATGGCGGCTGACCCACCAGCAACTCATACATGACGCAGCCGGTCGACCAGATGTCCACCTCAAACGAGTAACCCTTCTTGTCCAGAATCTCAGGTGCCATTTAACGAGGTGTGCTACACCTGTGTTTCTTAAGTTCACCGTTTTAATCGATTCGCGTTGCCAAGCCAAAGTCACCGATTTTCACCTACAACTTTTTGTTGAGAAATCGGTTGGTCAACATAAGATTGCGATGAATGATGCTATTGTCATGCAGATACTTCACACCCAGTAATATCTGGTTTAGATAATAGCGGGTTTTGAACTCCGTAAATTGTTTACGCTGCAACTGCGCCATCGAACGATTCTGGCACAGCTCCAGCACAATATAAATGTTCTGCACATCCTCAAAGGTACCGAATATTTAGACAATGTTTGGATGATTTAGGCTGCGATGACTTTCCTGGGAAGTGTGCTTCTTTGATTGACTTCTTTTTATCATCTTATTGGGCAAGAATTTCACTGCGACCAATTTGCTTATCTGCACATCCATCATATTGTAGCATTTGCCAAAGTTACCCTCTCCCAAAAAGCCCATTTGTTTGTAATTCTTATTTTGACCGGCGTCCAACAGGTAATTCCATTTTTTTTTGCTTGGGTGCACAATCACTTTAATTTATATTTTAATTGCTTATTGCTTGAGAAACAAGTAAAACCCAAACTGCACAAGTTACTGGCGAAATGCGGCGAAACAGTTTGTTTTATTTAAATACTTTTCGTGTTTTCGGTCAGCATTAAAATACACACGAAACGAAACTGTAAAATAATTGTTGTTGTTGACACTTTTGTCAAAGTAATTTCGATAGAGACGAAAGTTGATTTCAAATCATTTATTTTTATATATGGAGATGGTCGTTGGGTATCAATTGCAATATTGATATTCCTGTTATTAAATATTATTATTATATTAAATAAAATTAAATATTTCCAACAACAATGAAATGTATCACAATCCAAAGACACAAAGGTGCGGCTACACTTACCGAAAATTGAAGTCAGAATTATCCACGCTTTGTTATATGCCAGCAGGTGGATTATCAGAAACTAAAATTGGCTTTGATTAGTCAACATAAAATCCAAATAACCCGCATAAGCCACCTACTCATGGATGATGTTATCTAAGAGCACAAAACTGGCAGCTTCAAATGAAATAACATAAATTAACAAAATCATAAAAACTAAGATTAATTGACAAACTCATTTTTAAAACATATGGTTTTTATCTCAAGAGAATTTATTCAATTTCGACTTGGGAATTTTTAAACTAACTTTTGACAGCTAACCACCCAAAATCTGAAAATAAAAATCACAATTTAGAGGGACGAATCGACCCTTTCAATGTGCTGCACCCGCAATTATATTCCTCCACAGATAATTGCTCAGGGTAAAAAAAATGCACGACTTTTGTATCGAATGAATTTCTAATAAGCACAGGCATCCAGAGAACATTGCTTTATAATTACGGTATTATGTTGTATAACACTTCAGATTTAATGGCTCTTAAGACACACATTACGAAACCAAAGTAAAAGAAAAAACAAAAGCCGGGTGAAGGGGAGGAAGTGCGGACAGCAGGTTAAAACCAATTGAGGACAACAAATTGCTCTTAAATTATGATATTATGTTGTATGACATTTTAGATTTAAAAACAGAAAATCCGTTGCTCACTTAAGCTAATATTTCGGCCAGTAGGAAATAATAAC
The DNA here is from genome assembly GCA_035042365.1 of Drosophila dives. Classification (NCBI taxonomy): domain Eukaryota; kingdom Metazoa; phylum Arthropoda; class Insecta; order Diptera; family Drosophilidae; genus Drosophila; species Drosophila dives. The sequence continues at coordinate 76,158 of JAWNLJ010000252.1, read as the reverse complement.
TCAGCTTACATGTCCATGTTTCTTAAATATACTGATTATTCACAAATTTCAATTTTCTGTACATTCAATTTAACAAGCAAAGTTTATTAAAAAAAATACTGAATTACTACTACAAGAAGGTTGTCTATTTTACATTCGTAATAATTTTTTTCTACATTAACCATGTGAATTTTACAATGTTTTCTTATTTCAATGCTTCATTGATTTTTCTGTTGTATTAGTTGGTAGGCTTTCAAGTGCCCTTATCTGGTAAACGTGGTATACTTGTATCAATACATAACTAATTATTAAATTTTTTCTATTGCCTACTCTTAGGCAGCATTTAATTTAACAGGTGCAAATGGGTACAGTCCATCAACTTAGATAGATTCGCTAATGATTTAAATAAAATTCGTATGTTTTAAATTTAACCCCTTGTTAGTGGTTTAAGGGGGATCAAAATGTATAAAGGGAAAAAATTTGAAACTTCCTATATTTTTACATAAGAATGTTACTTAGGGTTATTTTTATTCATTCATTTTTGTATGTGTGTACGACCTTTTTTAGGAAAATGTGTGTTGGGATGGTTTCCATGTGAGACATTTATAATCGAAAAGGTGCAGATTTATGGGCGAGTTATAATTTCCATAATTCCAACAGAGATTCTGTTGATTTTTAGTTAACCATATCGCCGTTTTATGAGCCTTCTTTGTTAATCTGAGAAAATCATATGGTGGTTTCATGAGGTAATGAACTTCTTTGTAATATCCATTATTAAAAACTAAAGCAATCTCTTTTAATATAAAATAGTTGTTATTTCCATAAAATCCTTGAATGTCGACAGCTACTTAAATCTCCATTAAAATGAATTAATAAAGCTATAGCTCTGCCAAAAAAAAAAAAAATAAAGAAAAAAATGTTTGGTTACGGATGTATCCGCGCCAAACAACATCTAAAGCAGCTTCGCTCTTAATATTTAACATTTCGATAAGTTATGCTCTGCACAGCATTAGAGCAAGTTAACGTAACTATCATAACTGTTGTTTTGCATATGTTTTGACTCTCCTCGATAGTTTAGTGGTTGCTCCCCGTATGGGAGCAACAGCAGCAGCAGCTGCAATTCGGCAGCTAATCAGTTGTGCTTGATCGATCGGGAACTCAAGTGACGGCGCGGTATTCAACATCGCTTGCCGAAATATAATTTGTTTAAGTGCTCAACTCGGAGCTTACAATTAACAATTATAACTCATTTAAGTTTGGCACGAAGGCAAATAAACTAAATTTGTATTAATGCCAATTGCAGTGCGTTTTTATTTATTTATTTATTTTGAAAAGTTCGATAGCTATTGAAAAAGCTCAATAGCTCAACATTTGGTGACCCCGACGTGATTTTCGTTTAAATAAAAACAAATTATTTAAAGTATAGAGATAATAAAACACGCGCCCGCGCTCTTGCATTGTCTTCGGTATTCTCAGTTCGTTTTGTGTTCACTTTCGGAGCACGTGTTTGACCTGCATTGGCGCCTGCGCAGTCGATTCCCTTATCGCGTTTGCTTAAACAGTTGCAGCAGCCGTTTCTGCATTGTTATTGCTTTTCCCGTTTCGTTTTGCTGGCGCTTGTGAAAAAAGCTTTTTACCCTCAAATTGACATTGCGGCGGTTGAACGTGTGTTAAAGCATTTGTGGAAAAATTGAGTGACTCCTGTAGGAATATTTAAAAATGTATAATTCTGCTGCCATTCAGTCTCCTGGTGCCCCGTTTTACAAAGCCAAGGCCAACGCTATTGATGAGCAATTAAAACGGATGGCCAAAGCAATTGCTCCGGAGCAAATTGTGCATCTCAGCGAACAAGAGTTGGTTATTCGGCTTAGGGAGATGGAAAGTGCTCAGCAGGCATTTTACAGGATGCATGACGCATTGGAGCAGCTGGATTATGATGAAATCGGGAGTGAGGTATGGGCATGTTTTATTGACTTCTCAATATTAGTTGAAACCGGCTTGCGACGCGAAATTGACAAGCGAAAGTTATCATCGCCGTTGTGTTCGACTATGAGGCAAGATACATGTGGTGACAATCACACATTGTCTCAAGGCAGAATCCGGTTGCCTGAAATCAAGCTGCCCGAGTTTAGTGGAGGGTATACAAAGTTTGCAGAATTCATAGCGATGTTCTCTTCAATCATTGATGGGGACTCAGGACTTTCGGATGTGGAGAAGTTTCAGCACTTACGATCGTGTCTGTAAGGAACAGCCTTAAATAGTGTTTCTTCGTTGGAAATCAGCAACGCTAACTATCCAGTTGCATTGGAGCTCCTTAAAAAACGGTTTAACAACAAGCGTCTCATGTTCCTAGCACATGTCACGGAGATTTTGGGCTTAGATTGCATCGAGTCGTCGTCAGCAGTAAAACTTCGAACCCTTTCGGATACGGTTAACGCCAACATTCGCGCTCTACAAAGCCTGGGCAACGTTGAGTAGATTGCGGGTTTCATTATCGTGCACAGTTTGCTGCAGAAAGTGGATAAGGCAACACAGACCAGTTGGGAGGAGACAGCACCGATGGATACTATTCCGACCTGTGAGCAGTTCATGGCATTTCTGGATCGACGATGTCAAAGGTTGGAAAATGTGGAACACGCTATGGCAACGTATACGCCTAGCTCTAAGGAGGGAAAAAGTAGTAAAATCGTTAACACCAGTAGAAAGGCCTTTGTTGCTACTAACTCCAACACAAATAAATGTGTGCTTTGTGAGACCTCTGGCCACTTAATTTACAACTGTTCCCGTTTTGGAAATCTGTCTCCGCAACTGCGTCTACGAGAAGTAAAGAAGCCCAACCTTTGCATCAATTGCCTGTGTAAAGGTCATCGGTTAAAGGAGTGCAGCTCCACTACCTGCAACCGTTGCAGGGCCAAGCATCATACGCTTCTGCATTTTGAGAATCAGATTGACGGCTCTCAAGTTAACTTTGCTCCGCATCCGACTGCTGCAAACCCTTCTGCAACACTTGTAGCCCAAAATCTTAGTCAAGACATGGCGCTCTTGGAAACTGCTGTAATCAACGTTAGAAGTCGTACTGAAGTTTTAGTCCCTTGCCGAGCGCTACTTGATTCTGGCTCGCAGGTGCACACTATTACGTCTCGTCTAGCTCAGCACCTCCAGCTGCGAAGGCATCGCTCACCTACTTTGATTTCAGGATTGGGGGAGTCTACTGTTGCCTCAGAAGCCGATACTTATATATAATATAATACTTATATTCAATCGCTAGCATCTGCGTACTCTGCCAACATCTCAGCTCTCGTTGCTCCGTCTATAACTGGAAATCAGCCTAGCTACGATATTAGCACTGAGCTCTGGAAGATACCCTCAAATATTCGCTTGGCTGATCTAGAGTTCTTTAAGGCGCAAAAAATTGATTTGTTAATTGGAGCTGGCCTGTTTTTTGAATTGTTGAGTGTTGGTCAAATCAAAATCGCTCCTGGTTTGCCCATTTTTCAAAAAACTCAATTGGGCTGTCACAGGAGGAACTTCTTCAGCGAGCCCTGCCTCATTGATGGTCACTAGCTCGGTTCTGACGCCAAATCCTAGCCCAGATTACACGCTTGATGAAATCGTTTGTCGGTTTTGGGAGGTAGAATCGTGTTCTCGTTTAGTCAACGAATCTACCAAGGAGGAACTTGATTGTGAAGCGCATTTTAAGCAAACTTTTGCTCGTTTGGACACTGGCGAATATTCGGTTCGCCTTCCAGTCAAGCATACTGTGGATCTACTTCGAGATTCATATCAGCAGGCATATCGTCGTTTTTGCAGCCTCGAGCGCAAATTAGAGCGTCATCCTGGTTTGAAGTCACAATATTCAGCATTCATCAAGGAGTATGTGGATTTGTATCACATGACTCTTGTGGAGTCGCACATGCTAGATGGCTGCAAGTATTATCTTCCTCATCATTGTGTTCTCAAGGAAGACAGCTCAACAACTAAGCTTAGAGTTGTTTTTGATGGTTCGGCCGTGCCTTCGTCTGGTTATTCCCTGAATGAAATCCTCATGGCAGGCCCAACTATGCAACGCAAGCTGTTCGCTACACTGTTCCAATTTAGGACGTTCCCAATAGCCCTGACTGGTGACATTTGCAAAATGTATAGGTGTGTTAGGATTGCTGATCCCGATTCCTATTTGCAATGTATCTTGTGGCGTGATTCGCCTCATCAGGAAATTCAAGTTTTCAAGCTGGATACTGTCACCTATGGCACAAAACCAGCTTCTTTTCTGGCGGTTCGTTCCATGCCGCAGTTAGCTATTGATGAAAGAAGATCATTTCCTGCTGGATCTAAAGTGATACTTAACGATTTTTATGTAGATGATCTCATCACTGGAGGTGACTCTGCCGAGGAAATAGTTCATATTATGGAGCAAACAGTCAGTCTGCTTCGAAAGGAAAACTTTAAACTTGGGAAGTGGTGCTCCAACGATCCTCGCGTGCTTCAACAGGTTCCTGATGAGGAAAGGGAGACCTTTCTAAAATTTGACGATGGCACGGATATCACGAAGACTCTCGGATTTGCGTGGGATCCAGCCTCTGACTGCCTTCTGTTCAACTTTTCGCCTATGAAAGCGCCTGGAAAGCCTAGCAAACGGTCTGTGCTGTCTACCATTGCTCGTTTCTATGTCCCGCTTGGACTTATCGGACCCGTGGTAGCCAAGGCCAAGACCTTTTTGCAGCACCTTTGGAGAGAGCAATTGGATTGGGATGAGAGTTTTCCTGCTTCTTTGCACTGGTCTTGGCACAGTTTGTGTGCCGATATTTGCAACACCGAGCAAATAAAACCCCCTCGACTTGTCATTGTTCCAAAGAGCATCATCGAAGTTCATGGCTTTAGTGATGCGAGCATTGAGGCTTACGGTGGATGCATTTACGTTGTATCTATAACAGAGGGACGGCACCTAGCTCATTTGTTGTGCTCTAAGTCTCTAGTGGCACCTTTACGAACTCTCACAGTACCAAAGCTGGAATTATCTGCTGCTGCACTTCTATCTCAACTTATTCGCAAAATAGCTCACATGAATATATTTAACTGTAGATACTATTGTTGGTCGAATTCGGCAGTTGTTTTATCCTGGATACGAGATAGCGAGATTCGTAACAAAGGACCAGTAAAATGCTACATCTCGGTCTTCATTTGCTTCGCAACAAAGGCAGTGCATCTCGAACTGGTTCCTAATTTGTCAACAGCAGCCTTTCTTAATGCGCTTAAGCGGTTTATTCTTACCAGATGTAATTTTTCGTCGGAGCCAAGAATGACCTAGCTGAACTCAAGCGACTCTTCCTCAGCGAGAAGCACATCGACTCCGTCCGAGAGTTTTGTGTCTCTGACGACATCGAGTGGGAATTCATCCCACCTCGCTCCCCACACTTTGGTGGACTTTGGGAGGCAGTGGTAAAGACAGCAAAATACCATTTTTATCGGCCGGTCGGACTCTCGGTTTTGCCCCTGGATGATCTGCGCACACTCGTCTGCCACATTGGGGCAATAATAAACTCTCGACCTCTTTTTCCACTTTCAGAGCACCCTGCAGATCTGAATGTGTTAACTCCTGCGCACTTCCTCGGGACTGCGCCACTCGTGATTTATCCGGAGCCGGTGTCACGAAGCTAAACGTTAGCCGCCTTGATCGCTGGCAGCGTATAGCTTATTATCAGCAAATTTTCTGGAGTCGTTGGCGGGACGAATATTTAACGATTATTGGATTTCTCTGTTTTTTGTCTTGACGTGTTGCTCGTATTACTGCAGAGCTTCCGTAGAAAATTTTCGAAGAAGGATTTGCGCAAAAATAACATCTTCAACTTGATCTAAAAATCTGCAAATTGTTTCCTCGGAGTCACATATTAATGGTTCCAATTCCAATAAACTGTTCAGCCGGTCAGCGAAAATTTTCCGATTATTTTCGTACCGCTTACATATCAAATTCCATGCCTCTTTGTAGTTTGCAGCTGAGCTAGATCCATTGCATCTTGTAGTTGGGTTTCGTTACTTTTAATTCTGGGCAAAAGGAAGTTCGATGGCCTTACTGAACGGTCCCTTTGATCAGCCTCGTTTTTGGATGGCTTAATCTCCTCCATAAGTTTCGATTGCACTTCCTCTAGCTCACTTTTCTTTGATGTTCTTGTTATCATCATAGTTTTTTTTAATTGTTTATTCTTTAAAAATGTTTTTTTTTTCTTTATAATATTTTTTCTTTTTATCAAATTATTTTCAGATTCGATGTTTCAATTCGAACTCTGAAACCGACGCAACGTTAATAATATTTTCTCAATGTTTATTTTAGTCTGCACTTTATTTTCCGATTCGAGGTTTAATCTTGAACTCAAAAACCGACGCGCAGTTCAAGTTAAATAGTTTACGATTAGTGTAAAACAATTTTCAGATGCGAAATGTGAATCCGGCTCGAGGGACCAAAAATTGTATGAAACACGTATAGGGTGTAGTCAACAAGATGAGACGACGTTTAGAATCGAACTGATTTGCTCTAACGAGCTTTCCTTTATGGTGGGAGGAACCTTTTTGAGGAAAATGTGTGGGGGGAGCTACCCTTTTTTGGAAAAATGTGTGGGTGTGGATCACGTAGGAGACATTTATGATCAAAAGGTATAGATTTATGGGCCACCCTTTTCATATTGCTGGTTGACAATGGCTAGAGGATTACCAAATGGTACGTGTATACGACCTTTTTTAGGAAAATGTGTGTTGGGTTGGTTTCCGTGTGAGACATTTATGATCGATTTATTGGCGACCCACTTCATATTGCGGGTTGACAATGGCGATCACCCAATGATACGTGTGTACGACCTTTTTTAGGAAAATGTGTGTGGGTTGGATTCCATGTGAGACATTTATGATCGAAAAGGTGCAGATTTATGGGCGAGCCTTTTAATATTGCTGTTTGACATTGGCTAGACGATCACCCAATGATACGTGTGTTCGACCTTTTTTAGGAAAATGTGCGTGGGTTGGTTTCCATGTGAGACATTTATGATCGAAAAGGTGCAGATTTATGGGCGAGCCTTTTCATATTGCTGTTTGACATTGGCTTGAGGATCACTCAGTAGCACTTGTGTGTGCGTACGTGATTATATTATGTATGGAAGAGTTTGTGTACAAGTCATGTAACTTGTTACCTGTAGGCTTGAATCAAGTGGAAGATCGGTGAGCACCTAACACAGTTGGGTGTGTCCGAACAAGATTTCATTCATGAGGGTGGGTTCACTTATGTGTGCGTACGTGTATTTTTTAAGGAGGAGACTTTGCACAAGACGAGTAGCCTGTAACCTGTCGCACAAGTATGCATGTACATGATTTCGGGTATGAGGTTGGGTCCAATGATTGGTGAAAGAGAAATTCTCGCTTCTCTATTATCACCTTCTTTGTCATTGGTTATGAATCATAGAACACCTCATACCTGAATGTTTTCACACTGTATCTTTTGCTGATACCTTGTGTGTGTGTATGTGTGTGTGTGTGTGTGTGTGTGTTTTACTCTCCCTTCTTACAGTGCACTCTGCTGTAAAATAACCTGGTTTGATTTGTCTACCTATAGGCCTACAGATTCAAATGTTTAAATAAAGAAATTGTTTTTTTTTTTTTCATTGTATAATTTATTTATTTATTATAAAAATGCTTACATTTGTTTATTAGATTTTTTTCTCTCATTTTTACAATTTATAATATTCATTTTTACTTAAAGTGTATTATTATTAATATCCCGACTGTTTAACCTCTTTCTAAGATTAGTGTACTGAAATATTAGGCGATCCAGTTTTTTCTTATATGATACAAAGTAGTGACAAGCACAAGTATTAACTCCACCTCTAGCGTCGTTTGTAGACCAAGAGCATGAGAAATCCTTAATTTTCCTAACATTTGTTTTAAATCCAAATTTCGAAGTTACACCCATTCTGTTGTGTATTCTTCAAAAGCAGAAATGCAACAAAATATTTATTTTACTTTATTTTTAAAGTGTCTATACTTGTGTCACTTTCTTTTGTCTATACTTGTTTACGTCATTTTTTATTTCTTTCACCATCTTTCTTGAAATCTCAAAGCATAAACGAGTTAGGTCAATTTCTGCTTCATGTCCACAAGTTACATCTGAATCTAAAAGTTGTACATCATATTTCCCATCTTTGAACATTTGGGAATAATAAAGTTATTATATACATTACATATTTGAATTTTTAGTAACGTGTTCCAACATAAGAATGAGGTGAAAAATATTCATAATCTTATGAAGGCTCTCCATGAATCATTATCAAATTCTATTTTATTGCATCAAGAACTCAATCTGCTTAAGCCTTAACTGGATATATTCCCTAAACATTAGTAATTGAAGTCATTCCCCTTTTTCAAATTCTATGAAATTGCGTTTATGTTGCTGCATCCAAACCAATGGTGTAAATCGTCTCGTCGTTGAAAAGCCACACTTAAACTTTAATTGTAGGTTAACAAAATACTCAAATCCAAAAATGATTTCATGATCTTGTAATTTTCTCACACTAAGAGTAATATGTGGTACTTTCCAAGTAATATTTGTTATATGTAATTTATACTCGGCACTTTCAATTTTACTATGATATACATCGTCCAACTTTTTAGTTATGAGTAGCATTAGCTCATGTTTACAATTTAATAAGACTTTGTTATAGTCAAAATCCAAGCAGACATTTAAGTGGAATAGAGAAATTAAAATATCCATCAATTGATAGTTGTTTGTCGTTTCCATTAAGCCAACCAGAATTCTCAAGTATTCGACCTTCAGCATTATTAAATGAAATATAGTTTTTTAAGGTTGTTGAAATACCAACAAATCTGGTTCGATCAATTTCAATTCCATTCAACTCATATCGAACCTCATCGAACAGGTAGCTCATACAATTGTTTTTTAGTTTACCTCCTCCAGTAGGAGTGTTGTAAGGCAAAGAAATGAAGCCCTCAATATTGATAAAACTCTCGTTTGGTAGCACATATAAGTCCTGATTCTGGATTGTGATTCTAACTTCATCATTACTCTGAAATGATTGGAGATAAGGAGAGTAGCTATGGTATTCTTTTTTGATTATACTCTCATCCGAATAGGGTTTCTCTCGAACAGTTAATAAATTAGTCATTGTTCTCTAATTTTTAAACCCAATGATTTTAAAAATAATTTATTTTCAGCTGTGAGTTTTTTGCTTGACGACCTTCTTTCTTCCGCAGTATAACTCAAAGTGCTTGATGATGGGGGATAACATATGTGTTTATTATAAATAATCATTTTTGTTGTCTTAAATGTAGCCGAAGTGTAACACTCTCATTACGTAAATTAACTAAATTTCCGTTCTGATCAACAATCCGTACTTTTAATGAATGTATCTCTCTCGTGTTCACGGGGAAATAAATAAGATTTCGGGGCTTCTCACTCATTTTATAGCCTGGAGGAACATTCAAAGCAAATTCATGCAATACATGACTTGATTCTGCATTAACAAATGATCCGCTCACAATGTTACATTCTTGTATTTATTTAATTGTATTTACTTTTAATATATCCACAGGCTGGTCTGAGATGTGTATAGAATTCGGCTGTAGTACCTTTTTGGTAATCCGAATATTTGACCAATAGTATTGGCTTTATTAAAATATAAAGGTTGTTCCTTAGTCGAAATCATTACTTGAAGCGTATTATTGTTACTTTCAATAAGTGGGAGATTTAATTTATTTACTTCTTTTTCCTCCATTATTATCATGATCCACATTTGGAATTGAGTTATACATGTGGAAATCAATGAGTGTACACTCAAAATTTTCCTTCAATTCAATGGTTTGATGATAGTTTTCCATTAAAATTGAGCGGTTGCGCGTTAATGTGAGAGTTGTTGTCATTTCGATCGATTATCACTTAGTGAAATAATATTGAGGTTTTCTCATATTATATCATATTCTAATAAAGACAGCGGATCGCCGTCTATAGCGTCCATTTTCTAGAGGTTCATCTTTACTTATAAGCACAAAACCATACTTTTCTTTCCAACAAAATTGACAATTGTTCTTAAATTCACCAAAATTCATATCTACGCTCACGTGATCTTGGTACATATCTTCATATTTAGTTCGTTTTGCCTAAACATTATTATTTGCTATGCATTATCACGAATAAGGTGTTTATGGACGCGTGTATACGTTTGACATAAATAAAACGCATCAACGTTATTATGTCGCCCCATACAAAAGTATGCACGAATATTATTTTGTTTTGCAACATCATCAAAAATCATTAAGGAGTTCCTTTTGGCTTTACTTGGCTAGAGAACGCTCTCATTTTCTGAAAATGTAAAATATTCCATCCCATCTATTGGGCTCACAAGCGTTGTTAAGTATTCATATTTCGGTTGGTGTAAAGACTTTGAATATAAATAACTATTTAGAAACTTAAGCCCATTTGGGCTTTCAATCAAACTGATCATTGCATTTGCTTTTTCACAATTAGAAGGTCCAACGATCAGAGCTCTAATTGAATTGGGTAATAATCTGCTATGTCTAACTTGTTTTTCTTCCCCATTTTTAAAATCGATATTCTTCACTTCTATATTCGTTTTTTGTTTTATTAATCTCATATCAGATATTGTTTTCTCAGCAGATCGTTACTCTATTATAATACTTTGAAGAATAAACATCAATTAAAATGGTAGTGCGCTTTTATAAATTGCCTAGTAGCAAACTACACCTTTATCAAGGTAGAGGTCTTATTGATAAAATAATAAACTCCCTACTATTTGAGATACATATACCAGGTTATCAGTTCTGTGGTCCAGGAACAAAGATAAAAAATCGCTTGGAAAAGGGCGAAAAGGGAATAAATCCATTAGATGCTGCTTGTAGGGAGCACGACTTAGCATATTCAAATAATAAAGATTTGAGCGACCGTCATATAGCTGATACAAATTTGGCCGAAAGAACGTGGGAGCGTGTAATGGCCTCAGATAGTAGTCTGAGCGAGAAAACCGCTGCTTATTTTGTAACAAACATAATGAAAGCAAAGAATTTGGAATGGGACTAAAGCAAAGAAAAAATAAAAATAAACCATGTGAGAAAAAGAAAAAATTTATGCACGCCGTAAGAGTGGCTACTAGAGTATTAAAAAAGGAGAAGCCATATGATATTCAATCTGCGATAAAAATCGCTAAATCGTTGACATTATGAATTTTTCTCGCAAACATATTCCCTTTTTCAGAGGTGTTTTTATGAGAGACTCATTACCAAAACGAGTACATAGAAGGGAAAGTGGTATTGTTAACTTAGACCTTTCAAGTGGAGCTGGAACACATTGGGTAGCTTACTACAAAAGAGATAAGCAAATCAGATATTTTGATACTTTTGGGAATTTACCACCACCTTTAGAGCTTATTAGATATTTAGGAGAGAATATAAAATACAATTATAATCAAGTTCAACGATTTGATTCTTTTAATTGTGGACACTTATGTTTAAGATTTCTATTAATGCAGTATAAAGACGATTATTTAAAGTAACTTGTATTCAACTTTTCAATAAATAAATAAATACATACAATGCAAATTAATAATTTATTTTAGTATATAACAGCTATAAATAGTCAGACTATCTTTAGTTTGATTATAGTATTTGTGTTGTTTACAACAGAAATTAACTGAAAACCGCTGGTTAACTGTATGAAAAACAGCATAAAACCGCATGTTAAACAGCAAACAACCGCAAGTTAAACTGTGTCAAACCGCTTGAAAACCACAAACCGCCTATAAGGGTATTTATCGGTTTAGAACTGATCGGTTTATAGTTAAAATGGATGAACATCTTCTGAAAGAATTAACGAAAACAAGACTCGCACTAAAAAGAAAATTTCAGAGCATTAAATTAGGTAGAGCTGCAAATGAGTATCAATTTGAGGAAACGTTTAAACCATTAACACAACCTCTGCAGAAAATAGTCAGAGGGTACGAAATTGTAAATCAGTTGATGAAAGTAAAAAAAGAAGAAAATGACGGAGAAGTAAGCACTAGGACTAAAAACTATAGTGAATATTATGATGCATTTGATAATGGAATATCCGAGCTTCAGCCACGAGAGTTGACGTTTGCACCAAGCGAGGTGGATTATAATAAATCTAGTTCAACTAGTAATGCAGACTATAGTCAAACGAATGAAATACCAGACGAGATCTTTAATCTTAGTGTAAATGAATTGGAAAGTCAGAAAAAGCTAGATAAAGCATTTGGACCTACTAAAAAAAGTGGACTAATTATATTGGGGAGTTCTAAAATAACTGTTAATAACAAGAAAATGGATGGAGTTGGAAAGTGGTGAAAATTGGAATCCTGGAGTATTTTCTTTGATTTACTTAAAAGATCCTAAAGGTTACGATGATGTGGACTTGGATGTATATCAGAAAATCTTATTAAAAACAAATGCATACAGAAAAAATCATCAATCTAATGGTCAGCTCAAGAGAAATCGTTCAAAAAGTACACTGAATTAATAAAAAAAACTTTTATCAATTAATGACGATCCAAGTGCAATGTCTGCACCTCTAAACAATAAATCTATGCACGTTTCCGTATATGTGGCAATAAAATGCAAACCTTACTTTCACGGCCAAATTTCAGAAAATACTAAAATGCATTGCATACTTTTATTTCAATGCTTATGCTTTTTCAATTCAAAAGCCATGTTAACATGTAAAAAACGTGAGACCGAAAAAATGATGGAAAATTCACAGAGCAAGGATGTCGAATATCAAAAAACGTGGTTGGATAATTTGTAAGTCCTGCTTTTAAGAACATTTGAAAAATTCAAAAGCAAACTTAGCTTTTTTTCTTGTGAAGTCAAATTTAATAAGACGAACTCAAACTATTTTTGTTTTCTTAAAGTTAAATATCAAAGTTGAGCTTAGTTTGCTTTTGATTTTGTTGTAGTTCACTTGCAGGTTACCGGCGAATTTAGAAATTCCAATCAGCTAGCGCCGCACCGCCCTGTCCACCCGCCCGTAAAACCACTTACAAAAAAAATAAAACGAAAATAATCTCCAATAAAAATGTTTTCCTTTAATAAAAATTCAATTTCCTCGAAGCGACAAATGTTGTAGAGTCCACGACGACGACGATAGCAGCAGCTGCCAGTCGAGTCAAGAGGCACTGCGCCGGATGCAGTTTAGGTAACAGGCATCTGCAGGGCTTTCACTCCAGCTCCGAGCTCCCAGTTCCCAGCTTTCAGCTCTCAGCTCCACTTCCCCCTCAGGTTGTAATCCATTGCCTTTGGGCTGGACGTTTGCGCTGGGAATGTCTTTCAATTTATAATGACGACGCTTGTCGAGTCTGTATTGCTAGTGTGCGGATGGGTGTGTGTGTGTCTGTGTGTGTGTGTGTGTGTGTGTGTGTGTGTGGTGCACAGCAGGCATCAGATAGAAAACTCAGTATATGCGTTGCGCGTGGCAGCATCGAGTCAGACAGACGCATCGATGATTGCATAGCTTAAAAAGTAGACCCCAAACCCCCCCTCCTGTTGCAAATGCAACATTACTAGAAACGCGGCAAACACATCAATTGAAAATGAGGCGCTGCCTGCTGCAGAAAGCTTGTTGAACGTGGCAAAAAGCTCTGTTGATGCCTGTGGCATGCCTTTGGCTATCCTTGTCTTTTGCCTTTGAGACTCAAACTCCGACTCTGACATTCTGTTCCTTTCTTTTGAATTCAGCTGCTCAGCATTTACAGGGTTAATACTGGGTTGGCACAGTTGTTGTTGACTACTTTTAAATTCGACTTAATCTTAATTACAGCACAATATTTACGTAAATCTATTCCATATTCTGCTTTATTTTTTGTAATTTTATTACAGATTTCTACAAGTACATTAAATCAGTCTGATAACTTCTGGGCAGCTCAAGGAAAACTTCAACAACCCACAAAAAGATTTTACAGTTGTAAAAAATCAATAAATATTTTTACAGCCTCTTTGCCATTCAGAGCAAAAGTATTTGCAAAAGGTCAATTATAAAATATTATTTCAAGCTTCAAACTTGCTAAAGTTAACTACTGCAAGAGTTAGCGCAAACGTTTGAGTAATTAATAAAAATAAATGCCCATTTGGCACTTTCGTGCCTTATCAAACGTAACTTCCGACTCTACCAGACACACACACACACACACACACACACACACAAATAGCATACACACACAGAGCATACACACAGCGGAGATTACAGAGTCTCATCTTAAGCAGCAGTCTCAGTACTACTTCCGGCCATTTAGATAGCTGTTGCAGCTGATTTTCAAACGCTCACTTCCTACTACAACACACCAACACACACAACAACACACACACTCGAACTCAAAGAGAAAGACACCTGCAGGGAATTCAATTTGCAGAATCATTAACACATTTTGTAAATAAGCTGTTGTTGTCAATACCCTAGAGATTGTGGCGCATCATTAAAGATTATTATTCATTTTTATGTAATTACCCGCTTACCCAAGTGCCCAAAGAGTATAATAAAATATGTTTGGCAACAAGGGGGTTGTGCGGGGGTTGCTACGACAGAGCTCTGAACGTGAATCGTGAAATATTTTTGGCTGCATTACGAGTAGACTTCTTCGATGGCTCAGTTGGCCATCTACTGCGTGCCAATGGCTCGATTGAGCCAGCTGCCTCAAACTGATGGCTTTAATGTATCTGTCCCTAGCAGCACACTCTCCAACACACACACACACACACACACACGCACGCAAACTCTATCGAACTAACATTAAATTACACTGTGCAACAGCAGTTGACACAATTTTTTTTTTCATTTTTAATTTAATTTTTACACAATTTATTTAGATTTTAATTCTAATTAATATTTATTAGAATAATTAAGAAATAAATAAAATTAATTATTATTATTTTAAGATTTTAGGGTGCTTAAATTATCTTGTCGAAAAAATAAAATAAATAACTTAGTTTAATTAATTTAAATTTTATTTTATTATTAAAAATCTCTTTCTAAAAAATCTTTCTAGAAATGTAGAATTAAGAATTAGAGGCATACCAAAAAAAAGGTTGGTTTATAAACTTAAATTGTGTTTGTTAGTGTTATCTATAACTAGCCTGGTAAAAGCATCCTAATGCCCATATATACTAACGGGGCCATGAGTTATGGCCGCAACGTGTGGCCCTGGCTGTAGTTACACTTAAGAACAGTGCCCCGAATGTGCCATGTGTGTTTTTTGTGTGTTTGTGTATATTTATATTCACTTATGTACATATGATATATATATATATAAATATGGGTGTATGCGAGTAAACGAGTATATTTAATGCAGAGCACACAACAGCAACGCCGTCTGCAAAATGGCAGCCTGGGCAGCACATCAAAAAAAAAAGAAAAAAAATGGGCGCATCATTTAAGTTTACTGCAAAACAGGCCAAAGTGTGTAGCTGTGTGTGTGTGTGTGTGTGTGTTAGTTTCATAATGTAGCCGGATGTGCCAACACAATGCTCGAACATCCGCTTGCCAGACAACAGAACAACAGCTGTCACACACATGCACACACACACACACACACACACACACCACACACACACACACACACACACACACACACACACACACAAACACACACACAACAGAACGTGTGTGCAGCTGCGCTTTTGTTTGCGAAATCCTTGGTATCATTTGGGTTGGAGGAGTAGTTGTCGTCGCCTTTGTCTATTGGAGGCGGCTAGCATAGTAGCTGACAGTAACGGGCACATTATTAGAAGCAGCAGAGCATATAACAGGGGCATTCGCGTAACAAGAGGCGTGAGGTGCCACACATGAGACGAGGGAGTGACATAATTATTAACTGCATATAAGTAAATATAAAGGCGACCAAACGACCAAAGATAACGATGCTCATTGTGACTATCTTCCTCCCCTCTCCCTCGCCCTCGCCCTCTTTCTATCCTCCTTCCTCTCTTTCTGTCTCTCAGTGTGTGCTCTATATGAAAGGAGTTGAGCACATTTGTACATTTCGTAGACATGTCACGTGTGAGGGTCATCATTTAAGTTTAAGTTTGAGCTTAGCAGCAGCTGACCAAAACCTTAATTGATTAAAAATAATATGAAAAGCACAAGTCACGCATATTAATCACAATGCCGGATAATTATTGTAAGTGGTTAACAAAGCTGCATATTAACTTGGCTAAAAATAAAGTTTTTAAATTGCTGCAGCATTAACCTTCTACATCTTTCCTAACACAAACAAAATATTTAAAATTATTTGCCAATAAGTAGGCCCGGATAAATATTTGTATAAACAAAGATTTATTAAAATTGTGCGGATTTCAATGCTTTTAATATGCCATATTCAAAGTAGCAAAGCAATTTTCTTAGTGCCGCGTTTGCTCACGTTACACCAAAAACACACCTCAGCGGTTGCCATGGCCAAAATCCACGAATTACGGTTTGAACTGCTGGACCATCCGCTTTACTCACCAGATTTAGCCCCTAACGACTTCTTGTTCCCTCATCTGACAACTGTGCTCGGAGGACAGAGATTTTCGTCAAATGAAGAGGCAATAACCTTTGTGAACAATTACTTTGCAGAGCAAAACGCCGAGTGCTATTTGGACGGGTTACAGAGATGGGAGCATCGCTGGGAGAAGTGTGTAAAATTACAAGGAGACTATGTTGAAAAAAAAAAATAGAACATCAGAAAAATGTCTTGTACCTTTATTAGGTCGGAAACTTTTCAGACCACCCTCGTAATATATGTGTATAAAATAGCTGTTTAATATTATATTATTCAGAAAGCAGCCCGAAATCTAGAAACATTGTTTAACAAAAAAGGCGTCGACAGCTAGATTTATTGGACATATATGGCAATTGATGTCTGATCTATTTAAAGAGTACTTAATTTTTTTTATTTATATGCTTATGTAAAAAATTGTAAGCACACTGTGATGTGATTCCAGTGAAGCTGTGGCAAGTGTTACCTGTTTTCGTTTGGTAATACAAAACCGGTTTTTTCTACGCTGAATTTACTCGTTTATTGGCCATACATTTTTGCTGCACCAATCGCGTCACGCACACTTTGCCAGCCTAAATGTGTGTGTGTGTGTGCATGTGTGTGTTCGCATGTTTCGCATCTGGCAGGCCATAAATATTTAATATGCCTTTGCAGTGTGCAGCGCACATAATGATAAAGTGTGCTGCCAGAGTTGTCTTCATGCGGCAGATTAATCATACCAGTTTCAGGGGGGGAATGGGGTGGGAAACAGCAAATGGACGCACACTCGCACACACACTGGCACACCTTAATGCCGCTATGCTGTACCAGCTGTTGTCATTTGACATTGTCATCTGGTAGGTGCATTTTTTCTCTCACATTATAAGCATAAATTCAAATAAAAAAGAGACGTAAAGAAATGTGTGGTGCCCGCAGTGCTAAATAAATGATGTTGTAACAAACAGGCAAAGCATGGACAGAGGCGCTGAAAAAAAGTTAACAGCATGCAGGACACAATGTACACACAGGACACACAGGACATACGGGACGCACGGGGCGCACAGGACATAGACGAAAGCCAATCATTTAGACGAGTATATTTTATTTTTTGGCTGTTCCTCAACTTTTGCCAATGATGAGATAAAAGCTTAGCCAGTCGCAGCGCCAGCAACAAATTTCATCACAGCCGTCTTAACCAAATGGAGCAACAAAATGTCTACACACACACAGACAGACAATTCCTGCGTGTCTGAGCAAAAAAAAAAAGAAAAAAATTGAGGCGTGATTGAATAATATTATTCTCGGCCAATCTAACTTAAATGGGCCGCAAGCAACAACGCACAATGCTCACAGCAGGAAAATCTGCGTGTCCACATCGGTATGTGTATGTGTACATAATAAACACGGCGGCAGCGTGTTAAGTGCACAACAACAGCAACCATAATACAAGTTGATCAGACGTAAAATTTAATGCAGCCCCAAACCCGTAAAAAAAAAAAAATTAGAATGCGCAACCAGGGTTGGCGAATTGGAGGGCGAACCTGTTAATCTTGTTAGGCTACCTCATAAAGCTGATGAAATGCCGACACGCGTCTACAAATTTGTTATGCATACAGCGAAAGTAGTAGGGGAATGGGGATTCTATGACAGGAAGTGACGTCACTGTTTATACTTTAATATTTCGTCTATCGGCGACAGCACGTGTACACATTCGCATAGATTTTTTTTTTTTGCTCTTCTCCCATTTGACAAATCATAACATGTTGGGAGCCGCAGCAGCGGCGTCAGCAACAACGCCAGCAGCAGCTCCAAAAAATCTAAGCAGCAGCGTCAGCATGTTGGAAGCCGCAGCTGCGGCGTCAGCAACAACACCAGCAGCAGCCCCAAAAATCTAAGCAGCAGCGTCAGCATGTTGGACGCCGCAGCAGCAGCGTCACCACCAGCTGCAGCTATATCTGTATGCGAATGTTTAGACTTCAATCGTTAATTCATTGAGTGGACAACAATGCTTCATGCGCATCATTTTTTATTTTTTTTTTAGCAAACTCTTTGTGATTTGTCATTGGCTTGTGGATCACTCAATAGCACTTGTGTACGACTTTGTTAAGAAAATATGTGTTGGGTTGGTATAATTGTGAATCATTTATGATCGAATTATAAGCGTCGCTTTTCATATTGCTATTTGTCATTGGCTTGCGTCAAGTAGAAGATCGGTGAGCAGTTGTGTGTGTGTGTGTGTGTGGCAGTCATGGGGATGGGTTCACTTGTATGTGTGTACATGCTTATATTTTTGAAGGCGGAGATTGTGTACATGACGAGTAGCCTGTTACGCTTTTCATATTGACTGTTTGTTCATCATGGCTTAGTCGTTTTCGAACGCTTCATCCGTCAACTTTGTTCGGTGTTAGCAAAGTGAAAAAAAAAACTCGTCGTTCGTCAACTTCGTGTTGTGTCTTCAAAGTGAAAAAAAAACAAGACTCTTCATTCGCCAACTTCGGGTTGGGTTTTCACAGTGTAAAAAAGAACTCGTCGTTCGTCAACTTCGCTTTGTGTTTTCGAAGTGAGAAAAAAAAACAAGAATGAAATCATGTCGTTCACATAGAACAAGTCCGCGAACTCCAAGTAACCGGATTTGCACATTTGCATATGAGACTGTGCAAACTAATTTACTTATGCCAGCAGTAGTTTCTTCGTGAGGCAGCCAAAGAAATGCTCCCACTTATACGTCAACTGGTCTTAGCGTTTGCACACCACGTGCAAAACTAATTTAGAGCTCTTTGCTGAGCATATCAGATTCATCACTGACGTGGAAATGACAATAAAGTCACATCAGTCAAATATGTGCATTTTAACAACATTAAGTGATCTAGAAAAGTTCATAAATGATCACTCAGCAATCATATGCACGAAAATGGAAGACTTCAGGAAAAGGACAGTGGATGGACTATGACATCCATATTAAGGCTGGAGATAAATATAAACAGATATACTCCTTTAAAAGTTTCAAGCCACCCCAATTCAACATTCATATCAACTGATTTTGGATCGAATATCAATGTCGCCAACTTCAGCTGCAAGGTCTGCACAGCTTGTAAAGTTCAAGTACAATCATCAAAATGGAGCGCTCATCGTCGATCCAATTCACACAAGATGCTTGTGTTTACACCTGTGACTACGCAGGTAACAATCATTTCAAGCGGCTTAGACTAGGATTTGCACATTTGCATATGAAAATGAGCAAACTAATTTACTAGAACCAGCAGAGTTTCTTAGTGAGGCAGCCAAAGAAGTGCTCCCACTTTTACATAATGTCTTAGCGATGCACACAGCATGCAATACTAACTTAGAGCTCTTTGCTGAGTATATAAAATTCATCAATGACGAGATGGAAATGACAATAAAGTCACATCAGTCAAATATGTGCATTTTAACAACATCAAGTGATCTAGAAAAGTTCATAAATGATCACTCAGCAATCATATGCACTAAAATGGAAGAATTCCAGGAAAAGGACAGTGGATGGACAATGATACGCATATTAAGGCTGGAGATAAATATAAACAAATATACTCCATTAAAAGTTTCAAGCTATATTGAAACGCCTAAAGGCTTGAGAGCCAAAAAAGCAATAATAAATGTGA
Organism: Drosophila dives; assembly: GCA_035042365.1. Lineage (NCBI taxonomy): Eukaryota > Metazoa > Arthropoda > Insecta > Diptera > Drosophilidae > Drosophila > Drosophila dives. The sequence goes on along the minus strand of JAWNLJ010000252.1, from coordinate 56,006 downwards.
AAAACAATGATACATTTTGTTTTAAATGGGCATTGATATCAGCCCTTAAAACACCACTAAATAATCAACCGGCAAGGTGCTCTGCCTATAAAATTGATAACATTGAGAATTCATCAATATTAATCGATGAATCTCTCAGACTAGATTTTTCAAATTTGGATTTCCCTCTGCCATTGGAGCAAATAAAAATTTTCGAAGCTCAAAACCCAAAAATTAGCATCAATGTTTTTGGGTTTGATGAGCAGACGGGTGCAGTTAACGGTCCACTATACATCGCAGAGGTTGAAAAGGATAGACACATAAGTCTCATGCTTTTAGAAGCCGAGGAACGAGCTCATTTCGTGTGGATAAAGAGTTTGTCAAGGTAATATTTATAATAACATTTAATAATATTTATAAGTCATAATGTTTAGAGCAATTACTCACACATGTCTACTATACTTTTATGCTTAATACATAAGAGATGTGCATTCAACATAGTCAACTGTACTTATCAAAGCTCCTCATTTTAAGACGAGGAAGATGCATGCAGCTGTAAAATATTATCAAGCTCCTATCAGAAGTACAGATAGTTTTAGCTGTTATTTATCGAACTTTCAAGACCCTATGGTTTTATACACGATAATGAGTTAAACTCAGCAATGCAGATACTTTGTCGATACTGTGAAAAGCAGCTTCTAGCAATGTCCTTAGCAGGATTCATAGTCATTTAACTGGCTTGTACAGGTGAGCAGCACATATTGTTGTAAATACAAGTTTCAGAGATTACAATTTTGATCCCGTATTTTTCCATAACTGTTTTCAAAGAGATTCAATTTATTGCGTTAGGGATATTGTAACTAAGAGCTTGAAGGTGATATAACAGTATTTCTGCTTAATAAGGAGCTGTCATATTCACTGTTGTAAAGTATATTACATATTATCCATAATATTTCAAATTGAGGGAATTAATAAAGTTGAAGTGATATAAAAGTACTTCCCTAATAAGGAGTTGTATATATCACTTTCAAAATATATTAATATTGCATCTCATGAAAAAATTCTAGAAATTAGATTTTTAGATTCATTTCGCTTCATGGCAACAAGTCTAGATGCACTTAGTAACAATCTAGATATAGAAAGTTTTAAAACCGTTAAATTGTTTTTCCCATTAGATGATCAATTTAATCTGATACGTAGGAAGGGAGTCTTTCCTTATGAGTATATCGACTCAGAGAGCAGATTATATGAATCAGCTCTTCCTCCCAAAGAAAAGTTCTTCAACAGTTTGACTAACAAAGAATGTTCAGCTGAGGATTATGCCCACGCACAACAAGTTTGGTCCGTTTTTGGATGTAATAATCTAAAAGAGTACATGGAATTGTATCTTAAGACTGATGTGCTTTTACTCAGTGATGTTTTTCAAAATTTTCGAGCCATATGCAAGAAAATTTACTCATTAGATCCCGCCCATTATTATACAACGCCCGGTCTCTCATGGGATGCAATGCTGAAGACCACGAAAATAGAACTCGAACTATTAACGGACATAAATATGTATAGATTTATTCAAAGTGGTATTCGTGGTGGCTTGGTTCAGTGCTGTAAGCGCTATTCGAAAGCTAATCATATGTATATGGAGACCTTCGATAGCACTAAGCCTTCAGAATTTCTGATGTACTTAGATGCTAATAATTTATATGGTTGGGCTATGTCTCAACATCTCCCATATTCGGGTTTTAGATGGATGAATGAGGATGAAGTCAATTCATTTAATCTTTCATCTATCGGCGAAAATTCAGAGAATGGTTACATTCTTGAAGTAGATCTTTTATACCCAGACTCCATTCATGATTATCATAATGACCTACCATTTTGTCCTACGAATCAAAAGCCTACTCCGGAGGCAAAAGTACAAAAACTTGTTGCTGACCTGAGGTCTAAATCAAAGTATCCTATACATTATAGAAATCTCCAGCAATGTCTAAGCAACGGCTTAAAATTAGTAAAAATACATAAAATTTTAGAATTTAAACAGTCTCCTTGGCTTAAAAAGTATATAGACTTAAATACTTTTTACAGAACTCAAGCCAAAAATAATTTTGAAAAAGACTTTTTCAAATTATTGAATAATGCAGTCTATGGAAAGACGATGGAAAACGTTGAAAAACGTAAAGACATCAAGCTGGTCACCTCATGGGAAACCACAAATCGCAATAGGTTGGGTGCTCGTGCCCTGATTGCAAAGGCCAGTTTCCATAGTTCTGCGCAATTTTCTGAGGATATGTATGCGATTCAAATGAATCGTATGCTTAATGTTTATGATAAGCCTATGTATTTAGGTTTTGTTGTCTTAGAACTATCAAAATGGCAAATGTATGATTTTCATTACAATTATATGAAGCCAAAGTTCCAAGAGAAAGTCTCACTAAACTATATGGATACAGACTCATTCATATATTCTATTGAGACTAACGATTTCTATAATGATATCGCGAATGACGTAGAGATGCGTTTTGATACTTCTGAGTATCCAATAGAGTTAGCTCAAAAATATGGAATCAAGAGGTGCAATAGGAAGGTTTTAGGTATGATGAAGGATGAAAATTGTGGTAAGAGAATGCTGGAGTTTGTTGGGCTTAGAGCTAAAATGTATTCGTTGTCTCTTGAGGGGGGTGGGTGCATTAAAAAATCTAAAGGTGTAAAAAAATCTGCACTAGATAAGTTAAATATAAATAGCTATAAGGAATGTCTATTTGAAAATAAGACATTTAGTGATAGTATGCTATTGTTTAGATCTAAGATTCATAACCTGTATACACATAAAGTAAGAAAAACAACTTTAAGCTCTATAGATGATAAGAGAAAAATAAGAGAAGATGGCATTCGAACGTATGCTTGGGGTCATCATAGAATTAATTCATAGTGTGTTAAGAAAAAAAAAATAAATAAATAAAAATAAGAGAAAAAGAAATAAACATATGTCTATAGTTGTAAGCATTTTTATAATAAATAAATTATACAATAAAAAACATAAACAAAAAAAAAAAAAAACACAAGAAATTTATATGTAATTGTATGCTGTTTATTAATTTAATAAATTGAAAATAAATAACAAATTAAATACTTTTAATAAAATTTAAAAAATCTATATTTTTTTCAAATGCACTGTCTGCATCAAAAATTGCATGTATGTCACATTCCTTGGTGATCGGAGCTCCTCGGTCAAGTCAGCTCCTCTCCTATTTTCTGTTTTTTGGTGCTCGGCTCCTGCTCTTCTTCATCCTCAATTTTCCGCTTCTCAGTAGGCAGAATGTTTAGCAGTTCCAGAAAGTCAGCTGTGTCTTCTGGATCCACACAAGCTGGTTCTCTGCCAGGGATCGGCCACGGCATGAGCTCTTCAAAACGAATGTTCGTGGGATTTTCAGTACACACGATTTCGAAGAAGCCTTCCATGCTGTTCGACATGTTATTTTTGTATGAGGCAGTTCTAACCAAGACGCTCTTTTATATCCCTGTTTCCCTGCATTGTGTGCATACCATGTGGTGCACTGTATGCATACCCTGTAGTGCACAGAATATTAATTTTTTTTTGTAATTTCCTATACATTTGTTTGTGACATATTGATAGTAAACACATGTTTGTTTTTAGGTCTTTTGTATTTTATTTTTATTTTTATAAAACTTCATTGACATTTATCCAAGAGTTGTGATCATTTGAGAACCCAAGCCACTTTACTAGAACTCTCTTATTTCGTCGCCTTATTATCTTTTCAACCAAGTAAGTGTCTGGAAATTTTGTTTTCCTCAACTCCTCATTATAGAAACCTCCTTTCAGAACTGCACCTTGATAGTCTTCTAAAATGTATGTAGTTGGATTGGTATTTTGTATTTTATTGACTTTAAAAATTTCAGTTGTCCAGTTTGGTGTATACCCCTTTTCAAATGTATGTTTATGCTTACTAATTCGTACATAATCTCCAACACGAAATTTACTTCCATTAAAGATTTTTATATGATTGTAGACAGTGTTCAATAAGCTGTTTTCATTTGATGAATTTACTTTGATAGGTGCCATTTGAATTGTTCTATGATGGTTTTGATTATATTCAGTTATCAATTGTTTATAAATTCTAATCCAACAATATGTTCCATTATAACTAAACTCTCTCCACATCATTTCCTTTAGCGTTCTATTAAAACGCTCAACAATTGACGCTTTAAGGCTACTATAAGTTGAATAATGATTGATGTTATGTTTTTTACACAAAGCTTTAAAGTCTTTATTTAAAAATTCTTTTCCATCATCGGTCTGTAAATTCTTTGGAATTCGGTTCTCCTTAAGAATACTCGAAAACGAGTGCTTAACTTCTTTTGCCGATTTAGTCTTTGGCGCTTGGCCCCAAGCATATTTAGAAAACGTATCAATAACTGTCAATAGAAATCTATAGCCTTTATTCGATGATGAGTAGTTTCTCATTTCCACTAGGTCTGCTTGCCAATGATCGTCGATTCCCTTCATAATAACTCTCCGACGTTTAAAATTTCTACGAGCTGAGGCATGTAACTCGTCTGTTAAACTCTTTCTACTCATCTTTCACTTCGTACCATTGTTGTTCGTTTCTTTATTTTTTTTTTTCTTTCTTTAACTATTGTTTATCATATATAACGTTTCTTTAATTTTTCGTTTTTTATAACTATGACTAGGCCCCTTTTTTTTTGGAAAAGTACTGTCTACAAAACATTTTTAATAAGTTTGTATTTGGCACCAAAACCTTAACCAGTACCAACATAACTTTCCAACAGGTTGAAATTACCTTTTCTTTTAATCCGCTCATTTGAGTAATGTCCAAACTTGTTAACGGTCATATAAAAAATAACTCCTAGCACACATAAGACACATTATTTTATGTAAGTCGAGAGTTTTATAGAACAGATATTCAAAGAGTAGTGGAAATACAAAAGACCATATCAAAGCATAGACATGACCGTGATTGATACTATCAATATGTTCACTAAACGAAATGTATAAAAAACATTAATCAAGAAACAACAAAGAATTAAAGCGTCAATTTTTGCAATAAAGCTAAAGCTGTGTGGAAATAGCATACATGACAACACTATGTGTTGCGATTAGCAATATAAGCAACGGAAACATGGAAGATATAACACATAGAACAATTCTTGGATTAGTAACATGTCACTCATAATCAAAACAGCATGAACACTGTCAAATCACTATAAAGAACTTCATCAAGTAAATCGTGTTGAATACTGTACGAAATCACATAAACATCTTTTGAAGAAGGCGTATGCACGAATGGCACGAATCCCTAAAGCATAAGAACAAGCTGGTATCCGAACTACAACTGAAATATCAAGTCACCTGACAAAATTTCAATGGGAACTGCATGAAACATTCCATGCACTTACTGAAAGAGGTCAATGGGTTTATAAATAAATGAATGAAGATAAAAATACAGTAGGATGCAGAAGCACCAAAAACAACAGGGACACAATATGAAAGAGCGATGTATATGCGAAATACAAAAATTAAGATCTCTGTGAAGGATGTCGTGACACGTGGTATGAAAATCACGAACATTCGAAAGAGCTCTTGGCCGAGGCAGCCCATCACCAAAGGACACTAGCCTGCAATCTTTCTGAACTGCAGACATTCGCCTTTGAAAGCAAAATGAGTGACGATTGGCAGGACCAGCTTTTATAAAAACAGTATTTAATTGTATAGATTCTCTCGAAGTTATTAAGATTGAGGAGGGACAGCAGCATACGAAATCACATATACGAAGAGCTCTTGCTGATACCTTCAGGAATGTGAATTGCATTTTTTTGCAGACAGTGCATTTGAAAAAAATATAGATTTTTTAAATTTTATTAAAAGTATTTAATTTGTTATTTATTTAATCACACTTTATGTAAATTAATAAACTAGCATACAATATACATCATAAAGTCTTGTGACCTCTTTTTTTCTTTATCATTATGATCTTAAAGTTGTTTTTCTTACTTTATGTGTATACAGAGTTATGAATCTTAGATCTAAATAATAGCATACTATCACTAAATGTCTTATTTTCAAATAGACATTCCTTACAGCTATTTATATTTAACTTATCTAGTCCAGATTTTTTTTACACCTTTAGATTTTTTAATGCACCTACCCCCTCAAGAGAACAACGAATACATTTTAGCTCTAAGCCCAACAAACTCCAGCATTCTCTTACCACAATTTTCATCCTTCATCATACCTAAAACCTTCCTATTGCACCTCTTGATTCCATATTTTTGAGCTAACTCTATTGGATACTCAGAAGTATCAAAACGCATCTCTATGTCATTCGCGATATCATTATAGAAATCGTTAGTCTCAATAGAATATATGAATGAGTCTGTATCCATATAGTTTAGTGAGACTTTCTCTTGGAACTTTGGCTTCATATAATTGTAATGAAAATCATACATTTGCCATTTTGATAGTTCTAAGACAACAAAACCTAAATACATAGGCTTATCATAAACATTAAGCATACGATTCATTTGAATCGCATACATATCCTCAGAAAATTGCGCAGAACTATGGAAACTGGCCTTTGCAATCAGGGCACGAGCACCCAACCTATTGCGATTTGTGGTTTCCCATGAGGTGACCAGCTTGATGTCTTTACGTTTTTCAACGTTTTCCATCGTCTTTCCATAGACTGCATTATTCAATAATTTGAAAAAGTCTTTTTCAAAATTATTTTTGGCTTGAGTTCTGTAAAAAGTATTTAAGTCTATATACTTTTAAGCCAAGGAGACTGTTTAAATTCTAAAATTTTATGTATTTTTACTAATTTTAAGCCGTTGCTTAGACATTGCTGGAGATTTCTATAATGTATAGGATACTTTGATTTAGACCTCAGGTCAGCAACAAGTTTTTGTACTTTTGCCTCCGGAGTAGGCTTTTGATTCGTAGGACAAAATGGTAGGTCATTATGATAATCATGAATGGAGTCTGGGTATAAAAGATCTACTTCAAGAATGTAACCATTCTCTGAATTTTCGCCGATAGATGAAAGATTAAATGAATTGACTTCATCCTCATTCATCCATCTAAAACCCGAATATGGGAGATGTTGAGACATAGCCCAACCATATAAATTATTAGCATCTAAGTACATCAGAAATTCTGAAGGCTTAGTGCTATCGAAGGTCTCCATATACATATGATTAGCTTTCGAATAGCGCTTACAGCACTGAACCAAGCCACCACGAATACCACTTTGAATAAATCTATACATATTTATGTCCGTTAATAGTTCGAGTTCTATTTTCGTGGTCTTTAGCATTGCATCCCATGAGAGACCGGGCGTTGTATAATAATGGGCGGGATCTCAATGAGTAAATTTTCTTGCATGTGGCTCGAAAATTGTTGAAAAATAGCATGTTGAAAAGTATAGTTGAGCTTGTTGATGTCAATTGTCTTACAAGCCTAAAAATATTGAAAAACATACTTATTAAATATATATACAGTCTTAAGATAAATTCATGTACCTTGATAAACTTGTTATCCAGACGAAATGAACTTGTGTCATCGAATCCTCAAGCTGAGACATTCTTTGTTAGTCAAACTGTTGAAGAACTTTTCTTTGGGAGGTAAGAGCTGATTCATATAATCTGCTCTCTGAGTCGATATACTCATAAGGCAAAGATGCTCATTTTCTACGTATTCAGATTAAATTGTTTAGTTCTAAGCCTTAGGCGTTTCAATATAGCTTGAAACTTTAATGAGTATATTTGTTATATTTATCTCCAGCCTATATCTACATTGTCCATCCACTGTCCTTTTCCTGGAATTCTTCCATTTTAGTGCATATGATTGCTGAGTGATCATTTATGAACTTTTCTAGATCACTTGATGCTGTTAAAATGCACATATTTGACTGATGTGACTTTATTGTCATTTCCATCTCGTCATTGATGAATTTTATATACTCAGCAAAGAGCTCTAAGTTAGTTTTGCATGCTGTGTGCATCGCTAAGACATTATGTATAAGTGGGAGCACTTCTTTGGCTGCCTCACTAAGAAACTCTGCTGGTTCTAGTAAATTAGTTTGCTTATTTTCATATGCAAATGTGCAAATCCTGTTCTTGAAGCCGCTTGAAATGACTTTACCTGGGTATTCACAGGTGTAAACACAAGCATCTTGTGTGAATTGGATCGAAGATGAGCGCTCCATTTTGATCCCTAACGCGATACATGTGAACCGTAAGCTTTAAATAATTATAACAGATATGGACAAAGTCATTTGATATATTACGACAAATGTGCAGCTCATATCTAAGTCTGATAATACTCATGAAGCTCTTCCTACGTATTGATAAAATCATGATCATCTGATAGTAAATGATTAACGTTATAAAACATGGCTATATAATAACTGTTACTAATATCTAGACTTGTTGTAAGAGACTTGACAAAGTTTATACCCGCATCTTTTCCCGTCTCTAAAACCAATGCATTAATGACTATGTTGAATGCATATGCTGAGTTGTATGACATTATGTAGTATGAAATGCTATAGGAATGTGCTAAGAAGTTGCTATAACATTATCGCTAAGTTGTGCATTGATAGGGGTGAGTATACACTCAAAATCTGCATAAACAACAAACGGTACTTCCCGTAAGTACTGACGACGTTCGTGACTGTTTTAAAGCTAAGACTTGCCTTGTCTTCGGATGGGAGCTTTGATACCACCTTCCCGCAGTGTTGACGATGTTCGACATGCATCCTCTCGTTATGTGAAAAATTGAGGCATGTTTTGCAAAAGTATAGTTGAGCCTTGTGTGATGTCAATTGGCTTCTTACAAGCCTAAAAGTATATAGAAAAACAAATTATAAATATATAAATATATATAAATGTATATTATAAATATTACCTTGACAAACTCTTTATCCACACGAAATGAGCTCGTTCCTCGGCTTCTAAAAGCATGAGACTTATGTGTCTATCCTTTTCAACCTCTGTGATGTATAGTGGACCGTTAACTGCACCCGTCTGCTCATCAAACCCAAAAACATTGATGCTAATTTTTGGGTTTTGAGCTTCGAAAATTTTTATTTGCTCCAATGGCAGAGGGAAATCCAAATTTGAAAAATCTAGTCTGAGAGATTCATTGATTAATATTGATGAATTCTCAATGCTATCAATTTTGTAGGCAGAGCACCTTGCCGATTGATTATTTAGTGGTGTTTTAAGGGCTGATATCAATGCCCATTTAAAACAAAATGAATCATTATTTTTCACATTAATTATTGCTGTTTTGGCTCTCAAGCCTTTAGGCGTTTCAATATAGCTTGAAACTTTTAATGGAGTATATTTGCTTATATTTATCTCCAGCCTTAATATGCGTGTCATTGTCCATCCACTGTCCTTTTCCTGGAATTCTTCCATTTTGGTGCATATGATTGCTGAGTGATCTTTTACGAACTTTTCTAGATCACTTGATGCTGTTAAAATGCACATATTTGACTGATGTGACTTTATTGACATTTCCATCTCGTCATTGGTGAATTTTATATACTCAGCAAAGAGCTCTAAGTTAGTTTTGCATGCTGTGTGCATCGCTAAGACATTATGTATAAGTGGGAGCACTTCTTTGGCTGCCTCACTAAGAAACTCTGCTGGTTCTAGTAAATTAGTTTGCTTATTTTCATATGCAAATGTGGAAATCCTGTTCTTGAAGCCGCTTGAAATGACTATTTACCTGGATATTCACAGGTGTAAACACAAGCATCTTGTGTGAATTGGATCGAAGATGAGCGCTCCATTTTGATGATTCTACTTGAACTTTACAAGCATTAGGGGTGCCAGACACTTGATAATTTGGCAGTTAGGCGACATTGGAATGCTAACGTAGTACAAAATCAATATTTTACTGACATGTCCAAATTACTGATCATCTGGTCTGGTCAATCCAGAACAGTTACTACAAGAGCAATATGCAGGAACTTTGAATCAGATTCATGGATGATGATACTTGGAAACTGGACATTTCTTAAAAAAGTCGTACACAAGTGCTATTGAGTGATCCTCAAGCCAATAACAAACAGCAATATGAAAAGGGACGTCCATAAATCGATCTTAAATGATTCAAACTTATACCAACACAACATTTTCTTAAAGAGGTGGTACACAAGTGATCCTCAAGCCAATGATAAACAGCAATATGGAATGGGACGCCCATAAATCTATATCTTTCGATCATAAATGTATCACTCGGATAACAACACATACACACATTTTCCTAAAAAGGTCGCTCCCACCACAAAATTTCCTCAAAAAGATTCCTCACACCACACATTTTCCTCAAAAAGTCCCACCCACCACAGCATTACTGCACTTAAAAATGTCACCACAGAATCCAAAATAACTAATAGTGTGCAATGAAAATAGTAATGTCAATTTATTTAAAGATCGAAGTCTAATGATTAGTAGAAAATCAGCTGAGGCTCGATCGAGCAACCCTCAGAACCTGATAGTGCCCCACAGAACTAAGGCAGCAATCAAAAGAGAATCTAAAATTCGACTATGCTGCGAGCGGCAAGCGTAGAGTTAACCGATTTTCCTGCAGACATATTAGTCTAGCGACGTCACATGCTTACAAGATCTTGTCCGTTATTCCCCCTCTGTCACACTTAATTCACTCACCAACAACCCTTTGTATAATAATAATAACAACAACAATACACCTACTGATTAAGAAATTCAAGTAGACGAGATCACAGAGGTAAAAATAGTGTTAAAGTATTAATAGTTATAATGGAACATATTGTTGGATTAGAATTTATAAACAATTGATAACTGAATATAATCAAAACCATCATAGAACAATTCAAATGGCACTTATCAAAGTAAATTCATCAAATGAAATCAGCTTATTGAACACTGTCTACAATCATATAAAAATCTTTAATGGAAGTAAATTTCGTGTTTGAGATTATGTACGAATTAGTAAGCATAAACATACATTTGAAAAGGGGTATACACCAAACTGGACAACTTGAGCTTCGAAAATTTTTATTTGCTCCAATGGCAGAGGGAAATCCAAATTTGAAAAATCTAGTCTGAGAGATTCATTGATTAATATTGATGAATTCTCAATGCTATCAATTTTGTAGGCAGAGCACCTTGCCGATTGATTATTTAGTGGTGTTTTAAGGGCTGATATCAATGCCCATTTAAAACAAAATGTATCATTATTTTTCACATTAATTATTGCTGTTTTGGCTCTCAAGCCTTTGGGCGTTTCAATATAGCTTGAAACTTTTATTGGAGTATATTTGCTTATATTTATCTCCAGCCTTACTATGCGTGTCATTGTCCATCCACTGTCCTTTTCCTGGAATTCTTCCATTTTGGTGCATATGATTGCTGAGTGATCTTTTACGAACTTTTCTAGATCACTTGATGCTGTTATAATGCACATATTTGACTGATGTGACTTTATTGACATTTCCATCTCGTCATTGGTAAATTTTATATAGTCAGCAAAGAGCTCTAAGTTAGTTTTGCATGCTGTGTGCGTCGCTAAGACATTACGTATGAGTGGGAGCACTTCTTTGGCTGCCTCACTATGAAACTCTGCTGGTTCTAGCAAATTAGTTTGCTTATTTTCATATGCAAATGTGGAAATCCTGTTCTTGAAGCCGCTTGAAATGACTTTCACCTGGGTATTCACAGGTGTAAACACAAGCATTTTGTGTGAATTGGATCGAAGATGGGCGCTCCATTTTGATGATTCTACTTGAACTTTGCAAGCTGTGGAGACCTTGTAGTTGGAGTTGGCGACATTGATATTCGATCCAAAATCAGTTGATATGTCTGTCAAATTGTTGAAGTAATTGGGGTGGCTCTGAGCCGAGCTACTCCGGGCGATGTCCTGGAAGCCCTCAATGGAGTTCGTGGAGTTGTTCTTTGCGAAAGCCATGATTTTAATATTGTTTTTTTTTCACTTTAAAAACACAAAACGAAGAAGTTGACGAATAAAGAGTTCGAAAACTACTAAGGATAAGAAAACACAGTATATAATCTTAGCTAACATAGCCTATGAAATTAGCGTGTGGGTTGTCAACCAAACAGAGTACACTGTAAAATTAGAGAATATTTTATGTTTACTATTTTTGAGTAGCTAGTTGGCACATACATAATTTTTTTTTTTTTGAGTGTATGAGGTGGTCACCGATCTTCCACTTGACTGAGCCAATGACAAACCGCAAAAGGTCATTGAACCCAACCTCATACCCGAAATCATGTACATGCATACTTGTGCGAGAGGTTACAGACTACTCGCCATGCACACATGTACCGATCTTCCACTTGACTCAAGCCTTTAGGTATCAAGTTACATGTTTTGTACACATTGTACTCATTGTGCACACACAAGTGCTAATGAGTGATCCACAGGCCAATGTCAAACAGCAATATGAAAAGGGACGCCCATAAATCGATCATAAATGATTCAGACTTATACCAACCCAACACGCATTTTCTTAAAAAAGTCGTACACAAGTGCTATTGAGTGATCCTCAAGCCAGTGACAAGCAGCTTTATGATATCAGGGACGCCCTTACATCGATCATAATTGATACACATTGTACTCAATTGAATGCACATTTCTTACAGAGGTGGTACACGAGTGATCCTCAAGCCAGTGATAAACAGCAATATGAAAAGGGACGCCCATAAATCATTATCTTTCGGTCATAAATGTCTCACTCAGATAACAACACAACACACATTTTCCTAAAAAGGTCGCTCCCACCAAACTTTTTCCTCAAAAATGTCTCACGCCATCCAAAAAACTAATGGGGCAATAAAAAGTAATGGGCAATTAAAAATCGAAGTCACTTCCTGTATTAGAATCCCCAATTCCCTACTACTAATAAGATATTGTTTCTCGAATGAAAATAAAAATTTCAATTTTATTTTTCTCAAAAGAAAATAAAAATTTAATTTTTTTTTTTTACATCTTGCTTGTATTTAGTTTGGTTACAGACTGCACAAATACAGTATAAAAATGTGTGTTTGTACTTGTCATGGCTTGCTGCTTCAGTCAGCATTTTTGAATTTGAGTTTATTTAAAATCCTTTTGTGTAGCCTTCTTTTACAGCGCTGCACTTACTATTTGCCAGCACAAACATCCTTGTATGTTTGCATGTATTAGCGTTAAAGAGCACACAAGTGCCATCAGCGACTTAATTATTAAATTAAATACGCTAAATGGCAGCACATGCAAGTGACAATAAAAAAAAACACCCAAAACAACTCTAGCAAAAAGCTCGACATAAACGGTCACACACAAACATATATTTATTTTTACGCAGAGTATACGCACGAAGTCGACGTCGATGTCAGCGCTGAGCGACGCCACATGCTTACGACCTTGTCCGTTATTCCCTCTCTTCCAGCTTATTTCACTCACCAACAACCCTTTGTATAATAAAAATAACAACAACAACAAAGCCAATCGAATAAAAATGTCAATGCTCTCGTGACAATGTGAAGTGAGAGATCCGCAGCTGAGCGAACGCAGGCTAAAGAGAGAGGTAGAGACAGAGAGACCATAAAGTGGTGTGGCTGGCAAACGTTGTGCTCTGTTTTGGTTTGTCGAGTGTTGATGTTTTACGCGAGAGTATCTGTAAGGGGTGGGGACTGGGCTGAGTGGTAGGCAATAGTAGGGTAACGACGATGACGACGCAAGCACGTGTAACCGTAAAAAGAGCAAAAAAATAGTTGTGGGTGATTTTGTGTGTTTTGTATCTTAGATCTAAACAATAGCATACTATCACTAAATGTCATATTTTCAACTAGACATTCCCTATAGCTATTTATATTTAACTTATCTAGTGCAGATTTACACCTTTAGATTTTTTAATGCACCCACCCCCTCAAGAGACAAGGAATACATTTTAGCTCTTGGCCCAAAAAACTCTAGCATTCTCTTACCACAATTTTCATCCTTCATCATACCTAAACACTTCTTATTGCACCTCTTAATTCCATATTTTTGAGCTAACTCTATTGGATACTCAGAAGTATCAAAACGCATCTCGACGTCATTCGCGATATCATTATAGAAATCGTTAGTCTCAATAGAATATATGAATGAGTCTGTATCCATACTAGTTTAGTGAGACTTTCTCTTGGAACTTTGGCTTCATATAATTGTAATGAAAATCATACATTTGCCATTTTGATAGTTCTAAGACAGCAAAACCTAAATACATAGGCCTATCATAAACATTAAGCATACGATTCATTTGAATCTCATACATATCCTCAGAAAATTGCGCAGAACTATGGAAACTGGCCTTTGCAATCAGGGCACGAGCACCCAACCTATTGCGATTTGTGGTTTCCCATGAGGTGACCAGCTTGATGTCTTTACGTTTTTCAACGTTTTCCATCGTCTTTCCATAGACTGCATTATTCAATAATTTGAAAAAGTCTTTTTCAAAATTATTTTTGGCTTGAGTTCTAAAAAGTATTTAAGTCTATATACTTTTTAAGCCAAGAGACTTTAAATTTAAAATTTTATGTATTTTTACTAATTTTAAGCCGTGCTTAGACATTGCTGGAGATTTCTATAATGTATAGGATACTTTGATTTAGACCTCAGGTCAGCAACAAGTTTTTGTACTTTTGCCTCTGGAGTAGGCTTTTGATTCGTAGGACAAAATGGTAGGCCATTATGATAATCATGAATGGAGTCTGGGTATAAAAGATCTACTTCAAGAATGTAACCATTCTCTGAATTTTCGCCGATAGATGAAAGATTAAATGAATTGACTTCATCCTCATTCATCCATCTAAAACCCGAATATGGGAGATGTTGAGACATAGCCCAACCATATAAATTATTAGCATCTAAGTACATCAGAAATTCTGAAGGCTTAGTGCTATCGAAGGTCTCCATATACATATGATTAGCTTTCGAATAGCGCTTACAGCACTGAACCAAGCCACCACGAATACCACTTTGAATAAATCTATACATATTTATGTCCGTTAATAGTTCGAGTTCTATTTTCGTGGTCTTTAGCATTGCATCCCATGAGAGACCGGGCGTTGTATAATAATGGGCTGGGCTCTAAGAGTAAATTTTCTTGCATATGGCTCGAAAATTTTGAAAAACATCAGTGAGTAAAAGCACATCAGTCTTAAGATACAATTCCATGTACTCTTTTAGATTATGACATCCAAAAACGGACCAAACTTGTTGTGCGTGGGCATAATCCTCAGCTGAACATTCTTTGTTAGACAAACTGTTGAAGAATTTTTCTTTGGGAGGAAGAGCTGATTCATATAATCTGCTCTCTGAGTCGATATACTCATAAGGAAAGACTCCCTTCCTACGTATCAGATTAAATTTATCATAAATGGAAAAACAATTTAACGCTTTTAAAACTTTCTATATCTAGATTGCTACTAAGTGCATCTAGACTTGTTGCCATGAAGCGAAATGAATCTAAAAATCTAATTTCTAGAATTTTTTCATGAGATGCAATATTAATATATTTTGAAAGTGATATATACAACTCCTTATTAAGGGGAAGTACTTTTATATCACCTTCAACTTTAGTTAATTCCCTAACGAATAAATGTGAATCATACTTTGAAAAATTATGGAAAAATACGGGAACAAAAGGTGCAATTTGAAAGTTTATTTACAGATAATATGTGCTGCCACCTGTACAAGCCAGTTAAATGACAATCGATCCCTAACGCGATCATTGCCTAAGCTCTTTTCACAGATATGACAAATATCTGCATTTCTAAAATTGATCTCATTCTCGTTTGATAAAACCATGGGCTTGATAGTTGATAAATAGCAGGTATAAATATCTGTTACATCTCTGATAAGAGACTTGACAAAGTTTATACCCGCATCTTTTCCCGTCTCTAAAACCAACTTATCTAATGCTGAGTTGAATGCGCACTTTATGTAGTATGAAAATGCTATAGGAATGTGCTGAGAAGTTGCTATAACATTATCGCTAAGTTGTGCATTGAGGGGGGTGAGTATACACTCAAAATCTGCATAACAAAAACGGTACTTCTAAACTACGACTATAATTTTTAAAGCTAAGACTTGCCTTGTCTTCGGATGGGAGCTTTGATACCACCTTCCCGCAGTGTTGACGATGTTCGGCGTGCATCCTCTCGTTATGTGAAAAATTGAGGCATGTTTTGCAAAAGTATAGTTGAGCCTTGTGTGATGTTAATTGGCTTCTTACAAGCCTAAAAGTATATAGAAAAACAAATTATAAATATACATAAATGTATATTATAAATATTACTTGACAAACTCTTATCCACACGAAATATCTCGTTCTGGCTTCTAAAAGCATGAGACTTATGTGTCTATCCTTTTCCACCTCTGTGATGTATAGTAGACCGTTAACTGCACTCGTCTGCTCATCAAACCTAAAAACATTGATGCTAATTTTTGGGTACTGAGCTTCGAAAATTTTTATTTGCTCCAATGGCAGAGGGAAATCCAAATTTGAAAAATCTAGTCTCAGAAATTCATCGATTAATATTGATGAATTCTCAATGCTATCAATTTTGTAGGCAGAGAACCTTGCCGAATGATTATATAGTGGTGTTTTAAGGGCTGATATCAATGCCCATTTAAAACAAAAAGTATCATTATTTTTCACATTAATTATTACTTTTTTGGCTCTCAAGCCTTTGGGCGTTTCAATATAGCTTGAAACTTTTAATGGAGTATATTTGCTTATATTTATCTCCAGCCTTAATTGTCCATCCACTGTCTTGCTCTTGGAATTCTTCCATTTTGGTGCATATCATTGCTGAGTGATCTTTTACGAACTTTACTAGATCACTTGATGTTTTTATAATGCACATATTTACTGATGTGTCTTTATTGTCATTTGTATCTCGTCATTGATTAATTTTATATACTCAGCAAAGACCTCTAAGTTAATTTTGCATGCTGTGTGCGTCGCTAAGACATTACGTATAAGTGGGAGCACTTCTTTGGCTGCCTCACTAAGAAACTCTGCTGGTTCTAGTAAATTAGTTTGCTTATTTTCATATGCAAATGTGGAAATCCTGTTCTTGAAGCCGCTTGAAATGATTTTCACCTGGGTATTCACAGGTGTAAACACAAGCATCTTGTGTGAATTGGATCGAAGATGGGCACTCCATTTTGATGATTCTACTTAAACTTTGCAGCTGTGCCGACCTTGTAGTAGGAGTTGGCGACATTGCTATTCGATCCAAAATCAGTTGATATGTACGTCGAATTGTTGAAGTAATTGGGGTGGCTCTGACCTTGAGCCGAGCTAGTCCTGGCGATGTACTGGAAGCCCTCAATGGAGTTCGCGGAGTTTTTTTTTTCGAAAAACATGATTTTAATATTGTTTTTTTTTTTTCAATTTGAAAACACAAAACGAAGAAGTTGACGAATGAAGAGTTCGAAAACTACTAAGGCATAAGAAAACACAGTATATAATCTTAGCTAAAATAGCCTATATGAAATTATCATGTGGATTGTCAACCAAACAGAGTACACTGTAAAACTAAAGAATATTTTATGTTTACTATTTTTGAGTAGCTAGTTCCAACATACTTTTGTCATGTACTGATAACATTTTTTTTTTTTAGTGTATGAGGTGGTCACCGATCTTCCACTTGACTCAAGCCAATGACAAACAGCAAAAGGTCATTGAACCCAATCTCATACCCGAAATCATGTACATGCATACTTGGTTACAGGCTACTCGTCATGTGCACAATCTCCTCCTTCAAATATATAAGCATGTACGCACACACAAGTGAACCTACCCTCATGAATGAAATCTTGTTCGAAGACAGATAGACAGAAGAAGAAAGATACCAAGTTACATGTTTTGTACACATTGTACACATTGTGCACACACAAGTGCTAATGAGTGATTTACAAGCCAATGTCAAACAGCAGCAAACAGCCAACACACTATGAATTAATTCTATGATGACCCCAAGCATACGTTCGAATGCCATCTTCTCATATTTTTCCCTTATCATCTATAGAGCTTAAAGTTGTTTTTCTTACTTTATGCGTATACAGGTTATGTATCTTAGATCTAAACAATAGCATACTATCACTAAATGTCTTATTTTCAAATAGACATTCCTTATAGCTATTTATATTTAACTTATCTAGCGCAGTTTTTTTTCACCTTTAGATTTTTTAATGCACCCACCTCCCTCAAGAGACAACGAATATATTTTAGCTCTAAGTACAACAAACTCTAGCATTCTCTTACCACATACCTAAAACTTTCTTATTGCACCTCTTGATTCCATATTTTTGAGCTAACTCTACTGGAAACTCAGAAGTATCAAATCGCATCTCTACGTCATTCGCGATATCATTATAGAAATCGTTAGTCTCAATAGAATATATGAATAAGTCTGTATCCATATAGTTTAGTGAGACGTTCTCTTGGAACTTTGGCTTCATATAATTGTAATCAAAATCATACATTTTTGATAGTTCTAAGACAGCAAAACCTAAATACATATACATAATGCATCGCATACATATCCTCAGAAAATTGCGCAGAACTATGGAAACTGGCCTTTGAAATCAGGGCACGAGCACCCAACCTATTGCGATTTGTGGTTTCCCATGGGGTGACCAGCTTGATGTCTTTACGTTTTTTAACGTTTTCCATCGTCTTTCCATAGACTGCATTATTCAATAATTTGAAAAAGGCTTTTTTAAAATTATTTTTGGCTTGAGTTCTGTAAAAAGTATTTAAGTCTATATACTTTTTAAGCCAAGAAGACTGTTTAAATTCTAAAATTTTATGTATTTTTAGAAATTTCAAGCCGCTGTTTAGACATTGCTGGAGATTTCTATAATGTATAGGAAACTTTGTCTTAGACCTTAGGTCAGCAACAAGTTTTTGGACTTTTGCCTCCGGAGTAGGCTTTTGATTAGTAGTACAAAATGGTAGGTCATTATGATAATTATTAATCGAGTCTGGGTATGAAAGATCTACTTCAAGAATGTAACCATTCTCTGAATTTTCGGCGAAAGATGAAAGATTAAATGAATTGACTTCATCCTTATTCATCCATCTAAAACCCGAATATGGGAGATGTTGAGACATAGCCCAACCATATAAATTATTAGCATCTAAGTACATCAGAAATTCTGAAGGCTTAGTGCTATCGAAGGTCTCCATATACATATGATTAGCTTTCGAATAGTGCTTACAGCACTGAACCAAGCCACCACGAATACCAATTTGAATAAATCTATACATATTTATGTCCGTTAATAGTTCGAGTTCTATTTTCGTGGTCTTCTGCATTGCATCCCATGAGAGACCGGGCGTTGTATAATAATGGGCGGGATCTAATGAGTAAATTTTCTTCCATATGGCTCGAAACTTTTGAAAAACATCACTGAGTAAAAGCACATAAGTCTTAAGACACAATTCCATGTACCTTTTTAGATTATGACATCCAAAAACGGACCAAACTTGTTGTGCGTGGGCATAATCCTCAGCTGAACATTTTTTGTTAGTCAAACTGTTAAAAAACTTTTCTTTGGGAGGAAGAGCTGATTCATATAATCTTCTCTCTGAGTCGATATACTCATAAGGAAAGACTCCCTTCCTCCGTATCAGATTAAATTGATCATCTAAAAGGAAAAAGAATTTAACGGTTTTAAAACTTTCTATATCTAGATTGTTACTAAGTGCATCTAGACTTGTTGCCATGAAGCAAATTGAATCTAAAAATCTAATTTCTAGAATTTTTTCATGAGATGCAATATTAATATATTTTGAAAGTGATAAATACAACTCCTTATTAAGGGGAAGTACTTTTATATCACCTTCAACTTTAGTTAATTCCCTAACGAATAAATGTGAATCATACTTTGAAAAATTATGGAAAAATACGGAAACAAAAGGTGCAATTTGAAAGTTTATGTTTTTTTTTTATAGCCAAGAACTAGTGTAAGATTCCAATTTTCACCACTTTCCAACTCAATTTTCTTGTTGTTAACAGTTATTTTAGAACTCCCCAATATAATTTGTCCACTTTTTTTAGTAGGCCCAAATGCTTTATCTAGCTTTTTCTGACGTTCCAATTCATTTACACTAAGATTAAAGATCTCGTCTGGTATTTCATTCGTTTGACTATAGTCTGCATTACTAGTTGAACTAGATTTATTATAATCCACCTCGCTTGGTGCAAACGTCAACTCTCGTGGCTGAAGCTCGGATATTCCATTATCAAATGCATCATAATATTCACTATAGTTTTTAGTCCTAGTGCTTACTTCTCCGTCATTTTCTTCTTTTTTTACTTTCATCAACTGATTTACTATTTCGTTCCCTCTGACTATTTTCTGCAGAGGTTGTGTTAATGGTTTAAACGTTTCCTCTAATTGATACTCATTTGCAGCTCTACCTAATTTAATGCTTTGAAATTTTCTTTTTAGTGCGAGTCTTGTTTTCGTTAATTCTTTCAGAAGATGTTCATCCATTTTAACTATAAACCGATCAGTCCTAACCCGATAAACACCCTTATAGGCGGTTTGTGGTTTTCAAGCGGTTTGACACAGTTTAACTTGCGGTTGTTTGCTGTTTAACATGCGGTTTTATGCTGTTTTTCATACAGTTAACCAGCGGTTTTCAGTTAATTTCTGTTGTAAACAACACAAATACTATAATCAAACTAAAGATAGTCTTGCTGTTTATAGCTGTTATATACTAAAATAAAATATAAATTTGCATTCTATGTATTTATTTATTTATTGAAAAGTTGAATACAAGTTACTTTAAATAATCGTCTTTATACTGCATTAATAGAAATCTTAAACATAAGTGTCCACAATTAAAAGAATCAAATCGTTGAACTTGATTATAATTGTATTTTATATTCTCTCCTAAATATCTAATAAGCTCTAAAGGTGGTGGCAACTTCCCAAAACTATCAAAATATCTGATTTACTTATCTCTTTTGTAGTAAGCTACCCAATGTGCTCCAACTCCACTTGAAAGGTCCAAGTTAACAATACCACTTTCCCTTCTATGTACTCGTTTTGGTAATGAGTCTCTCATAAAAACACCTCTGAAAAAGGGGATATGTTTGCGAGTAAAATTCATAATGTCAATGTTTGAAAGCGGCTTATTAGGTAGGAGTCTTAAAAGTTTTTTGAATGGTCGGTTCATATACCATATCCCTTTTGATATGGTTTTAAATAGAGACCATTGCCTAAAGCAATGGCTTCCATTTTTCTCTTATGTCGTTTATTCTCCTCTAATTCTTTCTTTGCATTTTTCGCGCTATTAATGCTCTTTGTAATAGATGCACCACCAGAGGCAAGTCCGCCTAATTCCCCGAGTGCCGTTATAATGGGTATAAGTGGTAAGAAACCACCAAGTTTAGGAATACTAATAACTCGAGGAATTATTACTTCATTTTCTTCCTTTCGTCCAAAAGTTTTGTTTATTGCTTTCTTAGCGATTTTTATAGCAGGTTGAATATCATATGGCTTCTCCTTCTTTAATACTCTAGTAGCCACTCTTATGGCGTGCATAAATTTTTTCTCACATGGTTTATTTTTTCTTTTTCTTTGCTTTCATTATGTTTGTTACAAAATTAGCAGCGGTTTTCTCGCCCAGACTACTATCTGAGGCCTTTACACGCTCCCACGCTCTTTCGGCCAAATTTGTATCAGCTATATGACGGTCGCTCAAATCTTTATTATTTGAATATGCTATGTCGTGCTCCCTACAAGCAGCATATAATGGATTTATTCCCTTTTCGCCTTTTTCGAAGCGATTTTTTATCTTTCCTGGACCACAGAACTGATATCCTGGTATATGTATCTCAAATGGTAGGGAGTTTATTATTTTATCAATAAGACCTCTACCTTGATAGAGGTGTGGTTTGCTACTAGGCAATTTATAAAAGCGCAATACCATTTTAATAGATGTTTATTCTTCAAAGTATTATAAGAGAGTAACGATTTGCTGAGAAAACAATATCTGATATGAGATTAATAAAACAAAAAACGAATATAAAAGTGAAGAATATTGATTTTAAAAATGGGGAAGAAAAACAAGTTTGACATAGCAGATTATTACCCAATTCAATTAGAGCCCTTATCGTTGGACCTTCTAATTGTGGCAAAACAAATGTAATGATCAGTTTGATTGAAAGCCCAAATGGGATTAAGTTTGAAAATATTTATTTATATTCAAAGTCTTTACACCAACCGAAATATGAATACTTGAAAACACTTGTGAGCCCAATAAAAGGGATTTTGGATCATACGTGCTTAGCGATATAAGAAATATTATTATTGAGAAAATGGAGGAAAAAGAAGCAAATAAATTAAATCTCCAACTCATTGAAAGTAACAATAATACGCTTCAAGTAATGATTTCGACTAAAGAACAACCTATATATTTTAATAAAGCCAAAACTATTGGTCAATTATTCGGATTTAACAAAAAGGTACTACAGCCGAATTCTATACACATATCAGACCAGCCTGTGGATATATTAAAAGTAAATACAATTCGAATAGAATGTAACATTATGAGCGGATCATTTGTTAATGCAGAATCAAGTCATGTATTGCATGAATTTGCTTTGAATGTTCCTCCAGGCTATAAAATGAGTGAGAAGACCCGAAATCTTATTTATTTTCCCGTGAACACGAGAGAGATACATTTATTAAAAGTACGGATTGTTGATCAGAACAGAAATTTAGTTAATTTACGTAATGAGAGTGTTACACTTCGGCTACATTTAAGACAACAAAAATGATTATTTATAATAATAACATATGTTACCCCCTTCATCAAGCACTTTGATTTATACTGCAGAAGGAAGAAGCTCGACGAGCAAAAAACTCACAGCCAAAAATAAATTAATTTTACATTATTGTGGAGTCCTTCCCAGACGACGCAGCAAAAACAACATAGCAAAATGTCATCAGCAGGCACAACAAAAAAATATATATAAAAAATTACACGCTCAAAACCAAAAAAAAAACTTACCAGCTTTTTTTTTATTGTTGCATGCTGCAAGCAACAACGTCAACGCAACATCATTGAGTAAAACAATAAGAATCAAACTACAATGCAATAAAAAGAATTTTGTTGCAATTCGAAAAAAAGAACACGTCGCTGCTGCCACATCATTTGACTTTAATTTGACTTGTGGCAACGAGTGCGAGCGCTTTGGGGGCAAACAAATTAAAGGCGCTGAAAACTTTCCACTTTCTGTGCCCCAATGCGGCGAGTTGTCTAAGTAGCTGGCTTTGCGGGTTGCACACAACACAATTTCTATTTATTTGTGTAATATTTTACAAGTTTATAAAGTAAACGAAAGCGGACAAAATATGAAGCAAGCTTGCAGCGTTCCGAGTCTCCAGGCGCAAAACAGGAAGGCAAACACTTGCACACTTACACACATATACACACACATTCGCACACACACACAGGGGAGGGGGGAGGGGGTTGGGGTTTGGTGCAATCGGAAGCTGACACAACAGCACAAGGCGCACGTAGGGTCGAGCAAATACAAAGGAAAAGCAGCTGCAGCAACACAACTGAAAAGAAAACAATACAAACAAAAAAGGGAAACACAAAACAGAAACGCAGACAAACTCTTAAGTTTTTTACAACAACAACAACAGCAACATGCAGTGTCTGTGACTTAAGGCTCTGACTTTAAGACAAAAAAATAAAAAGAAAACCTTACAACGCATTTAGTGCACAATTTAAGCGCAATATCAGGGAAAAACATAAAAACAGCTAACGAAAAAATACCCTTCATAAAATGGTAGCTTTTTTATCTGAATGCCTCTGCTGCTGATAATTAATTTTGTAGCACATAAATATGTTTGCAATAAATTAGGAATTTATAAATGTATTACAAATATATATACACTATATTATTATTAATTTAGTAGAATATAAATTTAAGCAATATATTAAGTACATACATATATAATATTATGTTTGCAATATATTAAGAATTTATAAATATAATACTAATATATATTATTATATTATTATTAATTATGTAGAATAAAAATATACGCAATATATTAAGCATATATATATAATTACATTTTTTAGGCTAAAACAAATAGCGCCATATGCCCGTTAACTGGCCAAAAAGAGCTGCAAGGTATTTCAAATTATTTTCATACATATATAAGTAATAAATAATGCAGACTTGCATTATCGTAAAAAAATTAAAAAATTCATTAAGTGCAGCGACTACCCGAAAAGGGCTTGGCAAAATAAGTTACGGTTTCCTCCTTGGTAGTGAACATTTTTATAGCACACTTTCTGGGGCAACTGCAAAAAAAATGCAATTAAACAAATAAATTTTCGAATAAACCAACCCAAAAAGTGAATAAAAACACACCAATAAAAAATGACGTAATTTACCTCAATTAACACACCAGATGCGCCAGGGTGTGTATATGTGTGTGTGTAAGTGTGTGTGTGTATTGGTCGTGAGTTTAATTGCAGCCAATGGTCAGCATCGTCATTTGGCAGCAGACAAAACCGTAAACGTTAACGTTACTGTTCAATCTTACAATGTTAAGATAACCAAGGAGGATTCTTATCGCGAAGATATGTAAACGCGTGAAAAGACACGTACGCGGCACGCATAGTGACCGTAATAAAACCGTCCGTGATAATAGTTCTCCGAACTGATAGGATAATGAGTCTAGACGCATTTGCAGCAGTAAATATGTAACTAGATAATGTCCTAAGTAGGATAAGAGTAATTGTATCTAGCTTTAAGATAATTTAGAAGTTTTCAATAAACCTGCCGAAGCAATTCGGCAGCAGTCTGTGTTCGAACCTTAAACAACGTCGTCGTCTTATTATTTTGCTCTTCGGATCACCTTTCAGTATACGTGATTATTATTCCATCGCTTGCCGTTTATATAAATTTTGTTATTACCTATTTATTTAGTAACCGTAACCCAAAAGTCCAACCATTGCACAGCATCCGAATGTTTATTGGCTGCAAGTGGATTGTGCAGTGCGACAAGCCGGGGTAGCTGGGTAACTGGCTAGCTGCACATGCCCCAGCTGAGTTTTATCGCTGCTCTTAACGACACTCCAAGTGTTTCAGTGCCCAAGCGCCTGTTCAAGCGGTCCATTAAAATTCAATGGCCCAGGCGACTTGAACGTTTTGGCAGCCAAATCATATCTAGTCATCCAGTAGCTGAAGTTGACTCCTTACACCCCACCTCTCTCCTCTGCTTACCACATGCCACTGTCTAGTAATTTAATGTGCATGTAAATTTGTACAAATTCCCCAACTATGAGCCAAAGAAACTGGCCATTAAATTTCACTTTATGCGCCCCCATTCTAAATAAACAAAAAAATTAGAAAAAAAAATACAATGGATGCGACAGCCCAGTGGATCTGCTGGACCTGCTCCTCTTACTCCGCCTTCTGTCACTAATAGCAGATCTGTATAAAAATTTTAGTTGTACTTTCTGGTATAAATAGCAGCATATAATAACTAGAATACAACTCGACTAACAGAAACCTATTAATAAATTTGTAAGTCTTCGGTCTAATGGCAGCACTGGTCATTTTACAAAAGATTGATCCTTTAAAACAATTGTTTAAAAACATTTCCAAATACGCACAAGTTTCATGGAAATACACTGTAAATTACAAAGTGTTCATTTAAATTATTTATTTTATTATTTATTATTGTTTTACCTAATCCGCATAATTAGTAAGCCTTGACAAAAGTCATCTTTCGATGTGTTGTTCAAATGGAATCCAAGAAATATAGTAATCAGATCCTTTATCATGATAAATTTTAAATTGGAGGCGTGGTTAGAAATATATATGCGTTATGGGAGCTTAGAAGTTACCATCAAAATTATTCTACGCGCAACAAACTTAAATTACTTTGTAATAAACACAAATAGAAAGTAGCCAAAAAAAAAAAAAAACTTGATAGAATTACAGTGCAGGGCAAGCCATATATAACTTTTTCTCCTGGTTGGGTTGGATTTTTTTTTCATTTGCGGTGCCAAAGATGAGGTTGCAACAGCTGCTGTCCAGGGGCCATAAAACAACTGTTTATGAACGTGCCCCAAATTTGTAAGCCTTCGGTCTAATAACAGCACTGGTAATTTTACAAAAAGTTTGATCCTTTAAAAAATTTTTAAAAAACATTTTTAAATACGCACAAAATTTCATGGAAAGAGCAAATTAAATTTAACATTGCGAAAAACACAAAAAAAAATTGATATGTTATAATACATTTTTTGTTTATGTGAAAAACTCTTATATAAAATGTAATATTAAAATATGAGTATGAGTAGACTTTTTTAAAATTATTTTTAACAATTTATAACTGACAATTTGAGTGCTGCTGTTTAACTAATTGAACCTCTAACTAATTTTTTTAGTGTAGAAAACTAATATGCTTCACGTAGCACAGTTGGGGCACAACGAGAGACAACATTTGCCCCTTTCCCAAATGAAGTTAGAGTTGATTTTATGAGTTCAACGTGGCAAGTGACTGACGCATCAATGTTGTTACTGTTGGACAGTTTGCAACAGACCCAACGACTACTCTGGTCGTTGCTGTTGCTGTTGTTATTGCATTTGTTGTACATCTTTATTTACTTGGTGCTCATGTATCGCACCACACACTCTACCCAGCCGGCTGCCCTTCGCCACCAACGTTGTTGTCCTCGGCAAGGAATTTAATTTACCCGCCTTCATAAATCAGAATATGGAGGATGGCTGGGTGACAACTTGGTCAACATGATACACACGCCTCGGCAATTTGTGTTTGTACCGAAAAATTTGTTTGCACTTTGCTTTAAAAGCGCCAAGCAGTAAATTTTCACAATTAATTTGTCATTTCGCAGTACAAATATTTAACCTACCCTCCAACTATGGACAATACCTGGATACCTGGATTCCGCAATTCTTGGAACTATGCACAAAATTAAGTTTACACCCGACTCTGACCAAACCTTAACTAGATTAATGTTTGCTTGGCTGAGCTTTTCCATGGAAAACTACACACACATATATATATATAAATATATATAGTTATTTCCCGAGAGCAACGTTAAATATTAACAAAAGTTAAAAGCTTGCATATGCTGCATATGCTCCACTCTAATCCTTGACTTTTACCATATTTTCCTAGGATTTGCACACACACACATACACAAACACACCTCTACTTGTGGGCATAGAGTTGAGCGTAAGAAGACGATCAACAAATGCATTTATTCATGAGAAGATTTTGAGTAAAATTGCAGCTGGCAAAATGAACAGCGTCACTGAAAAAGATCCAAAAACATTCCAAATAAAACAGTATCTTGTCTTAATTGTATTACGGTTCAGACAAGCAGAAAGACAAGTTAAAGCCTGGACAACAATTGAAATGAATTACCAACACAACAAAAGCTAAAATATTATTCTAGCCTTAAATTACAGTAAAAACAAATAAATGAAACATTTATTATACGTAAGTCATAAAATCAAAACAATTGTTACGCATGTAAATTGTCGTACTTGGAAAGTGCCTTTTATCCGTCATTGAAATTCAAATGTAAATATGGCCAAAATTAAAAAAAAAACGAAAAATAAATGAAAATTGTAAGTAGTAGGGGAATGGGGATTCTATGACAGGAAGTGACCCCCAATTTCTCCCCATTTCTTTTTTTGTTGCCTCATTCCTCTTTTTTTGCCCCATTCTTCTTTTTTTGCCCCATTAGTTTTTATTGCCCCATTAGTTTTTATTGCCCCAATTTGCTATATTTATATGCGAATGTTTATACTTTAATCTTTCATCTATCGGCGAAAGATTAAAGTGTAAACATTCGCATAGATTTTTTTTTTTGCTCTTCTCCCATTTGACAAATCATAACATGTTGGAAGCCGCAGCAGCGGCGTCAGCAACAACACCAGCAGCAGCTCCAAAAAATCTAAGCAGCAGCGTCAGCATGTTGGGAGCCGCAGCAGCGGCGTCAGCACCAGCTGCAGCTATATCTATATGCGAATGTTTACACTTCAATCGTTAATTCATTGAGTGGACAACAATGCTTCATGCGCATCATTTTTTTTTTTTAGCAAACTCTTTCTGATTTGTCATTGGATTGTGGATCACTTAATAGCACTTGTGTACGACTTTGTTAAGAAAATATGTGTTGGGTTGGTATAAGTGTGAATCATTTGTGATCGAATTATGGGCGTCGCTTTTCATATTGCTATTTGTCATTGGCTTGCGTCAAGTAAAAGATCGGTGAGCAGTTGTGTGTGTGTGTGTCTTCGAACAAGATTTCATTCATGGGGATGGGTTCACTTGTGTGTGTGTACATGCTTATATTTTTGAAGGAGGAGATTGTGTACATGACGAGTAGCCTGTAACCTTTTTATATAGACTGTTTTTTTCTTATGCCTTAGTAGTTTTCGAACTCTTCATCCGTCAATTTCGTTTTGTGTTTTCAAAGTGAAAAAAAAGAACTCTACATTCGTCAACTTCGTTTTGTGTTTTCAAAGTGAAAAAAAAGAACTCTACATTCGTCAACTTTCTTTTTGTGTTTTCAAAGTGAAAAAAAAAAAACAATATTAAAATCATGTCTTTCACAAAGAACAACTCCGCGAACTCCAAGAACCGGATTTGCACATTTGCATATGAAAAAGAGCAAACTAATTTACTAAAACCAGCAGAGTTTCTTAGTGAGGCAGCCAAAGAAGTGCTCCCACTTATACGTAATGTCTTAGCGATGCACACCACATGCAAAACTAACTTAGAGCTCTTTGTTGAGTATATAAAATTCATCAATGACGAGATGGAAATGACAATAAAGTCATATCAGTCAAATATATGCATTTTAACACTATTAAGTGATCTAGAAAAGTTCATAAATGATCACTCAGTAATCATATGCACTAAAATGGCAGAATTCCAGGGAAAGGACAGTGGATGGACTATGACACCCATATTAAGGCTGGAGATAAATATAAACAAATATACTCCTTTAAAAGTTTTAAGCTATATTGAAACGCCTAAAGGCTTGAGAGCCAAAAAAGCAAAAATAAATGTGAAAAACAATGATGCATTTTGATTTAAAAGGGCATTGATATCAGCCCTTAAAACACCACTAAATAATCAACCGGCAAGGTGCTCTCCCTATCAAATTGATAACATTGAGAATTCATCAATATTAATCGATGAATCTCTTAGACTAGATTTTTCGAATTTGGATTTCCCTCTGCCATTGGAGCAAATAAAAATTTCCGAAGCTCAAAACCCAAAAATTAGCATCAGTGTTTTTGGGTTTGATGAGCAGACGGGTGCAGTTAACGGTCCACTATACATCGCAGAGGTTGAAAAGGATAGACACATAAGTCTCATGCTTTTAGAAGCTGAAAAACGAGCTCATTTCGTGTGGATAAAGAGTTTGTCAAGATAATATTTATAATATACATTTATATATATTTATATATCTATAATTTGTTTTTCTTTATACTTTTAGGCTTGTAAGAAGCCAATTGACATCACACAAGGCTCAACTATACTTTTGCAAAACATGCCTCAATTTTTCACATAACGAGAGGATGCATGCCGAACATCGTCAACACTGCGGGAAGGTGGTATCAAAGCTCCCATCCGAAGACAAGGCAAGTCTTAGCTTTAAACATTATAGTCGTAGTTTAGAAGTACCGTTTGTTGTTTATGCAGATTTTGAGTGTATACTCACCCCCCTCAATGCACAACTTAGCGATAATGTTATAGCAACTTCTCAGCACATTCCTATAGCATTTTCATACTACATAAAGTGCGCATTCAACTCAGCATTAGATAAGTTGGTTTTAAAGACGGGAAAAGATGCGGGTATAAACTTTGTCAAGTCTCTTACCAGAGATGTAACAGATATTTATACCTGCTATTTATCAACTATCAAGCCCATGGTTTTATCAAACGAGGATGAGATCAATTTTATAAATGCAGATATTTGTCATATCTGTGAAAAGAGCTTAGGCAATGATCGCGTTAGGGATCATTGTCATTTAACTGGCTTGTACAGGGGAGCAGCACATATTGTCTGTAACATAAACTTTCAAATTGCACCTTTTGTTCCCGTATTTTTCCATAATTTTTCAAAGTATGATTCACATTTATTCGTTAGGGAATTAACTAAAGTTGAAGGTGATATAAAAGTAAGGAGTTGTATATATCACTTTCAAAATATATTAATATTGCATCTCATGAAAAAATTCTAGAAATTAGATTTTTAGATTCATTTCGCTTCATGGCAACAAGTCTAGATGCACTTAGTAACAATCTAGATATAGAAAGTTTTAAAACCGTTAAATTGTTTTTCCCATTAGATGATCAATTTAATCTGATACGTATGAAGGGAGTCTTTCCTTATGAGTATATCGACTCAGAGAGCAGATTATATAAATCAGCTCTTCTTCCCAGAGAAAAGTTCTTCAACAGTTTGACTAACAAAGACTGTTCAGCTGAGGATTATGCCGTTTTTGGATGTAATAATCTAAAAGAGTACATGGAATTGTATCTTAAGACTAATGTGCTTTTACTCAGTGATGTTTTTCAAAATTTTCGAGCCATATGCAAGAAAATGTACTCATTAGATCCCGCCCATTATTATACAACGCCCGGTCTCTCATGGGATGCAATGCTGAAAACCACGAAAATAGAACTCGAACTGTTAACGGACATAAATATGTATAGATTTATTCAAAGTGGTATTCGTGGTGGCTTGGTTCAGTGCTGTAAGCACTATTCGAAAGCTAATCATATGTATATGGAGACCTTCGATAGCACTAAGCCTTCAGAATTTCTGATGTACATAGATGCTAATAATTTATATGGTTGGGCTATGTCTCAATATCTCCCATATTCGGGTTTTAGATGGATGAATGAGGATGAAGTCAATTCATTTAATCTTTCATCTATCGGCGAAAATTTAGAGAATGGTTACATTCTTGAAGTAGATCTTTTATACCCAGACTCCATTCATGATTATCATCATCATGATTATCATTAAAAAGCCTACTCCGGAGGCAAAAGTATAAAAACTTGTTGCTGACCTGAGGTCTAAATCAAAGTATCCTATACATTATAGAAATCTCCAGCAATGTCTAAGCAACGGCTTAAAATCAGTCTCCTTGGCTTAAAAAGTATATAGACTTAAATACTTTTTACAGAACTCAAGCCAAAAATAATTTTGAAAAAGACTTTTTCAAATTATTGAATAATGCAGTCTATGGAAAGACGATGGAAAACGTTGAAAAACGTAAAGACATCAAGCTGGTCACCTCATGGGAAACCACAAATCGCAATAGGTTGGGTGCTCGTGCCCTGATTGCAAAGGCCAGTTTCCATAGTTCTGCGCAATTTTCGGAGGATATGTATGCGATTCAAATGAATCGTATGCTTAATGTTTATGATAAGCCTATGTATTTAGGTTTTGTTGTTTTAGAACTATCAAAATGGCAAATGTATGATTTTCATTACAATTATATGAAGCCAAAGTTCCAAGAGAAAGTCTCACTAAACTATATGGATACAGACTCATTCATATATTCTATTGAGACTAACGATTTCTATAATGATATCGCGAATGACATAGAGATGCGTTTTGATACTTCTGAGTATCCAATAGAGTTAGCTCAAAAATATGGAATCAAGAGGTGCAATAGGAAGGTTTTAGGTACGATGACGGATGAGAATTGTGGTAAGAGAATGCTGGAGCTAAAATGTATTCGTTGTCTCTTGAGGGGGTTGGGTGCATTAAAAAATCTAAAGGTGTAAAAAAAACTGCACTAGATAAGTTAAATATAAATAGCTATAAGGAATGTCTATTTGAAAATAAGACATTTAGTGATAGTATGCTATTGTTTAGATCTAAGATTTATAACCTGTATACACATAAAGTAAGAAAAACAACTTTAAGCTATATAGATGATAAGAGAAAAATAAGAGAAGATGGCATTCGAACGTATGCTTGGGGTCATCATAGAATTAATTCATAGTGTGTTAAGAAAAAAATAAATAAATAAATAAATAAAAATAAGAGAAAAAGAAATAAACACATGTCTATAGTTGTAAGGATTTTTATAATAAATAAAATACAATAAAAAACATAACCAAAAAAAAAAAAAAAAAAACAAGATCTTTATATGTAATTGTATGCTGTTTATTAATTTAATAAATTAAAAATAAATAACAAATTAAATACTTTTAATAAAATTTAAAAAATCTATATTTTTTCAAATGCACTGTCTGCATCAAAAGTTGCATGTATGTCACATTCCTTGGTGACGGTCTCCTCGGCAAGTAGCTCCTCGAAGGTGAGTTCCATCCTCTGTCCCTCCTCAAAGAGATCAATCACTTCGATATCATCCTCTCCTATTTTCTGTTTTTTGGTGCTCGGCTCCTGCTCTTCTTTATCCTCAATTTTCCGCTTCTCAGTAGGCAGAATGTTTAGCAGTTCCAGAAAGTCAGCTGTGTCTTCTGGATCCACACAAGCTGGTTCTCTGTCAGGGATCGGCCACGGCATGAGCTCTTCAAAACGAATGTTCGTGGGATTTTCAGTAAACACGATTTCGAAGAAGCGTTCCATTCTGTTCGACATGTTATTTTTGTATGAGGCAGTTCAAACCAAGACGCTCTTTTATATCCCTGTTTCCTTGTATTGTGTGCATACCATGTGGTGCACTGTATGCATACCCTGTAGTGCACAGAATATTATTTTTTTTTTTTTTTGTAGTTTCCTATACATTTGTTTGTGACATATTGATAGTAAACACATGTTTGTTTTTAGGTCTTATGTATTTTATTTTTATTTTTATAAAACTTCATTGACATTTATCCAAGAGTTGTGATCATTTGAGAACCCAAGCCACTTTACTAGAACTCTCTTATTTCGTCGCCTTATTATCTTTTCAACCAAGTAAGTGTCTGGAAATTTTGTTTTCCTCAACTCCTCATTATAGAAACCTCCTTTCAGAACTGCACCTTGATAGTCTTCTAAAATGTATGAAGTGGGATTGGTATTTTGTATTTTATTGACTTAAAAAATTTCAGTTGTCCAGTTTGGTGTATACCCCTTTTCAAATGTATGTTTATGCTTACTAATTCGTACATAATCTCCAACATGAAATTTACTTCCATTAAAGATTTTTATATGATTGTAGACAGTGTTAAATAAGCTGTTTTCATTTGATGAATTTACTTTGATAGGTGCCATTTGAATTGTTCTATGATGGTTTTGACTATATTCAGTTATCAATTGTTTATAAATTCTAATCCAACAATATGTTCCATTATAACTAAACTCTCTCCACATCATTTCCCTTAGCGTTCTATTAAAACGCTCAACAATTGACGCTTTAAGGCTACTATAAGTTGAATAATGATTGATGTTATGTTTTTTACACAAAGCTTTAAAGTCTTTATTAAAAAATTCTTTTCCATCATCGGTCTGTAAATTCTTTGGAATTCGGTTCTCCTTAAGAATACTCGAAAACGAGTGCTTAACTTCTTTTGCCGATTTAGTTTTTAGCGCTTGGCCACAAGCATATTTAGAAAACGTATCAATAACTGTCAATAGAAATCTATAGCCTTTATTCGATGATGAGTAGTTTCTCATTTCCACTAAGTCTGCTTGCCAATGATCGTCGATTCCCTTCATAATAACTCTCCGACGTTTAAAATTTCTACGAGCTGGGGCATGTAACTCGTCTATTAAACTCTTTCTACTCATCTTTCACTTCTTAACTATTGTTTTTCATATATAACGTTTTTTATTTTTTTTTTTTTTTTTTTTTAATGACCAAGAACTAGGTTTTATTTTTTTGGAAAAGTGCTGTCTACAAAACAGTTTTAATAAGTTTGTATTTGGCACCAAAACCTTAACCAGTACCAACATACACTTCCAACAGGTGGAAATGATTTTTCTTTTTATTCCGCTCATTTGAGTAATGTCCGAACTTGTTAACGGAAATATAAATAATAACTCCTAGCTCACATAAGACACATTATTTATGTATTTTATTATCGAATCTCATAGAATCGTCTGTAAAATTTATATTTTGACTTCCACCGTGCAATAAACTTTTAATTGAATCTAATTGCCAGGAAAAATCATCTCTTAAAGAACTTTCTGCTTTTTTCAGGAGTTCTTCCATTTCAATTGTTTTTATTAACCTCATGAAGAATAGAAAATGACATTTCACTTATTGTTTTCTGCTCCAATTGATCTTTTCCTTCTAAAAGTTTTTCTATACTCTTCATTGTTTCTTCGACTTTTCTTTCTACAAATACTTTATTAACTACATCATTATCTTCTAATGGATCACCCACATTTTTAAGACGTTTGTTTGAAAAAATATTGTTATTATAAACATTAACTAGAACACCAACCATTTGATTTTTTATACTTGTTCTTTCTTTTCTATCTCTACTCGAGAAGAAGTGACCAAACTTGTCATGAGGCATTTTGATAGTAATTAATTATTGTTAAATACACTATCATTTATTTAATAAATGATTTTTGCTTCACAAAGTTCTTCAATTACTGAAACTAATTTATTATTATGATTAGTGTTACCAGCTGTCTGTGAGGCAACTAAAAGTTTTAGTCTTTCAACGATCTCATTTGGATCATCCCAATACAATTAATTTGGCTTGATTAAGCTGAGCGTCATTAGACTTCCACCTTTATGCGTAGATTTATTGTTTAGAGGTGTAGACATTGCACTTGGATCGTCATTAATTGAGAAAAGCTTTTTTATTATTTTAGTGTACTTTTTAGAACGATTTCCCTTGAGCTGACCATTAGATTGATGATTTTTTCTGTGTGCATTTGTTTTTATTAAGATTTTGTGATATACATCCAAGTCCACATCATCGTAGCCTTTAGGATCTTTTAAGTAAATCAAAGAATATAATCCAAGTGTAAGATTCCAATTTTCACCACTTTCCAACTCAATTTTCTTGTTGTTAACAGTTATTTTAGAACTCCCCAATATAATTTGTCCACTTTTTTTAGTAGGCCCAAATGCTTTATCTAGCTTTTTCTGACGTTCCAATTCATTTACACTAAGATTAAAGATCTCGTCTGGTATTTCATTCGTTTGACTATAGTCTGCATTACTAGTTGAACTAGATTTATTATAATCCACCTCGCTTGGTGCAAACGTCAACTCTCGTGGCTGAAGCTCGGATATTCCATTATCAAATGCATCATAATATTCACTATAGTTTTTTGTCCTAGTGCTTACTTCTCCGTCATTTTCTTCTTTTTTTACTTTCATCAACTGATTTACAATTTCGTTCCCTCTGACTATTTTCTGCAGAGGTTGTGTTAATGGTTTAAACGTTTCCTCTAATTGATACTCATTTGCAGCTCTACCTAATTTAATGCTTTGAAATTTTCTTTTTAGTGCGAGTCTTGTTTTCGTTAATTCTTTCAGAAGATGTTCATCCATTTTAACTATAAACCGATCAGGTCTAAACCGATAAACACCCTTATAGGCGGTTTGTGGTTTTCAAGCGGTTTGACACAGTTTAACTTGCGGTTGTTTGCTTTTTAACATGCGGTTTTATGCTGTTTTTCATGCAGTTAACCAAGGGTTTTCAGATAATTTCCGTTGTAAACAACACAAATACTATAATCAAACTAAAAATAGTCTTGCTGTTTATAGCTGTTATATACTAAAATAAAATATTAATTTGCATTGTATGTATTTATTTATTTATTGAAAAGTTGAATACAAGTTACTTTAAATAATCGTCTTTATACTGCATTAATAGAAATCTTAAACATTAGTGTCCACAATTAAAAGAATCAAATCGTTGAACTTGATTATAATTGTATTTTATATTCTCTCCTAAATATCTGGGAGGAAGCACCGGGACTCCGACAGGCCAAATGTCTTTCTTAATTGGGCTTATCATAAATTGATTGATCTTTTAATTGTGGACACTTATGTTTAAGATTTCTATTAATGCAGTATAAAGACGATTATTTAAAGTAACTTGTATTCAACTTTTCAATAAATAAATAAATACATACAATGCAAATTAATATTTTATTTTAGTATATAACAGCTATAAACAGCAAGACTATCTTTAGTTTATTATAGTATTTGTGTTGTTTACAACAGAAATTAACTGAAAACCGCTGGTTAACTGCATGAAAAACAGCGTTAAGCGGTATGTAAAACAGCAAAAACCGCATGTTAAACTGTGCCAAGCCGCTTGAAAACCACAAACCGCCTATAAGGGTGTTTATCGGTTTAGACCTGATCGGTTTATAGTTAAAATGGATGAACATCTTCTGAAAGAATTAACGAAAACAAGACTCGCACTAAAAAGAAAATTTCAAAGCATTAAATTAGGTAGAGCTGCAAATGAGTATCAATTAGAGGAAACGTTTAAACCATTAACACAACCTCTGCAGAAAATAGTCAGAGGGAACGAAATAGTAAATCAGTTGATGAAAGTAAAAAAAGAAGAAAATGACGGAGAAGTAAGCACTAGGACTAAAAACTATAGTGAATATTATGATGCATTTGATAATGGAATATCCGAGCTTCAGCGACGAGAGTTGACGTTTGCACCAAGCGAGGTGGATTATAATAAATCTAGTTCAACTAGTAATGCAGACTATAGTCCAAACGAAATGAAATACCAGAGATCTTTAATCTTAGTGTAAATGAATTGGAACGTCAGAAAAAGCTACAAGCAGACTTAGTGGAAATGAGAAACTACTCATCATCGAATAAAGGCTATAGATTTCTACTGACAGTTATTGATACGTTTTCTTAATATGCTTGGGGCCAAGCGCTAAAAACTAAATCGGCAAAAGAAGTTAAGCACTCGTTTTCGAGTATTCTTAAGGAGAACCGAATTCCAAAGAATTTACAGACCGATGATGGAAAAGAATTTTTTAATAAAGACTTTAAAGCTTTGTGTAAAAAACATAACATCAATCATTATTCAACTTATAGTAGCCTTAAAGCGTCAATTGTTGAGCGTTTTAATAGAACGCTAAAGGAAATGATGTGGAGAGAGTTTAGTTATAATGGAACATATTGTTGGATTAGAATTTATAAACAATTGATAACTGAATATAATCAAAACCATCATAGAACAATTCAAATGGCACCTATCAAAGTAAATTCATCAAATGAAAACAGCTTATTGAACACTGTCTACAATCATATAAAAATCTTTAATGGAAGTAAATTTCGTAAGAAAAAACACAACTCTTGGATAAATGTTAATGCAGTTTTATAAAAATTAAAGTAAAATACAAAAGACCTAAAAATCAAACGTGTGCTTACTATCAATGTATTACAAATATATTACACAAGGAAATTTAAACAAATATTAATATTCTGTGCACCACATGGTACACTATAATGTCCTCGCAGGAGCTGGCAGAGGAACTGCAAAATGACGCGAATCGAGTGACCAGTGAGGATTTGCTTTACTAAGTATATAGGTTGTTCCAGTCGAAACATATTAAGTTTGTGTGCTTTCAAGATGAATAATTTATTGTCTGTCCTCACTTTCGCAAAAATGGCAATATCTGCCTATATGCTGAGGAGTTATTATTTATATGACCGTGGAATTGAGAAACTACTCATCATCGAATAAAGGCTATAGATTTCTATTGATAGTTATTGATACGTTTTCTAAATATGCTTGGGCCAAGCGCTAAAAACTAAATCGGCAAAAGAAGTTAAGCACTCGTTTTCGAGTATTCTTAAGGAGAACCGAATTCCAAAGAATTTACAGACCGATGATGGAAAAGAATTTTTTAATAAAGACTTTAAAACTTTGTGTAAAAAACATAACATCAATCATTATTCAACTTATAGTAGCCTTAAAGCGTCAATTGTTGAGCGTTTTAATAGAACGCTAAAGGAAATGATGTGAAGAGAGTTTAGTTATAATGGAACATATTGTTGGATTAGAATTTATAAACAATTGATAACTGAATATAATCAAAACCATCATAGAACAATTCAAATGGCACCTATCAAAGTAAATTCATCAAATGAAAACAGCTTATTGAACACTGTCTACAATCATATAAAAATCTTTAAGCTGCTGCGGCTCCCAACATGTCCAGAAGCTGCTGTCTATAGCTTTCTTAGCGAGCTGCTGCTGGCAGATTGAATATGCATGACGCCGCTGCTGCGGCTTTCTTTAATACTCTAGTAGCCACTCCCATAGTTTAATGGAAGTAAATTTCGTGTTGGAGATTATGTACGAATTAGTAAGCATAAACATACATTTGAAAAGGGGTATACACCAAACTGGACAACTGAAATTTTTAAAGTCAATAAAATACAAAATACCAATCCAACTACATACATTTTAGAAGACTATCAAGGTGCAGTTCTGAAAGGAGGTTTCTATAATGAGGAGTTGAGGAAAACAAAATTTCCAGACACTTACTTGGTTGAAAAGATAATAAGGCGACGAAATAAGAGAGTTCTAGTAAAGTGGCTTGGGTTCTCAAATGATCACAACTCTTGGATAAATGTCAATGAAGTTTTATAAAAATAAAAATAAAATACAAAAGACCTAAAAACAAACATGTGTTTACTATCAATATGTCACAAAGAAATGTATAGGAAATTACAAAAAAAAATTAATATTCTGTGCACTACAGGGTATGCATACAGTGCACCACATGGTATGCACACAATGCAGGGAAACAGGGATATAAAAGACGCGGCCGAGTGACGGTGATGGTTGCAACCCCAGGCCCCAATCTCCGGACACGCTGGGCCATACCACCCAATAGATGACTGAGGTCAAGAATCAGACTATAGTAAACGAATGAATACCAGACGAGATCTTTAATCTTAGTGTAAATGAATTGGAACGTCAGAAAAAGCTAGATAAAGCATTTGGGCCTACTAAAAAAAGTGGACAAATTATATTGGGGAGTTCTAAAATAACTGTTAACAACAAGAAAATTGAGTTGGAAAGTGGTGAAAATTGGAATCTTACACCTGGATTATATTCTTTGATTTACTTAAAAGATCCTAAAGGCTACGATGATGTGGACTTGGATGTATATCAGAAAATCTTAATAAAAACAAATGCACACAGAAAAAATCATCAATCTAATGGTCAGCTCAAGGGAAATCGTTCTAAAAAGTACACTAAAATAATAAAAAAGCTTTTCTCAATTAATGACGATCCAAGTGCAATGTCTACACCTCTAAACAATAAATCTACGCATAAAGGTGGAAGTCTAATGACGCTCAGCTTAAGTAAGCCAAATTATGTGTATTGGGATGATCCAAATGAGATCGTTGAAAGACTAAAACTTTTAGTTGCCTCACAGACAGCTGGTAACACTAATCATAATAATGAAATAGTTTCAATAATTGAAGAACTTCGTGAAGCAAAAATCATTTATTAAATAAATGATAGTGTATTTAACAATAATTAATTACTATCAAAATGCCTCTTGACAAGTTTGGTCACTTCTTCTCGAGTAGAGATGGAAAAGAAAGAACAAGTATAAAAAATCAAATGGTTGGTGTTCTAGTTGATGTTGATAATAACATTATTTTTTCAAACAAACGTCTTAAAAATGTGGGTGATCCATTAGAAGATAATGATGTAGTTAATAAAGTATTTTTAGAAAGAAAAGTCGAAGAAACAATGAAGAGTATAGAAAAACTTTTAGAAGGAAAAGATCAAATGGAGCAGAAAACAATAAGTGAAATGACATTTTCTATTCTTCATGAGGTTAATAAAAACAAAATTGAAATGGAAGAACTCCTGAAAAAAGCAGAAAGTTCTTTAAGAGATGATTTTTCCTGGCAATTAGATTCAATTAAAAGTTTATTGAACGGTGGAAGTCAAAATATAAATTTTACAGACGATTCTATGAGATTCGATAATAAAATACATAAATAATGTGTCTTATGTGTGCTAGGAGTTATTATTTATATGACCGTTAACAAGTTCGGACATTACTCAAATGAGCGGAATAAAAAGAAAAGTAATTTCCACCTGTTGGAAGTGTATATTGGTACTGGTTAAGGTTTTGGTGCCAAATACAAACTTATTAAAAATGTTTTGTAGACAGCACTTTTCCAAAAAAAAAGAGGCCTAGTTCTTGGTTATAAAGCAAAAAAAAAAAATTAAAGAAACGTTATATATGAAAAACAATAGTTAAGAAGTGAAAGATGAGTAGGAAGAGTTTAATAGACGAGTTACATGCCCCAGCTCGTAGAAATTTTAAACGTCGGAGAGTTATTATGAAGGGAATCGACGATCATTGGCAAGCAGACTTAGTGGAAATGAGAAACTACTCATCATCGAATAAAGGCTATAGATTTCTATTGACAGTTATTGATACGTTTTCTAAATATGCTTGGGGCCAAGCGCTAAAAACTAAATCGGCAAAAGAAGTTAAGCACTCGTTTTCGAGTATTCTTAAGGAGAACCGAATTCCAAAGAATTTACAGACCGATGATGGAAAAGAATTTTTTAATAAAGACTTTAAAGCTTTGTGTAAAAAACATAACATCAATCATTATTCAACTTATAGTAGCCTTAAAGCGTCAATTGTTGAGCGTTTTAATAGAACGCTAAAGGAAATGATGTGGAGAGAGTTTAGTTATAATGGAACATATTGTTGGATTAGAATTTATAAACAATTGATAACTGAATATAATCAAAACCATCATAGAACAATTCAAATGGCACCTATCAAAGTAAATTCATCAAATGAAAACAGCTTATTGAACACTGTCTACAATCATATAAAAATCTTTAATGGAAGTAAATTTCGTGTTGGAGATTATGTACGAATTAGTAAGCATAAACATACATTTGAAAAGGGGTATACACCAAACTGGACAACTGAAATTTTTAAAGTCAATAAAATACAAAATACCAATCCAACTACATACATTTTAGAAGACTATCAAGGTGCAGTTCTGAAAGGAGGTTTCTATAATGAGGAGTTGAGGAAAACAAAATTTCCAGACACTTACTTGGTTGAAAAGAAAATAAGGCGACGAAATAAGAGAGTTCTAGTAAAGTGGCTCGGGTTCTCAAATGATCACAACTCTTGGATAAATGTCAATGAAGTTTTATAAAAATAAAAATAAAATACAAAAGACCTAAAAACAAACATGTGTTTACTATTAATATGTCACAAACAAATGTATAGGAAATTACAAAAAAAAATTAATATTCTGTGCACTACAGGGTATGCATACAGTGCAGCACATGGTATGCACACAATACAGGGAAACAGGGATATAAAAGAGCGGCTTGGTTAGAACTGCCTCATACAAAAATAATATGTCGAACAGCATGGAAGGCTTCTTCCAAATCGTGTATACTGAAAATCCCACGAACATTTGTTTTGAAGAGCTGTATGAAACACGTATAGGGTGTAGTCAAACAAGCTGAGACGACGCTTAGAATCGAACTGATCTTTATTATACATAAAATCTTAAATCTAAGTACAGTCATAGCCGCCTACTACTATTCCATGTGTTGTAAAGTGCTGTAAGCCTTGTGCTTTCTGTTATTTAACAGTAGCTGAGCCTGCTGCGTCGCATGTTCAAACTTGAACATTCTCCGGGGGGCCAAATATAATATTAATTAATTCCCTCTTTTTTAGATATCTTGTTTGTTAAGTGATTGTTGCTGCCGTCATGTTGCCACGTGCGTTTCTTCACGGAGTTTTCGCTCTTCTTCTGTGTTAGCTCCAGTCATCAAGTCATCCATGTAAAAATCCTTTTTTATAATTCTTGATAATTTTTCGTCATTTTTGCAATATAAATCAGATAGATGATGCAGTGATCGTACTGCTAAATATGGTGCCGATGTTATAGTCGTCTTCTGGATAGTGGCTTTCACATCGCTGATTTTCTTCAGTCTCATCGGTGTCTTCTTTTTCCTGTTCCCAAAAGCGCTCCAGATCATTCATGTTTACAGTCATAGCCGCCGTCAGAATCTTCTTTGGCGGTGCTCGAGCAATATTTCCGGAAACTATCCATCCAAGTCGTGTCTTTTGCCCCAACGTTCCATTGATCGTTTTGACTTGACCCATCATTATTAACGGAAAAAGGTCCACACCAATGATCATGTCAATTCTGCTTGACATATTAAACTTCGGATCTGCCAAAGTGCAATTTTTCCAGTCTGTACCAACATCCATATCAATGTTTTGGCTGGGAAGTGCTCTTTGTTGTTTTGGAACTACTAGGGCTGTAGTCCGCGCACTGAATTTACTTGTAAATCGAGGTTTGATTTGTAGAAAAACACTATTCTTTGCCATCTCCATGCCTTGTGAAAATATCCCCTGTATTTCCACGGACTCCTTGTTTCTTTTCAACCTTAGAAGCTGCGCTGCTTCTTCTGATATCAGAGTGCGTTGCGATCCTCCATCCATCAATGCGCGAAGCTGCTCGTAGTTTCCATCGGCATTCCTTACGCTGACCACAGCAGTGGCCAACAGTGTATCCTGCTCATTTGTTAACTTGATACAGTTTACACTCTCCCTTTTTTCATCTTCATGTAGCAAGGTATTGTGGGGCTTGCTACACTTCTGACATCTCCATTCCTTTCTGCACTCTGCCATAGCATGATTGCCCAGGCAACGGAAGCATAGATGCTGCGCCTTTACAAAATCTTTCCTTTTGTTTAAATATGCTGCTTTAAATTTCTGACACCGGTTAATCTCGTGCCCGCCCATCTCACAAAAACGGCACGACTTCTGTTGGCGTTGTGTTGTCTCTTTAACATCGTTTCTTTGCACAGAATCCACCGCATTGTAAAGCTGATTGATAAATTCCAATACGTCTTCCAGTGATTGGATTTCTCTGTTTTTTGTCTTGACGTGTTGCTCGTATTGCTGCAGAGCCTCCGTAGAAAATTGTCGAAGAAGGATTTGCGCAAAAATAACATCTGCAGCATCGCCAATCTTTGATTTTTCTTTTATGATGTATATACTTTCGGTTGCTTGATCTAAAAACCTGCGGATTTTTCCCTCGGAGTCACATCTTAATGGTTCCAATTCCAATAAACTGTTCAGCCGGTCAGCGAAAATCTTCCGATTATTTTCGTACCGCTTACAAACCAAATTCCATGCCTCTTTGTAGTTTGCAGCTGAGCCAATCAATAAGTGACTCACCATTGTAGCTGCATCGCCTTTCAGGCACGATCTTAAGTGGTTTAGTTTTATGGTGTCGCTGATATCTCCTCGTTTGTCTATCACCTCGGTAAATAGGCCATAAAAGTTTGGCCAATCCTTTGCATTGCCGTAGAATTGAGGTATATCCACCTTTGGAACTTCTTGCCTCATCGAGAGTGTGTCTTGTCTCGACGAAGATTGTAGATACGGTAGAGCATTACTGATCTTTTCCATCAAAATCTCGGCTTCCCATTTTAGCTCCTCCATTTCCTCCATATTAAATGCCCTTGAATCGCATTTTTCTTTGACCTCTAGGGTTGCTCTCAAACGAATTTTTATCGTAGCCTTGATATCGAGCAGCTCTTCAAGCGATCGATTAGTCAAGAAGTTTCTGGCTAGATTCATTGCATCCTGTAGTTGGGTTACGCATTTGGACAAGAGACTGTCCGTTGGACTCACTGAACAGTCCCTTTGATCAGCCTCGTCCTTGGATGGCTCAATCTCTCTTTTCTTCGATGTTCTTGTTTCCATCATTGTTTTTTTTTTTAAATGTTTTCTTTATCAAATTATTTTCAGATTCGATGTTTCAAATTCGAACTCTGAAACCGACACAACGTTAATAATATTTTCCCAATATTTATTTTAGTCAGCACTTTTATTAAGTTGATATTTGGATTACAGATACACAACTAGCTTCGATTCACAGTGGAATTTTACCAGCAGCAGCCGAGCGTTCGTGTGTGTATATCTATATTTTACTGCGCAGCACCTTTTTACATATATATTTATGTGTATGTGTGTGTACACATTCAATTTATTTTTGCTGCTCGCTTGGAAGTTGCCTATAATTTTGTATTGTTTTTTCTTTTTGCACTTTTATTTTTTGACGCGCAGTTCAATTTAGATAGTTTACGATTGTAAAACTATTTTCAGATTCGAAATCTGAATCCGGCTCGAAGGACCAAAAATTGTATGAAACACGTATAGGGTGTAGTCAAACAAGCTGAGACGACGCTTAGAATCGAACTGATCTTTATTATACATAAAATCTTAAATCTAAGTACAGTCATAGCCGCCTACTACTATTCCATGTGTTGTA
This sequence comes from Drosophila dives, assembly GCA_035042365.1. Classification (NCBI taxonomy): domain Eukaryota; kingdom Metazoa; phylum Arthropoda; class Insecta; order Diptera; family Drosophilidae; genus Drosophila; species Drosophila dives. The sequence goes on along the minus strand of JAWNLJ010000252.1, from coordinate 11,630 downwards.
AAGCGAAGTTATGTGCTGTAAGTGCTGTAAGCCTTGTGCTTTCTGTTATTTAACAGTAGCTGAGCCTTCTGCGTCGCATGTTCAAACTTGAACACTGAGCCTTCTGCGTCGCATTGAAAAAATATAGATTTTTTAAATTTTATTAAAAGTATTTAATTTGTTATTTATTTTCAATTTATTAAATTAATAAACAGCATACAATTACATATAAATAACTTGTATTTTTTTTTTTTTTTTTTTTTTTTGTGTATAATTTTTTTATTATAAAAATGCTTAAAACTTTAGACATATGTTTATTTCTTTTTCTCTTAGTGTAAATGAATTGGAACGTCAGAAAAAGCTAGATAAAGCATTTGGGCCTACTAAAAAAAGTGGACAAATTATATTGGGGAGTTCTAAAATAACTGTTAACAACAAGAAAATTGAGTTGGAAAGTGGTGAAAATTGGAATCTTACACCTGGATTATATTCTTTGATTTACTTAAAAGATCCTAAAGGCTACGATGATGTGGACTTGGATGTATATCAGAAAATCTTAATAAAAACAAATGCACACAGAAAAAATCATCAATCTAATGGTCAGCTCAAGGGAAATCGTTCTAAAAAGTACACTAAAATAATAAAAAAGCTTTTCTCAATTAATGACGATCCAAGTGCAATGTCTACACCTCTAAACAATAAATCTACGCATAAAGGTGGAAGTCTAATGACGCTCAGCTTAAGTAAGCCAAATTATGTGTATTGGGATGATCCAAATGAGATCGTTGAAAGACTAAAACTTTTAGTTGCCTCACAGACAGCTGGTAACACTAATCATAATAATGAAATAGTTTCAATAATTGAAGAACTTCGTGAAGCAAAAATCATTTATTAAATAAATGATAGTGTATTTAACAATAATTAATTACTATCAAAATGCCTCTTGACAAGTTTGGTCACTTCTTCTCGAGTAGAGATGGAAAAGAAAGAACAAGTATAAAAAATCAAATGGTTGGTGTTCTAGTTGATGTTGATAATAACATTATTTTTTCAAACAAACGTCTTAAAAATGTGGGTGATCCATTAGAAGATAATGATGTAGTTAATAAAGTATTTTTAGAAAGAAAAGTCGAAGAAACAATGAAGAGTATAGAAAAACTTTTAGAAGGAAAAGATCAAATGGAGCAGAAAACAATAAGTGAAATGACATTTTCTATTCTTCATGAGGTTAATAAAAACAAAATTGAAATGGAAGAACTCCTGAAAAAAGCAGAAAGTTCTTTAAGAGATGATTTTTCCTGGCAATTAGATTCAATTAAAAGTTTATTGAACGGTGGAAGTCAAAATATAAATTTTACAGACGATTCTATGAGATTCGATAATAAAATACATAAATAATGTGTCTTATGTGTGCTAGGAGTTATTATTTATATGACCGTTAACAAGTTCGGACATTACTCAAATGAGCGGAATAAAAAGAAAAGTAATTTCCACCTGTTGGAAGTGTATATTGGTACTGGTTAAGGTTTTGGTGCCAAATACAAACTTATTAAAAATGTTTTGTAGACAGCACTTTTCCAAAAAAAAAGAGACCTAGTTCTTGGTTATAAAAAAAAAAAAAAAATTAAAGAAACGTTATATATGAAAAACAATAGTTAAGAAGTGAAAGATGAGTAGAAAGAGTTTAATAGACGAGTTACATGCCCCAGCTCGTAGAAATTTTAAACGTCGGAGAGTTATTATGAAGGGAATCGACGATCATTGGCAAGCAGACTTAGTGGAAATGAGAAACTACTCATCATCGAATAAAGGCTATAGATTTCTATTGACAGTTATTGATACGTTTTCTAAATATGCTTGGGGCCAAGCGCTAAAAACTAAATCGGCAAAAGAAGTTAAGCACTCGTTTTCGAGTATTCTTAAGGAGAACCGAATTCCAAAGAATTTACAGACCGATGATGGAAAAGAATTTTTTAATAAAGACTTTAAAGCTTTGTGTAAAAAACATAACATCAATCATTATTCAACTTATAGTAGCCTTAAAGCGTCAATTGTTGAGCGTTTTAATAGAACGCTAAAGGAAATGATGTGGAGAGAGTTTAGTTATAATGGAACATATTGTTGGATTAGAATTTATAAACAATTGATAACTGAATATAATCAAAACCATCATAGAACAATTCAAATGGCACCTATCAAAGTAAATTCATCAAATGAAAACAGCTTATTGAACACTGTCTACAATCATATAAAAATCTTTAATGGAAGTAAATTTCGTGTTGGAGATTATGTACGAATTAGTAAGCATAAACATACATTTGAAAAGGGGTTACACCAAACTGGACAACTGAAATTTTAAAGTCAATAAAATACAAAATACCAATCCAACTACTACATTTTAGAAGACTATCAAGGTGCAGTTCTGAAAGGAGGTTTCTATAATGAGGAGTTGAGGAAAACAAAATTTCCAGACACTTACTTGGTTGAAAAGATAATAAGGCGACGAAATAAGAGAGTTCTAGTAAAGTGGCTTGGGTTCTCAAATGATCACAACTCGTGGATAAATGTCAATGAAGTTTTATAAAATAAAAATAAAATACAAAAGACCTAAAAACAAACATGTGTTTACTATCAATATGTCACAAACAAATGTATAGGAAATTAAAAAAAAAATTAATATTCTGTGCACTACAGGGTATGCATACAGTGCAAAACATGGTATGCACACACTGCATGGAAACATGCAGTTCTGAACAGCATGGAAGGCTTCTTCGAAATCGTGTGTACTGAAAATCCCACGAACATTCGTTTTGAAGAGCTCATGCCGTGGCCGATCCCTGGCAGAGAACCAGCTTGTGTGGATCCAGAAGACACAGCTGACTTTCTGGAACTGCTAAACATTCTGCCTACTGAGAAGCGGAAAATTGAGGATAAAGAAGAGCAGGAGCCGAGCACCAAAAAACAGAAAATAGGAGAGGATGATATCGAAGTGATTGATCTCTTTGAGGAGGGACAGAGGATGGAACTCACCTTCGAGGAGCTACTTGCCGAGGAGCCCATCACCAAGGAATGTGACATACATGCAATTTTTGATGCAGACAGTGCATTTGAAAAAAATATAGATTTTTTAAATTTTATTAAAAGTATTTAATTTGTTATTTATTTTCAATTTATTAAATTAATAAACAGCATACAATTACATATAAATTTCATGTGTTTTTTTTTTATTTTTTTTGATTTTTATTGTATAATTTATTTATTATAAAAATGCTTACAACTATAGACATATGTTTATTTCTTTTTCTCTTATTTTTATTTTTTTTTTTTTTTTTTCTTATACACACTATGAATTACATTCTATGATGACCCACCAAGCATACGTTCGAATGCCATCTTCTCTTATTTTTCTTTATCATCTATAGAGCTTAAAGTTGTTTTTCTTACTTTATGTGTATACAGGTTATGAATCTTAGATCTAAACAATAGCATACTATCACTAAATGTCTTATTTTCAAATAGACATTCCTTATAGCTATTTATATTTAACTTATCTAGTGCAGATTTTTTTACACCTTTAGATTTTTTAATGCACCCACCCCCCTCAAGAGACAACGAATACATTTTAGCTCTAAGCCCAACAAACTCCAGCATTCTCTTACCACAATTTTCATCCTTCATCATACCTAAAACCGTCCTATTGCACCTCTTGATTCCATATTTTTGAGCTAACTCTATTGGATACTCAGAAGTATCAAAACGCATCTCTACGTCATTCGCGATATCATTATAGAAATCGTTAGTCTCAATAGAATATATGAATGAGTCTGTATCCATATAGTTTAGTGAGATTTCTCTTGGAACTTTGGCTTCATATAATTGTAATGAAAATCATACATTTGCCATTTTGATAGTTCTAAAACAACAAAACCTAAATACATAGGCTTATCATAAACATTAAGCATACGATTCATTTGAATCGCATACATATCCTCAGAAAATTGCGCAGAACTATGGAAACTGGCCTTTGCAATCAGATCACGAGCACCCAACCTATTGCGATTTGTGGTTTTCCACGATTTGACCAGCCTGATGTCCTTACGTTTTTCAACGTTTTCCATCGTCTTTCCATAGACTGCATGATTAAGTAATATAAAAAAGTCTTTTTCAAAATTATTTTTGGCTTGAGTTCTATAAAAAGTATTTAGGTCAATATACTTTTTTAGCCAAGGAGACTGTTTAAATTCTCAAATTTTATGTATTTTTACTCATTTTAAGCCGTTGTTTAGACATTGCTGGAGATTTCTATAATGTATAGGATACTTTGATTTAGACCTTAGGTCAGAATGTAACCATTCTCTGAATTTTCGCCGATAGATGAAAGATTAAATGAATTGACTTCATCCACATTCATCCATCTAAAACCCGAATATGGGAGATGTTGAGACATAGCCCAACCATATAAATTATTAGCTTCATCATCATCATCAGATATTCTTAAGACTTAGTGCTATCGTAATTCTTCATATACATATTATAAACTTTTGAATAGCGTTTGCAGTACTGAACCAAGCCACCACGAATACCAGTTTGAATAAACCTATACATATTTATGTCCGTTATAAGTTAAAGTTCTATTTTTGTGGCTTTAGCATTACATCCCATGAGAGACCGGGTGTTGTATAGTAATGGGCGGGATCTAATGAGTAAATTTTCGTGCATATAGCTCGAAAATTTTGAAAAAGTAAAAGCACATCAGTCTTAAGATACAATTCAATGTACTCTTTTAGATTATAACATCCAAAAACGGACCAAACTTGTGCGTGGGCATAATCCTCAGCTGAACATTCTTTGTTGAAGAATATTTCTTTGGGAGGAAGAGCTGATTCATATAATCTGCTCTCTGAGTCGATAAACTCATAAGGAAAGACTCCCTTCCTACGTATCAGATTAAATTGATCATCTAATGGGAAAAACAATTTAACGGTTTTAAAACTTTTTATATCTAGATTGCTACTAAGTGCATCTAGACTTGTTGCCATGAAGCGAAATGAATCTAAAAATCTAATTTCTAGAATTTTTTCATGAGATGCAATATTAATATATTTTGAAAGTGATATATACAACTCCTTACTAAGGGGAAGTACTTTTATATCACCTTCCACTTTGTTTAATTCCCTAACGAATAAATGTGAATCGTACTTTGAAAAATTATGGAAAATACGGGAACAAAAGGTGCAATTTGAAAGTTTATATTACAGACAATATATGCTGCTCCCCTGTACAAGCCAGTTAAATGACAATGATCCCTAACGCGATCATTGCCTAAGCTCTTTTTACAGATGTGACAAATATCTGCATTTCTAAAATTGATTTCATTTTCGTTCGATAAAACCATGGGCTTGATAGTTGATAAATAACAGGTATAAATATCTGTTACATCCCTGGTAAGAGACTTGACAAATTTTATACCTGCATCTTTTCCCGTCTCTAAAACAAACTTATCTAAGGCTGGGTTGAATGCACACTTTATGTAGTATGAAAATGCTATAGGAATGTGCTGAGAAGTTGCTATAACATTATCGCTAAGTTGTGCATTGAGGGGATTGAGTATACACTCAAAATCTGCATACACCACAAACGGTACTTCTAAACTACGACTATAATTTTTACCTTGCCTTATCTTCGGATGGGAGCTTTGTTACCACCTCCCGAAGTGTTGACGATGTTCGGCATGCATCCTCTCATTATGTGAAAAGTTTAGGCATGTTTTACAAAATTAGAGTTGAGCCTTGTGTGATGTTAATTGGCGTCTTACAAGCCTAAAAGTATATAGAAGAACAAATTATATAAATATTACCTTGACAAACTCTTTATCCACACGAAATGAGCTCGTTCCTCGGCTTCTAAAAGCATGAGACTTATGTGTCTATCCTTTTCCACCTCTGTGATGTATAGTGGACCGTTAACTGCACCCGTCTGCTCATCAAACCCAAAAACATTGATGCTAATTTTTAGGTTTTGAGCTTCGAAAATTTTTATTTGCTCCAATGGCAGAGGGAAATCCAAATTTGAAAAATCTAGTCTGAGAGATTCATCGATTAATATTGATGAATTCTCAATGCTATAAATTTTGTAGGTAGAGCACCTTGCTGGTTGATTATTTAGTGGTTTTTTAAGAGCTGATATCAATGCCCATTTAAAACAAAATGCATCATTGTTTTTCACATTAATTATTGCTTTTTTGGCTCTCAAGCCTTTGGGCGTTTCAATATAGCTTGAAACTGTTAATGGAGTATATTTGTTTATATTTATCTCCAGCCTTAATATGCGTGTCATTGTCCATCCACTGTCCTTTTCCTGGAATTCTTCCAATTTGGTGCATATGATTGCTGAGTGATCTTTTACGAACTTTTCTAGATCACTTGATGCTGTTATAATGCATATATTTGACTGATGTGACTTTATTGTCATTTCCATCTCATCATTGGTGAATTTTATATACTCAGCAAAGAGCTATAATTAATTAATTTTGCATGCTGTGTACGTCGCTAAGACATTACGTATGAGTGGGAGCACTTCTTTGGCTGCCTCACTAAGAAACTCTGCTGGTTCTAGCAAATTAGTTTGCGTATTTTCATATGCTAATGTGGAAATCCTCTTTTGAAGCCGCTTGAAATGACTTTCACCTGGGTATTCACAGGTGTGAATTGGATCGAAGATAGGCGCTCCATTTTGAAGATTCTACTTAAACTTTGCAAGCTGTGCAGACCTTGTAGTTGGAGTTGGCGTCATTGATATTCGATCCATAATCAGTTAATATGTATGTCGAATTGTTGAAGTAATTGGGGTGGCTCTGACCTTGAGCCGAGCTACTCCGGGCGATGTACTGGAAGCCCTCAATGGAGTTCGCTGAGTTGTTCTTTGCGAAAGACATGATTTTCATATTGTTTTTATTTTTCACTTTGAAAACACAAAACGAAGAAGTTGACTAATGAAGAGTTCGAAAACTACTAAGGCATAAGAAAACACAGTATATAATCTTAGCTAACTTAGCCTATATGAAATTAGCGTATAGATTGTCAACCAAATAGAGTACACTGTAAAACTAAAGAATATTTTATGTTTACTATTTTTAGATAGTTGGCACATACTTTTGTCATGTGCTGATACAATTTTTTATTTTTTTTTTTTGAGTTTATGAGGTGGTCGTCGATTTTCCACATGACTTGAGCCAATGACAAGCAGCAAAAGACCACTGAACCCAACCTCATACCCGTAATCATGTACATGCATACTTGTGCGAGAGGTTACAGGCTACTCGCCATGTACACAATATCCTCCTACAAAAATATAAACATGTACATGTACAAGTGAACCCACCCCCATGAATGAAATCTTGTTCTTCTACTTGACGCAAGCCTATAGATATCAAGTTACATGTTCTGTACACATTTAACACATTGTGCACACACAAGTGCTAATGAGTGATCCACAAGCCAATGTCAAACAGCAATATGAAAAGGGACACCCATAAATCGATCATAAATGATTCACACTTATACCAACCCAACACGCATTTTCTTAAAAAAGTCGTACACAAGTGCTATTAAGTGATCCTCAAGCCAATAACAAACAGCAATATGAAAAGGGACGCCCATAAATCGATCTTAAATGATTCACACTTTTCACACATTTCTTAAAGAGGTGGTACACAAGTGATCCTCAAGCCAATGATAAACAGCAATATGAAAAGGGACGCCCATAAATCTTTATCTTTCGATCATAAATGTCTCACTCGGATAACAACACAACACACATTTTCCTAAAAAGGTAGCTCCCACCACAAAATTTCCTCAAAAAGATTCCTCACACCACACATTTTCCTCAAAAATGTCCCACACCATCCAAAAAATGGGGCAATAAAAAGTAATGGGCAATTAAAAATCGAAGTCACTTCCTGTATTAGAATCCCCAACTCCCTACTACTAATATGATTTTGTTTCTCGAATAAAAATAAAAATTTCAATTTTATTTTTCTCAAAAGAAAATAAAAATTTAATTTTTTTTTTTTGACATCTTGCTTGTATTTAGTTTGGTTACAGACTGCACAAATACAGTATAAAAATGTGTGTTTGTACTTGTCATGGCTTGCTGCTTCAGTCAGCATTTTTGAGTTAAAATCCTTTTGTGTAGCCTTCTTTTACAGCGCTGCACTTACTATTTGCCCGCACAAACATTCTTGTATGTTTGCATGTACGTATTAGCGATAAAGAGCACACAAGTGCCATCAGCGACTTAATTATTAAATTAAATACGATAAATGGCAGCACATGCAAGTGACAATAAAAAAAAGTTGCTGAGAACCTAGACATATCGATTGGCTCATGCCATTTTCTCCACTTCATTAATTTTTTCGTCTGTTGTTGAAGTGCTCGGGCGTCCGGCACGCTCTTCGTCGTTCACATCTTCTTGGCCTTCTGAGAACATTTTGTAACACCGATAAACGTTGCTTCGGTACAAGGTAGCTTCTCCGTATGCCACAGTCAACATTCGGAATGCATCCGCGCACTTAATTTCGTTTTTCACACAAAATTTGATACAGGTTCTTTGATCCATTTTTTTGAATAGGTAAAAATCGAAGACGATCCAAAACACGTGCAAGCAAAGCAGCTGTCAACAATTAAGTGAACATTCAAAATGGCCGTAATATACGTAACGTAACAAAATTCCTTATACTTTTTGAACAGATCTCTCTCTCTCTCTCTCTTTCTTACATGGTGCCAAACAATAACCGCTGATTTTCTCATTTGCGACAGCCAACAGATAGCCATTGTTAGATACAGGCGAACGACCCAACATTTGTTGACTCAGCATTTATATGAATGTCACATATATGCCAAAAAAAAAACAACCAAAACAACAAACAAAAACCAAATAAAAATAATAAAAAAACAAATAAAAAGAGACAAACAGAATCAAATTCAACGATATACCGGGCATTAGCCTTTTTTACAACAATTGCTTATCAGGTTTTACCCCGATGGCTGCTTTATTTAAATCGTCTTATTACTTATTAGCAACTTTTACAACATATTTGTAATTACAACAATAAAAACATTAACTTATTGTATTTTATCCATTAGGTAATAAAACATAACCAGCCTTTTTATATAATAAAATAAACATTTTGTACTTACATCACATTTTAGCAATCTGGCAACGCCTTGGTTACCATTATCACAATTTGTCAATCTGGCAACAATGGTTACCAATAAAGGTATTTATTATCTGACAACACCATGATTGCCATTTTGAGAAGTGTGCAAACTAGTCACACTAAATTTATGATAACATTTAACAATTAGTGGACATAATAATTTAATTTTTTATTTCAGCTCACGTTTGGACGATGATCAGGCTCGCTTCAGTGTCTGGAAGGCGCATCCTGGATGCTCGCCGATGGACAGGAGATAACTATTTCTCTGCATGAAATTGAAGAGAATGGGCGCTGATCCCACAGGTAAGCAAGTTTTTCTGGTACTTGAAGAAAGTTGTAATTTCGCTTCGCTGGATACACCAGAATCGGGCCGTGGGTGCGCCGTTGGATTAGGTAACTATAATATTTTGCTTTCTTATATTGCAGATATTTGGTGACAATGGTCGTTTTACTTTTATTTGTATTTATAGTTTTGTTTCTTATTACTTTAGAATTACTTTGGGTGGTATATATATATATATAGTGACATATCTAGATCATGCAGATCTCTTATGTCCACACTCAAATAATATAATAAGACGCAATTACTGCATATTCTAGCATAAGCAAACGTACGGTATCCTAAGCCAATGATGAAACTCCAAGAATAAGATAAGACGCAATTGCGAGCGATCATTTATCAAACCCAACTGCATATTCTAGCATAAGCAAACGTACGGTATCCTAAGCCAATGATGAAATTCAATAATAAGATAAGACGCAAAACCGAGCTTACATTATCGAGTAAACTAGTAGCATAAGTGAGAGTTATTTTGTACACCAAACTATTTTATTTTTTAAATCAATTCCCGTAATCAGATATTTAATTATATATATATTTTTTTTTTATTGTAATTCGTGTTTGTATTATTATTTGATTTTTCAGGTTCTATTGCAGGAGGTCGTCATTGTGTTTTGATTTATTTCAGGTTTTATGGTGGTATTATTTCTATTGCTTTTTTCATAGAGCACAAAAGATCTAATTGGTCGCAGTGCAATTTTTTTATAATTATGAGTTACATATTATTATTACACTTATTATAAAAGATCTTAAAACCACTACACTCTCAAATATATCTCCTAATATATAATACAGTTGATATTTTTATTATTATTATATTTTTTTAAATAATATTTATAAATATTATGCTGGGAAACAATTCTATTCTTTCTATAAAACTGCAAGCAGTTGTGTACTTAAAACAGCTCCTTCAAAGATAGGAACAACCGAGTCAAGAGAAGTCTTCTAGGAAATACCCAGAATTAACCAAGTCGTTATCAGGTATTTTCGTGGGTTATAATATGAACATTAAATTGGTAAAGTTTTGATGAACAGTTGATCTACAAACCGGGTTTCTATATTTAAGAAAAATGATTGTTAACGCTTATTTGAGAAAAGTTGTTGACGAAATAGTGTATAAGATGGTAACATTATATGGATATTTTAATATATCAGGCCGACAGACTTGCTCAACTTGCACTTAACTTAAATTTAATATAAGAAGCGAACAATTTCTAAGTTCCAAGTTGCAAAGCTGAAAAAACGTTTGCAAACCAACAGAGGAGCAGATATGGTTATATTGACTCGAATGTATATATTTTCAATACGATGACTCTGCACTTCCAATTTAACAAACACTATTTCCACAATATTCAACAGGAAATTGCCGGCACCGGTCAACACTTTTCATTTATTATTTACAATGTGTTAGAAATAAATTCATTTTTGAATAACAGAAAACAATTAAGAGAATGGAGCAAATGGACGAGTCGGTAAGCGACGGCAATGACTTCTGGACTCAAATCGAAGATTATCTCGAACAACCATCAGCTTCGGTTGGTCAATACATGTACAACGACTTTAAGGATTGGTTCAAGAAAAAACACGAAATTAAATCAGATAATGCAGATATCGATCAGTTTACATTGGATAAAATATTGAGCGAGTTACCCAATGACGCACTTTCCATCAGGAAGACATTATTCGATGATCCAGCGGCTGTTGCTGTAATAAATGAGCGCAAAGCGGAATGTGCCAATCTTGTGCCTGAGGGCTATGATAATGAGATGAGTTTGGCCAGGAAGACAAGGGTGGACCAGAAAGTCCGTCAATTGGCCGAGGAGGATGAGCTAAATACTCTTGCCGAATTTGCTGATATATACACTTCAAGAGTTCAATTAATTGTTTTAAATTTATATGTTTATATGATTATAATAAAAATAAATAAATTAAAAACAAGCAAGCCTGCTGCAGTCGAGTGGGCTTAAACTCGATATACCCTGTGCCCAGCTGCTAATATATTCTAATTTTTTGGCCAATATCACTTAAAAACATTGTACCCAATTGGGCACCAAAGAGTAAACAAAAACACGAGCTGACCCCATCTGATCATAA
>JAWNLJ010000241.1:0-241211 GCA_035042365.1 Drosophila dives | reverse complement strand
TATGGTATTCCAAAAAATTCACTGGACCTAGAGAGAGCTGTAAGGAACCTGAACAGAAGCATAATTGATGCATTTGAAGATAACTGCCCGGTGGGGAGGAAGAAGATGGAGAAGGATGCCCCCTGGTGGAACGTCAGTCTTGAGAGACTGCGTCGAACTACACGTCATCTCTTTAACACAGCTAAGAGAGACGGGGACTGGGCACGATACCGTGAAAGTCTGACCACCTACAACAAGGAGATCAGGAAGGCCAAACGGTTAAACTACAGAAACTTCTGTGAAAACATTATAAGCACCAACGAAGGTGCTAGGATTCACAGAGCGCTTGCCAAGCGGGCACCGGAAGCTAACATATCATTGAAACGTAAGGATGACTCATTTACGAGCAATGATATCCAAAAGCTAGAACTCCTGTTTGAAACGCATTTTCCAGGCAGTACACCCCTTCAAAATGACGCGGTCAACAGTGAAGGTTGGTATAGACCGTCGATTGTCGACTGGGCATGTGCCAAGTCGACAGTCACCGTGGAGAGATTGAAATGGGCAATAGGTACATTTCAACCCTATAAATCTCCCGGAATAGACGGTATATTACCAATTTTTCTTCAAACGGGTCAGGACTTGCTCCTCTCTCGTATAAGAAAAACGCTATTAAGCAGCCTCGCGCTCGGGCATATACCAGTCGCTTGGAGTAGAGCTAGGGTGGTCTTCATCCCCAAGGCAGGGAAGAAAGATATCACCAACCCAAAGTCCTTCAGACCCATCAGCTTAACATCGTTTTTACTGAAAACATTGGAAAAGCTGGTGGACTATAACATCAGAAGCACTCTGCTGAAGCAAAATCCGCTGCATCCAACGCAGCATGCATACAGAGTAGGCAGGTCAACTGATACTGCACTTTATCAGCTACGGCGCGCATTAGGTGCGGCAGTCGACAACAAAGAAGTAGCAATATGTGCCTTTCTAGACATAGAAGGCGCATTTGATAATACTTCACACGTTGCGATTGGGGCCACTCTCTCGAGGAGGGGCCTGGACCCAACTACCAGCAAGTGGATACTTGCATTGTTGCGGTCCAGACAGGCCACCGCATCGACGCATAACAGCACGGTAACAGTATTAACCACTAAAGGCTGCCCCCAGGGGGGAGTACTGTCTCCGCTACTCTGGAGTCTGTTAGTAGACGAACTACTTAACAGACTTTCTGCCAGAGGAATTCAATGCCAAGGCTATGCCGACGACATTGTAATAATAGCAAGAGGCAAATACGAAGAGGCACTCTGTGACATAGTCCAGTTAGGGTTGAAAATCACGAGTGACTGGTGTAGGGAGGTTGGACTCAACCTGAACCCTACTAAAACAGTCATTGTCCCCTTTACTAGACGGCATAAGCTGCAGAGAATGAAACAGATACAGCTCTTAGGGAGCCTATTAGAAATAAGCAAGGAGGTTAAATACCTCGGCGTCACATTTGACAGCAGGTTAAACTTTGGCACCCATGTGCGACACACGATAATGAAGTGCTCTAGAGCGCTTTATACATGTCGTAGCATAGCAGGGCAGTCATGGGGTACGTCACCAAAGATAATCAGATGGTTATACCTGATGATTGTAAGACCCATGCTAACTTATGGAGTGATAGCATGGGGAGATAGAGCACGGTTAGCTACCGTAAAGAAACAACTGCAAAAATTGCAGAGAATGGCCTGCGTATGTATGACAGGGGCAATGCGCACCTGCCCTACAATGGCCTTGGAAGTCCTAATGGAGCTCACGCCACTCCATCACACCATAAGGCTCCAACAGAAAGCTACAATCCTAAGGATGTCAGCAGAAGGAGTTGGGAGCAGACACATACTGAGTCATAAAGATGCCCAACTTCTTTCGGATGAACTTCCCCTTCTGTTACAACCTAGGGATGAAATGAAGCCAGAATATATATTTGAGCGGAATTTCAAAGTTCAAACGAGCTGCAAAAAGGAATGGACATCATTAGATGAAATCCATCCTATGAAACCGCACACCATTAAATGGTATACCGATGGATCACTCACCAACCAGGGAACAGGCCTGGGAGTGGTGGGTCCTCGGGTACTATACCATGAACCTCTGGGGATGTACACCAGCATATTCCAAGCTGAGGTATGTGCCATTGGGCGGTGCGCGGAATTTAATCTAAAGCGTAACTATCGAAATGCGGATATATCTATCCTATCAGATAGTATAGCAGCAATAAATGCTATAAATGGGACGAAGGTAACTTCAAAATTAGTCCAAGAGGTACGATCCCAGCTGGACCAACTCGGGGCTCACAACAGACTCACCCTAAGGTGGGTCCCCGGGCACAGGGAAATAGCAGGGAACGAAGCCGCTGATAAGCAGGCGAGAATGGGCGCAGAGAGGCCCCTTATAGGGCCTGAACCGTTTTGTGGCATAGGTAAACACACAATACGGCTGCAACTCAGGAATGAAGAAAGACAAAGGAGACTAAGGAGCTGGGAGGAAACACCAGGACTCCGACAAGCCAAATGTCTTTTAAGCGGCTATAATCATAAACGATTTAAGCAAATAATATCCATGGGCAGGAATAGGCTAAGGATACTTGTCGGTCTACTGACAGGACATTGTAGACTAAAAAGCCACCTGTCCAAAATGGGTATCTGCAGCAGTAGTCAATGCAGGTTTTGTGAGATCGAGGAGGAGTCTTCAACTCACATCCTAATGGAATGCATCGCCCTTGCCAGGAGAAGATGCAGCATCCTAGGGATGCATGCTGTGAATGTCAAAGACATAGCAACCCTCGACCCATCAAAGATCTTGACATTCATTCAGGAACTGGGGTTGATGGAGGAGCTATAAGCTCGGAAGGGGGCACAATAGACCAACTAGGTCGCAGTGCACAAAACCCCAAACAAATAATAATTGAATATATTATGGAACACAAATCGAAATACATATTAAAATGCCCCAGGCAGTTATTCTGAAATACTATTTTACACACACACGCACACACACATTTAAGTAAAAAGAATTGCAATAATCTATAAGAAATTGGCAATAATTTATGCACCTATGACACTGGTTAGTTGCCTCCATATCGAAGGATGCGGCTGCTGTTGCAGCTGCGCGTAAATTTGCCAAACTGATGCCATAAATTTTGTACTGAAACTTTTGGACGATAAATGAGTATAGAGGAAAAAAGTGTGGCAAAAAGTAAATGGGCAAGAGAGAAAATTATGCCATGCCACATATATATACATATAAAAAGATGAGTTGCTGCATGCCACATGCAGCATGCATATGGTATGATTTCCGGATTGCTTAGTTTAATTAATATTGAGTGCAATTTTTAATATGCTGTCGAGTTTGTGCCAATACATATTTACAAACTGGTAAGAAACTTTATTAACTTTGCCTAGTTCTGAGAAAACACTTGCGTACTAGCCATATTTCATTGGGCCTCGGGGTATGCTGAAGTTATTTCTGTTAATTAAGTAATGCACTGCGCAAAGAGCAGCGCCCAAGTCTCTAATTGAGTCCGTGGAACGCTGAACTCAAAGCCCAACTATCTAATCAACGCTAGGATTCACAGGCAATTGAAGTGAAGCACGAAGAATTTGCTTTGGGCAAGTGCAGGGCTCGAGTCGCACTTCAAGTGTGATTAAGTATATATGTGGCTGTGTGTATGTGTGTGTGTGTGTGTGTGTGTGTGATGTGCGTGGCATGTTATCATGTTTTATGTTTATGCGGCGTGTACGCGCAATAAAGATAAAGCGATTCCATATAAAAACTTTTTAATTGCCTGCACTAATGATGCACTGCAACAACTTGATCATAATTATTATAATGTAATAAGCAAGTTACCCAAATGCCAGGGCCATAACACAATTGTATTATCTGATAAATTCTTGATCAAAATAATCAAATTTGTTTACTATATGCTAATGCTGTTATCAAAGCCAGAAGTAATAAAATAATTTACAATTAACTTTAAATAATTAAGTTATTAGTTAAATTATAAGCAATATAAATATATATAATGTATTAATTATTATAATATTTATAAACATTAAAATAATTAAATACTTTAAAAATAGTTATTTGCAATTAAATAAAATTGTATTTTTTATAGTTTTACAATTTTAAATGTTTTTTTAATTTTCAATAATTATAACAAAATAAAAATTCTTCTTCGATTTCTAGGAATTTGTGCCATGGTGCAATTGCTGCTTCAACTCATTAACCGCAAACAAGTTAAGGACCAAACAGCTGTCGGCCTGTGAGTTCAAGGCATATAAAAGCGAAACATGAATATGCTGTAGATGGATGGATGGGTGTGGGCGGGGTAGCGCAGCAGAAACAGAAGCAGACGCAGCAAACGAGGCAAAAACAAATCAAATGAGCGCTTAAAAGGAAGAGAAGAGGAACTGCAATAAAACAAGTGAATTACGCGAAAGAGACGCGCAAGGCGCAAGGCGAAAAAAGAAAAACAGAATAATAAAGCGAGCATATTAAGAAAAATATCACTTTAGACGGCGACAACAGCAGCAGCAGCAGCAGCAGCGGCAGAAGCAGCAGCAGCAGTAGCAGCAGCGACAGCAGCAGCAGCGGCAGCAGCAGTAGCAGAATTCGCCTTAAAGTATGCAACGAAAATTTGCTTAATCTGTTCGCCCAGGCAGCCAACAAACTAAAAAGTTATAAAAAAAGTCTGACACACACACACACACACACAACACGCACCCAACGTGAGCAAATTGTTCACAAAGTAAAATATAAAAAGATAAAATGACGGCCACAGTTGCCGCGCCGTTCATCGCCGTTCCCGTCTCCCCCTTAGCTTGTCTTATTGGTGGCACAAACTTGTGTAATGAGGCAAGACCAAGCGGCAACGGCGACTCGACGACTCGCTGCCAGTCTGAGGCTGACTCTGAAGCTATGGCTGAGATTGAGTTGGGCCAAACTCGAGACAGGGTCTGAGATTGGGGCATAAAATGAGTTTCATCGACTTTACTACTGACAGCATTTTATAAACACACACACACACACACACACACAAACACACGCAACCAAGAAGCGTCTTCCTTCCTCTGTAAAATTAACCAGCTAAACTCCGTGGGAACTTAAGTTAGCACCGAGTTCTAGGAATAAAATCATATAACATATTACATCACTTGAATATTTAATTTAAATACACTTGTCAAAAAATTATACAAAGTTCAGTTTGATGTGATAAGTTTTTAATTTTCCGACATAAAAACAAAATCTTACAAAATCTCAAAAGCCATACAATTATAGTCACTCTGCCAAACAACTTAATATTTACTCTGCGAAATTTGGGATTATTTTTTGTTCAGTATATTCTAGGAAAAAATACACAAGCCTTTCTGAAAAATCATTTATATATCAAAAAATAATACTTAAATATAAATCGTAATACTTTTTAAACAAATGCAATCTGAGTAGCTACTTCTGTGGTCACTTCTTTATTATTATCAAGCATTATCAACTGAATTTCCAGTTGAGTGCATTGAGGACTCTCTGACTTCATCTTTAACTACACAATTTTCTTTGTGTGTAATCCCAGGCACGCCATTTGCACTGACGTCGTCGCCTTATCATTTGCGTCTGTCATCTCCGTCCATCCATCTGGCTGACAACAATTCGACACTTTTCCTAATTATGATGGGCATGTTGTTGAGTTAAACCGAGATGAGTTTATGATGAAATTTTTGGGGCGCAATCCTCTTAACGACTCTGTGGTGAGAACTGAGCGCTGAGGCATGGTCAGGGTCATGTAATCTCAATTCAACACCACAGAGCCGGACACTCGCTATCTCATCAAATGGCTGTCGAGATGATGACGAAGGCAGCCAGAGGAAGGGCTTATCCAGCTACTGGCTACGTAATTTGTGTAATAATTGTGCCTAAGCGTTTAAGTCGAGCGTGTCGGTTGGGGCCACTAACCAGTCGCATCTCGAGGGAGTCTGAACAGGGGGGCTGGGCAAGGGCGTGGCAGATTGGTCACGAAACGAGCCGGCAACAGCCGAAAAGCCACCAGCAACAAAAACAACAAAGCAACAATGAAGAATGAAGAATGACGGCCAATTGCCAGTGGCCGTGGGAAAGCGAATGAGTTAGTTACTCAGAAATGCCGGGCCACACTATAGTCCTGGTTGCCTCAAAGGGGGTGTGGGGGTGGCTCGGGGGTGAATCAGTCAGTTTGTAACAAGAATTCAATGGTGCTCGACTTGCTGTAGAATTTGATTAAACAAAAGTAAAAGTTTTCATCTCGAGCGTCGAGCGGCCACTTTATACCTCTTCGTTTTTTTGTTTTTTTTTTGTTTTGATTGTTCGACTTGGTCGCAATTTTCTGTACTCTGGTTTTTCGATTTTTTTTTCCTTTCTAGTTGTTATTTTTTTATTTTTAGCTTTGAGAATATTTGTTATTGTTGTTGCTGGTGTTGTTAGTTGACTGCAAATCCAATAGTAGTCTGAACTGTGGTTTCCCAACCGCTGTATTCACCATTTTCATGGCCAAAAATCGCAAATATCAACAATGAACAACTAGAAATATTTCTAAATGGTATATGGACTATTGAGTACTCTTTCAAGGAATATGTTCAGTAACGGATCTGTACTAAATTATATTTCAACAGTTCTTTTAAGACAATATTTCGATTCTGTAATCAATTTTTAAGGAAGGGAAAATTTAGCTTGAAATAAATTGCTAAATTAGGAGCGAGATTTTAAACAAAAAGTGATGAAGGTAAAAATATGCAGATCTAGGAGATTTCATATAATCCATTACTAAGTCTAATATATATAATATTATTACTGCTTACATATTTTTAAAATATTATAAATAAGTACAACCCCATTTGAGGGTGTATTGAAATAATCAACTAAAGTTTTGCTGTGTTTGAAGTCAAATTTTCCAGTTTTTAACTAACACAATCTGTAAACAATTTGCCCCGTCACCCGCACATTTTGGCCTTGACTACCTCACAAATTGAAAACATATTGCAGCAGTTTTTTTTATGCGCTTAAACTTTGTATTTTTTTTGTTGTTGTTTTCAATCAATAATAACCGAACCGAATCGTTTGACCGAATTTGCGTCATTGAGGAAAGACTTGAGTGTGCTTTTTGTAGTTACTCATTTCCAGCTATTTCATTTTTGCCATTTTTAATTCTGTTCACTCATTGTTTTTATTACTGCCAGAGCATTTGAAGGGGTCTTTTGTAGTCAACTAAGTTTTTTTTTTTTTTTTTTTTTTTTTGTGTGTTTTTGCTTACAACTTTTGACTGGCAGTTGAAAAGAGCTTTCTAAATGTGGAGTAGAGTTTCGATGTTAATTAACTTGATGTTAAAGGCAACAACAGGAAAACAAAACAAACTGCACTTGGGTCCCATAATGAACATGCTATACAAATGCCATGTGTAAGGGTTGCATGCTTAGACTAATTGAAATATTAGTTGAAGGAACTATGAGAACTATATATATATGAACTTGATTGAGCAATGAGAAGTGCCTCAGTTTGAAGTTGGCAAACGAGGAAATTATTATCAAAATATTTCCAATTTACTAACAGTATAAGAATACTGAATTGCAAAAGTTTTTCATGCTTGTAAACAAAATTTCAGTGAATTTTAGAAAATTAAGAATTGATATTCAGAATTTTTCTTTTTAATTCTTGGGTAAGTTTTTTTTAATACTGTTTATTGGAATTTTTTAAATATATATAAATATTCTTCTTTTTACGGTTAGTTATTAAAAAAAGCTCTCAATTTAATTTCGACGCGAAAAAAATGTCAGCTTGAAGCTAAAAAAAAAGTACGTTGAGAAATGCTAAAAATGCGCGACACACACAAAAAATAATCTAAAGCGTTTAAGTACACCCCAAAATCAAATTATTATTAAAACCATGGAAAACTAAATTTTAGCTGCGAACAAAAATAAAGTAAAGTGAAATCAGATTGGATGTTTTGCAAACTTACCCGCTGTGGCAGAGTGGAGGACGAGCGCAAGGACGAGGCAGAGGCTGGAGATGATCGGTGCTGGGAGCTGGGAGCGCATGTTGCCAGACCTCTATTAAAATGACGGGCAAATTAATAATCCGCGTCTCTGGTGCACGCCGTCTGCCAGCAAAGCCGCTTAACTGGGTCACATGTGCCTCGGCAGGATGCGCCAAGAGCTGGAATGGGGCAGCTCAGCCGCATGCAGTTGCGGACAATGCGCAAGCCAAACCCTCGTTTCCCTCTTTTCCCCTCTTATGCCTGTTATTGATATGGCTTACTGATGTTATTGCTGTTTTCTGTTTGTTGTTTGTTGTTTGCTGTTGCTGTTCCTTATTATGGTTTGTTGGTTTGGGTTTGTTTTAAGATACAAACAGTGTCTGTCCAGTGGTTATGCTAATGCTGTGGTGAGTCGCTCCTTGCTCTTCCCTTCTCTTCAATTAGCGTATTTGGCCTGTTCTTTTCGCACACAATTCTGGTTTAGCATATTTTGGTATTGCACACGGCCAGTTACACAATTACAATAATAGAAACAAAAAATACCAACGAATTTCAGACAAAAAATCAAGAGTTTTGCAACTGGCACAAGGAAAACACATGGCATATTTTGAATATTCCCACAGTGCTGTCCTGTGGTTTTTTTTGTACTATTTTTACTTCGTCTAATTTGTTATTTCTTTCTTTTATGGCAACGTTTTGCGCAAAATCCTGTTCTGATATATTTGTGTGAGTTAAGGTTAAGTTATGTGGCCAGCAGCATTACTTCCAGCCGAGTTCCAGCAATTTGAATCGCCAAGTTTTAGCTGGCAAATTACACTAATATCACAAGTAAGCAAATTATGAAAACTCTGAAAAGTTTTCACATGGAGTTCTGCCAATTTTCCCTAAAGTGAGCAAAAGCAATCATCCAAGTTTCTAGAAGTCTCAATTTGAGCACATATCAATTATTTTTGAGACTTTAATAGTAAAAAATAATTGCTACAAAAATTTGCAAATTGAATTCTGCCAGAAACGCAATGCCAATTTAAAGAGTTTTTAAACCGTATTCGAATCTTTTAAGTTAAGAAATTATTAAGCTTTTAAAATATTTTACGAATTGCTGTGAAATTGGCTAAAGTTTGGCTTCATTTATTTCTAGTTGGTGGTCAAAATTTTATCCGCAAGCAAATAAGCGGCTTACAAATTCAGAAACAGACATTTATTTTTTGTTAACTATTTCCAAACAGTTTTTCAGTTAGCCAAAAATTTAATCTTTTTTGTTTGGCTAAAAAGTGCGTATAACTTTAAGAAAAGCTTTTAATAAACTATGTTAAGCTTAAAAAATAAATAAATTAAAGAATACACTATCAAAATTTTGCACATTCTGTGCTAAAAACAAAACATTAATTTTAGTTAGATGCTGCGCTGAAAAATATGCTACTCAAAAACTTATTGGGCGAATGTGCTGAGAAAACGGAATCAAACACACATGAACTTGTGTGTATAAAAATGTGTGTGTATGTATGTGTGAGTGTGTGTGTTTTTGTGTATGTTAAAGCATTCCATTTGGCCAGCTGCTGCTGTTGCCTCATCTTTCTTTTACGCTCGAGACTATTTGGCATTAGCAAAATTTATTTATGCGGGTGTTTAGTCGGGCGTAAAAGGTGTGCATATGGCCAGGCAAACAAGCTCGATACACACAAACACATACACACACACGTACAGAGTGGCAGACAGATACAGGGAAAAATAATAAATGCACAACACGAGTTACGTATTGAAAGGATTTGAATGCCTGCTTTTTGGTTTAGGAGTCGAACTACAAGTCTGGGCTTGACTTCAAACTTTGCTCGGTTTGTGTGCTGGGAATAATGATTTAAGCGACTTTGCTTTTGCCGCAGCCAACAACAAATGGAAAACCGGGCTCTGACAAATGCCAGCCGTACATAAGTAATGACAAACGGTTACTAGCCCGGTCAATGAAGCGTTAACGCAAATGTTAAACAAATGTAATGTTCTGGCCGAGTGAATTGTATGCATTAAGGGAACGGCTGCTCTCGTCTCTTAGATTATGCTTATTGTTATTGTTATTGTTATTGTTGTAAATGATAACGTAAATAATGCCAAATTGATTACACAAACAACAATACAAGAGCGGAAGTGTGAATGATTTAACACAGTTCCCAGTTGCTTCCTATACGCCTTCAATTCGAAATTATATTCTCTGTTTCATGATTTGGCTCTTGTTGTATTCTTGCTGCCTTTGTTGTTGTTGTTGTTGTTGTGCGTCTCGTTGACGTGGCACAGTAAACGGCTAAGAACGGAAGCTGAAATTTGTTAGCTGCCGAACCGGAAACAAACATATTTTCTGACTTGTAATTTAGTTTATTGTTGCGGCCATTAATTGAATGCCGTTGTACGAGTATTTTAATATAATATTATGACATTTATTATTATTATTGATATTAAATTGAATGAAATTATGTGTGACACTTTTTAATAACGCATAATAAGACATTATCAATAATAATAAAAGTCAAGAATACATTTTATATATCTAGCGAATTTAATATAGTTGCGAAATGTTCTTGATTTGTTTATCTCTACAATATATAATTGACTTAAAATATCTCTTAGCATTTTTTCATTTTAATTTCAGGAAAACCTAAGAAAATACATAGCAATCTCTAAAAATTCAATCTGTTCCGAAATTTATGATATTTTTGGAAGCAGATAAGCTATAGGCATAGTTAACTAAAAAATTATAAATTATTTTATGATTTCGTAAATGTTTTACTAAATTCCTTTTGTCTTATATGTTGTCTGTTGGTTATTAAAAATTGTTTCTTCTTAATAATTAACAGCTTTTAAATATAATGTCCAACTCATAATAACAATCTTATATTATTTGCTCTGATATTAACTATATACTAATGTATGCACCGATTCAACAAATGAATTTAGTTGATTTTTAAATTAATTAATTTAAAATCAGTTTTTAGTATTTAGCACAAATTAACACATACAAGCTGAAGTTCAAGCTGCATACTTAGTTTCAGTCCTTTTTGAATTAAACATGTGTCACAAATTTTAATTAATGTCACATAAATTTATACCCAATGTTTAACTAATGGTGTGCATTAATTGTATTAGCACTGCATTCACTTGTTTAGTTAACCGAATTTGTCACACGACCTGCTTCTCAACTACGTTGCGCAAAACGAAACGTACGCGACACCGGCTAAAAGTAGACTAAACGAAGCGCCAATGCTAATGAGCTGTTGTGGATGCTGCTCTGTAAAGTTACACTCAACAGCTGAGAGCGAGAGAGCGTGGCAAGGACTGAGAGCGATGCCTGCTGGATTATGCTTGTCGGAGATGCTGCGCTGTTAACTAACACTAACAGCAGCAGTTGAGTAACATTACAGTTCTTGACGATGTTAACGAGATTGTTAATCCGTGCAAACAATTGCAATTATTGTGCTTAAGTGTTTTCGCTGTAAAATAATTATTTATACGAGCTTGTTTGGCATTAAAGCGAAACGGCTTATTTAGACTTGATAAGGAAAATCCATGTCTGTGCTGTAAGTGAGCGCATAAGCTCCACAATTCAAATAAGCTTATCATAATCATAATGACAATTAATCCCAACTGAATGCTGGCCAATTTACAAATGTAGTGCGAGAAATGAGCACACACAAACATATACCCAGTGGTACTTACAGACGCTTAACAGCGCGATAACATTATTTCCCATTAACGTCAAGCCGGCAAATTGGGCGGCTCACAATGGAGCCTTAGAGCCTATAGAGCGCGCGCTTAATGCTGCCGCTGCTCGTCTCCCTCAAAGCGAAAACAAATAATAATAATGAAGAAAAAGAAAGGGCACAACAATAACGAAGCTGGCAAATGCAAGCGCATTGACTGGAACTAGGACATGAAAATAAAATAAGGAACGCAGCACTGAAAACGTGCATCGCAAGTGCAATGCACAAGGATGAACATAATATGGCAAGCCGTTAACTTCAGCACACACGCACGCACACGCACACACTTATAAAAGACAAAAAAAAAAGAACAAACTATTATGCAGACGGGCTATAGATGTGTCGCCAAGCCAAGAGAGCAACTAACAGAACGAGAACATAAAAAAAGTGAAACAGTGAGAGAGAGGGTTAGAGTGCTGGGGATTTGTAGAGAATATTTTAGTTGCCGGGGGGAGGTGGGGTCTAAACGAAGCCCTTGCATAAAATTCAATTTGTCGTGTGCAGCAGCCATGAATATGCCGAACTGCCGAGCTTAAGCTGCTGCCGCAGCTGGCTTCATCTGCTGTCGCTGCTGCTGTTGCTGACAGTGAAGCACACATTTCGCTGTCCCTCTATCTGTCTGTTAGTAGTATATAACATTGCACATCCCCCTTCCAACTACACACACACACACACACACACAGACTCTCATGCTTTGGTTTACTTGCTCTGTACAATTGCAATTGATGTTACTGTTGCTCATGATGTTGTTGTTGCTGCTGCTGAGGCGTAACATATGCGCGAAATTACTTACGAGGCGTCGCTGCTGCTGCTGCTGCCGCTGCTGCTGCTGCTGCTGCAGTCGCTGTCATAGGCAGCAATGGCGTCGAGTAACTGGTTGTGGTTCGCATGCCGTTGCCAGGACGATGGCTTGTAAAACAATGGATGCACACAAGACACCTACAGTTATTACCAAACACTCAAATAACCACACACACACACACACACTCACTCACTCTTCGGCAGCCAGGTTTTCTATTTTTTGTATAGCAATTTCAACAGTTAAAACAATTGCACACAGCACTGCAGACACAATTAAAATCCTTTTGCCTCAGTTTTGGCTTTTTAATTTCTTTTTTTTTTTGGGCCTATTTTCAGTGGCCGTTGTTGATAATTATCGAGACCCTCAAGCGTTTGCCATGGGTACAACTGAAGTGACCAATTATGTGGCAGCAAATGAATGTTAATCAGCCGGCAGATACGACCCAAGGGGCTAGAAGCAGCAAGTGGCATTTTTGTGTGTCATATGCTTGGCCACAGGATGTCCAAAGTTTTAAGTGAGTTCACATTTAAGTGTGGGTGAGTGTGTGTGTGTGGGGGTGCATGTGTGTGGTGTAATAAGCATAGTCTGTAAACTGTCCCATATTAGCCTCCTTATGCGTCATGGCACATTTTAATTTGATCCTTTGTAGCATGTGGCAGGCGGATTCCAAACTTAAAGTGCTACAAATTAAAAAAGGTATATTTAATTTGATTGCTCTTTGAAATTATTTAACTTTAATTAATACTGTTGCATATTTGAACTAAAAAAGGCTTACGTAATTTAAGTATGCTTTGAATATTTGTTATATTTATAATATATATAATAATAATATATATAATAAATATTGCTATATATTTTAATACAGCCTTTTTACAAGACCTTTAGGCATTTCTGTTATTCACGCACTTAAATATTTAAGCAAAAAGTGCACTCAACTACCATTTTTTCAATAGCACTCAATTAAGAGGCTCTTAAGTAAGATCATTTCTGGCCCTTTTCTGTTGCACAGCTTTTTGCACACTTTTCACTTTTACAAGTCATTAATCACAGAAACGTAAGAGAAAAAGTTGAGTACATGAATGAGAACGAGATTGAGATTGAGGCGGAAAAAATATAATTAAAAATGTTTAAGGATACATTAAAGATAAAACAAACATTGTTCGCTCAATTAGGTCAGATAATTTAATGGAATTGAATTGGACAAACGCTTTTGTGATTACATAGATGATCGTACTAAATTTTGGAAATGGAAACGAAAAACCAAAATAAGTCCGTAAATAAGCTGAAAATTAAGTTGCAATTGGGTTTGACATGTTCGGCACTTTAATTAAGTTACGGCTTAGCGGACAAAGTCAGCAGTTGCAGGCGGATATTACGTATACGTTTGCGACTGAGGGCTCTCTCTGAGGGCTTTGGGCCAAACGCAAACAATTCACGTCAATTAATTGTAGCTTGTTGTGAGCCGGCAAACACAAAGCTTAACCACAACCGCAGCGGCGACATGACGACAACTAGATAGATTATCATTACACTGCCCCATCCCAACAAACAAATGGTCAGAAGGGCACAGAGAGACAGTAGGCAGCTCGCTGAACCTGAAATTGAAAGCTGTAAACTGAACTAACTGAAAATCGAAAACAGAATTTGCAGCATATTTGTGAAACAAGGACATAAGCTAATAACTCCCAAAGGCGGGGCTTATGCAAAGTTTCCTACCAGCACATAAATTCAGTGGCGCCTCCGACGTCCACCGAGTCGCTTCTGGGATCTGGCGACTTTGTCGACAATGTCAACCAGAGATAAGCGCAATTAATTCCAAATGAATTCGATACCAACAAGAAAACGACCACATAGAGTTTCCACACAGCACAAATAGTCATTGTTATTGCATATGCTGATATTTGTTTCTCTAGTTGTTGTTGCAACTTTAGTTATAGTTGTTGCTGTTGTTGTTGTTGTTGTTGTTGCTGGGCATTAGGCGTCGTCCTGCCGGTTGCTAGAGAGACTGCATTAGCCTCAAGTGCAACGTGACAGCAGCAACGAGCCGAGTGACAGCAACACTAACAGGAAGTCATACACTTGTGTGCCATAATCATGAGACCATATAACCATGAGCTCTGTCATGATGTAGCTGCTCCCACTGCCTCCCGTGCCTCCCGTCTTGCAACGAACCTTTGCCTCATCTGTCGTTTAACATGCATAAGTGAATGATTGATCTGGCACTCGAAAGTTCAAGTGGACCAACTTAACGTTGCATGCATTTTCCAGCACATGGCATAAGCAGATTAAATGCTCGCAAATCAGCATTGAGAAAGGACTCAACTGTTTTGCCCCATTAAATGCTAATCATTTTAATTGGCCATATGGAGAGGTAATTAGGTTTTCAACACTTTTCTTTAACTCAACAACATATTTTTGATTAAATAATTCAACGTCATAATAACTATTTTTTAATTAATTGCTAAAGTGCATTCGTAAGTCTGTTTTGACCTCAAAATTAAGTATTCTTAATCTGAGCTATGATTGTTAGCCCCATGTTAGCCCCGCTTAGATACTGTTCACAATTATTTGACAGTGCAAATGTTGTACAAATCCCCCTACTAATTTTCCTCGCTTCACCCTTCTAGATATCAACAATTACATATTTACACTTTTAGGGCAATTGGATACCATTAATGCGGTTAAGTCGGATAACCCTCGACTGTCAGACACTGCTTACTGGACCAAACAGTTATCTGGTTCTTAACTATTACCATGAGTTGGCTTATGCGTGTGTATGTGTATGTGAGTGTGTGTGTGTGCTGAAGGGAGTTCTCTGTCAGGGTTTTTGGGTTTCGGATAACAGACATGTTGCAAGTGCCAAAAAAGTCTACCAAACATTTATGCCTTAACTCGGTTTATTTTTTGGTCTACATATAGCGCCAAGCTCAGACAACTAAGGCAAGTAAAAATTTACCACAGTACAAAAAATAAAAGCAACAACAACAATATTAAAACAACAACAAGTTCTCCATGTTGCTACATTTGCATCATTTATGGTGTGTGTGTGAGTGTGTGTGTGTATGTGCTGTGCTTTTGGGTGTGTGAAAGGTCATTTTATTGTTTCCAGTCAAAATGGTCAAATGGGAATTTGTTTTCAGCATCCTATTTATTTTTGTTTTGGTTTTTAGTTTCACATATATTTCTTTATGTGTTTTTTTTTTTGTTTTTGTTTTTTGTGCGAAGCGATTTGCCTATAGATTTAGATTGAGCTGTCGTACATGTTATTGGGTATTGGGATTGGGATTGGGATTGGGCTATAACGAAACCCCAAGCTAGACAGCACCAAAGATTGCTGGCATATATCATGGCAGCCAGAGTTGGGCAAGAGTCAGTCAAATGATTAGAATAATCGCCGTAGGTGATTCGACTTGCAGAGCTTACAACAACTCTATAACACACATAATAGCCAAATCGAATGGAATTCGAAATTCAGTGTTGGGTCATAAAATTTACAACCCTTCAATTGTCAGCTTGGCAGTGTTTAAAAATTTTATTACTCTCATATGAGGCTAAGGGTTCTATTTTGCAGCCAAAAGTGAATTTTACGTCTTGTGCTTTTTTGTCCAAAGGGTCGTTTTGGGTATTTGGCAGATAAAAAGCACTTTCCTAATGCCATAGGGCAAAGTACACATAGTTAAAAAAAATATATATATATCTTCAATGCATATAAATTTAAGCAGAATCCAATTTAATTTAAATCTTCTTGTTGGCTTTTCAAAAGCTTCATAAACATATCAAAAGTTTTAAGGGTTTTGTACGCTTTCTCAAAATCACTAATTAAATTTAAGTATTGGTAATTAAGAATTACTTTCAAATTCTGCCATTTATCAAAAGTGTCTTCAAGTTTTTCATACACAGCAAATTTATTAAGGCCGCAGAAGCCACTTCTTGTCTTCCCTCTGCCCCCTATGCAATGTGCTCAGAGGAGCTCTGCAGCAGGACTCGGCATAATAATTAATTTCCAAATTCAACCATGTCCTACGCCAAAAGTTGTCGCCTCCAAGGGATGGGGGATGGTAGCATGGGGAATATTCAAGAGTTTGTTTGTACAGCAAATGCCACCGCATTCGTATAATTTCATTCAGATTTAATTGTCAAGCGCTTGCTGGAAAATTTTGCATAGTTGGCAAGTAGCTGGTTTGCTAGGGGAAATAAGGGATGTAGAGATATATTATAATGTGTATGTACTGAGAACGCCCTGCAATTTATTTAACAACAGCTAAAAAAAATTTCGGCTGTTCTCCAACCAACTCTTTTCACTACATACAATCAATTTTGGTTTTTAATATGTCTTTTAAGCAACTGGCTTACATAAAGAGCAATTTTCCTGATCTGGTTTTCGTAGCTAAGCAAAATTTATTCATCGGATTTTTTTAAGAGTTACATTATTATTTTGGAACACCCAAAATTTTCTCTATTTCGCAGAGTCGATCAATAATGCCCTGGTTCCGAGCTCTTTGTTCCTTAAGTTTATCTGCTATTGCATCCAAAGTTGCTGCGATGGCCAACAGTGACACATCTGTTGTATGCAGGTCTCTACGTATCGGAAATATCTTTGCCACAGGGACAACAGCAGATTGTTCCCAATCTGGATCTGATGAGCCTAAAAAAGATTCGCATAATGAAACAGGAACAGTAGACGATTCTGTTGCACCTGAATCCGCAACAATTGCTGATGGCCCTGTCGCTGCTAAGGCTACTATTTCTGGCTCTGTGACTGGAGCTGTCCCTGGATTCGTTACTGGTAGTGGAGTCTCCATCACAACTACTGAAGTATCCACTGGCTCTACTACTAGTATTGGAGTCGCCACAATAGCCACTGGAGTTGCCAGTAATGGGTCCATTACTACTACTGGACTCGCCACAACATCAACTGGAGATGTGATTGGTTCTGCTTGAGTTTCCACAACAGGCCCAGGAGTTGTCACTGGCTTAGCTACTTTTACTGGAGGGAATGGCGTCGCTGCTGGTTCTGGAGTCGCCACAACAGGCACAGGAAATTTCATTGCTCCTGGTGTCTCCGCATCTGCAGCTGGAGTTGCCACCGGTTCGGCTATTGGTACTGAAGTCGCCACTAAGAAGCCTGGCGCTGCCACTGGCTCTGCCGCTATTTCCGATGCTGGCACTGTAGTCTCCACAACGGGCACTGCAGTTGCAACTGGACCTGCTACTGGTACTGGAATTTCAACAACAGCCGCTGATGTCTCCACAACAGCCGCTGGAGTTGCCACTGGCTTTTCTATTGGTACTGGAGTCTTCACAGCAGAGGCTGGAGATGCCACTGGCTCTGCTACTGGAACTGGAGACTCCACAACAGCCGCTGGAGTTGCCACTGGCTCTGCTACTGGTACTGGTGTCTCCACAACTGCCGCTGGAGTTGCCACTGGCTCTGCTACTGGTACTGGAGTCTCCACAACTGCCGCTGGAGTTGCCACTGACTCTGCTACTGGTACTGGAGTCTCCACAACAGTTGCTGGAGTTGCCACTGGCTCTGCAACTGGTAGTGATGTCTCCACAACAGCCGATGGAGCTGCCACTGGCTCTGCTACTGGTACTGGTGTCTCCACATCAGCTGCTGGAGTTGCCACTGGCTCTGTTACTGGTACTGGTGTCTCCACAACTGCCGCTGGAGTTGCCACTGACTCTGCTACTGGTACTGGAGTCTCCACAACAGCCGCTGGAATTGCCACTTGCTCTGCTACTGGTAGTGATGTCTCCACAACAGCCGCTGGAATTGCCACTGGCTCTGCTACTGGTACTGGAGTCTCCACAACAGCCGCTGGAGTTGCCACTGGCTCTGCTACTAGTACTGGAGTCTCCACAACAGCCGCTGGAGTTGCTACTGGCTCTGCTACTGGTACTGGTGTCTCCACAACAGCTGCTGGAGCTTCCACTGGCTCTGCTACTGGTGCTGGAGTCTCCACAACTGCCGCTGGAGTTGCTACTGGCTCTGCTACTGGTACTGGTGTCTTTACAACAGCCGCTGGAGTTACCACTGGATCGCCTACTGGTACTGGTGTCTCCGCAACTGCCGCTGAAGTTGCCACTGGCTCTGCTACTGGTAATGATGTCTCCGCAACTGCCGCTGGAGTTACCACTGGCTCTGCTACTAGTACTGGAGTCTCCACAACAGCCGCTGGAGTTGCTACTGGCTCTGCTACTTGTACTGGTGTCTCCACAACAGCTGCTGAAATTGCCACTGGCTCTGCTACTGGTGCTGGAGTCTCCACAACTGCCGCTGGAGTTACCACTGGCTCTGCTACTGGTAATGATGTCTCCGCAACTGCCACTGGAGTTGCCACTGGCTCTGCTACTGGGACTGGAGTCTCCACAACAGCCGCTGGAGTTGCCACTGGCTCTGCTACTGGTTCTGGTGTCTCCATAACAGCTGCTGGAATTGCCACTGGCTCTGCTACTGGTGCTGGAGTCTCCACAACAGCCGCTGGAGTTGCCACTGTCTCCGCTACTAGTACTGGAGTCTCCACAGCTGCCGCTGAAGTTGCCACTGGCTCTGCCAGAGGTACTGGTGTCTCCGCAACTGCTGGAGTAGCCACAGGCTCTGCCACTGGTGCTGGAGTCTCCACAACAGCCGCTGGAGTTGCCACTGGCTCT
This sequence comes from Drosophila dives, assembly GCA_035042365.1. Lineage (NCBI taxonomy): Eukaryota > Metazoa > Arthropoda > Insecta > Diptera > Drosophilidae > Drosophila > Drosophila dives. The sequence continues at coordinate 221,995 of JAWNLJ010000241.1, read as the reverse complement.
GCTACTGGTACTGGAGTCTCCACAACAGCCGCTGGAGTTGCCACTGGCTCTGCTACTGGTACTGAGTCTCCACAACAGCCGCTGGAGTTGCCACTGGCTCTGCTACTAGTACTGGAGTCTCCACAACAGCCGCTGGAGTTGCCACTGGCTCTGCTACTGGTGCTGGAGTCTCCACAACAGCCGCTGGAGTTGCCACTGGCTCTGCATCTGGTACTGGAGTCTCCACAACAGCCGCTGGAGTTGCCACTGGCTCTGCTACTGGTGCTGGAGTCTCCACAACAGCCGCTGGAGTTGCCACTGGCTCTGCTACTGGTACTGGTGTCTCCGCAACTGCCGCTGGAGTTGCCACTGGCTCTGCTGCTGGTACTGATGTCTCCGCAACTGCCGCTGGAGTTGCCACTGGCTCTGCTACTGGTACTGGAGTCTCCACAACAGCCGCTGGAGTTGCCACTGGCTCTGCTACTGGTGCTGGAGTCTCCACAACAGCCGCTGGAGTTGCCACTGGCCCTGCTGCTGGTACTGGTGTCTCCACAACAGCCGCTGGAGTTGCCACTGGCTCTGCTGCTGGGGTAGTGATGTCTCCGCAACAGCCGCTGGAGTTGCCACTGGCTCTGCTACTGGTACTGGAGTCTCCACAACAGCCGCTGGAGTTGCCACTGGCTCTGCTACTGGTGCTGGTGTCTCCACAACAGCCGCTGGAGTTGCCACTGGCTCTGCTCTGGTACTGGAGTCTCCACAACAGCCGCTGGAGTTGCCACTGGCTCTGCTACTGGTGCTGGAGTCTCCACAACAGCCGCTGGAGCTGCCACTGGCTCTGCTACTGGTACTGGTGTCTCCGCAACTGCCGCTGGAGTTGCCACTGGCTCTGCTACTAGTACTGGTGTCTCCACAACAGCCGCTGGAGTTGCCACTGGCTCTGCTACTGGTGCTGGAGTCTCCACAACAGCCGCTGGAGTTGCCACTGGCTCTGCTACTGGTGCTGGAGTCTCCACAACAGCCGCTGGAGTTGCCACTGGCTCTGCTGCTGGTACTGGTGTCTCCGCAACTGCCGCTGGAGTTGCCACTGGCTCTGCTACTGGTACTGGAGTCTCCACAACAGCCGCTGGAGCTGCCACTGGCTCTGCTACTGGTACTGGTGTCTCCGCAACTGCCGCTGGAGTTGCCACTGGCTCTGCTACTAGTACTGGTGTCTCCACAACAGCCGCTGGAGTTGCCACTGGCTCTGCTACTGGTGCTGGAGTCTCCACAACAGCCGCTGGAGTTGCCACTGGCTCTGCTACTGGTGCTGGAGTCTCCACAACAGCCGCTGGAGTTGCCACTGACTCTGCTGCTGGTACTGGTGTCTCCGCAACTGCCGCTGGAGTTGCCACTGGCTCTGCTACTGGTGCTGGAGTCTCCACAACAGCCGCTGGAGTTGCCACTGGCTCTGCTACTGGTACTGGTGTCTCCGCAACTGCCGCTGGAGTTGCCACTGGCTCTGCTACTAGGTACTGGTGTCTCCACAACAGCCGCTGGAGTTGCCACTGGCTCTGCTACTGGTGCTGGAGTCTCCGCAACTGCCGCTGGAGTTGCCACTGGCTCTGCTACTAGTACTGGAGTCTCCACAACAGCCGCTGGAGTTGCCACTGGCTCTGCTACTGGTACTGGTGTCTCCGCAACTGCCGCTGGAGTTGCCACTGGCTCTGCTACTGGTGCTGGAGTCTCCACAACATCCGCTGGAGTTGCCACTGGCTCTGCTACTGGTACTGGTGTCTCCACAACAGCCGCTGGAGTTGCCACTGGCTCTGCTACTGGTACTGGTGTCTCCACAACAGCCGCTGGAGTTGCCACTGGCTCTGCTACTGGAGCTGGTGTCTCCACAACAGCCGCTGGAGTTGCCACTGGCTCTGCTACTGGTACTGGTGTCTCCACAACAGCCGCTGGAGTTGCCACTGGCTCTGCTACTGGTGCTGGAGTCTCCACAACAGCCGCTGGAGTTGCCACTGGCTCTGCTACTGGTACTGGAGTCTCCGCAACAGCCGCTGGAGTTGCCACTGGCTCTGCTACTGGTACTGGTGTCTCCACAACAGCCGCTGGAGTTGCCACTGGCTCTGATACTGGTGCTGGTGTCTCCACAACAGCCGCTGGAGTTGCCACTGGCTCTGCTACTGGTGCTGGAGTCTCCGCAGCATCCGCTGGAGTTGCCACTGGCTCTGCTACTGGTACTGGTGTCTCCACAACAGCTGCTGGAGTTGCCACTGGCTCTGCTACTGGTACTGGTGTCTCCACAACAGCCGCTGGAGTTGCCACTGGCTCTGCTACTGGAACTGGTGTCTCCGCAACAGCCGCTGGAGTTGCCACTGGCTCTGCTACTGGTACTGGTGTCTCCGCAACAGCCGCTGGAGTTGCCACTGGCTCTGCTACTGGTACTGGTGTCTCCACAACAGCCGCTGGAGTTGCCACTGGCTCTGCTACTGGAACTGGTGTCTGCACAACAGCCGCTGGAGTTGCCCTGGCTCTGTCTGGACGGGTCTCCGCAACAGCCGCTGGAGTTGCCACTGGCTCTGCTACTGGTACTGGTGTCTCCACAACAGCCGCTGGAGTTGCCACTGGCTCTGCTACTGGTACTGGTGTCTCCACAACAGCTGCTGGAGTTGCCACTGGCTCTGCTACTGGTGCTGGAGTCTCCACAACAGCCGCTGGAGTTGCCACTGGCTCTGCTACTGGTTCTGTTGTCTCCAAAACAGCCGCTGGAGTTGCCACTGGCTCTGCTACTGGAACTGGTGTCTCACAACAGCCGCTGGAGTTGCCACTGGCTCTGCTACTGGACTGGTGTCTCACAACAGCCGCTGGAGTTGCCACTGGCTCTGCTACTGGAACTGGTGTCTGCACAACAGCCGCTGGAGTTGCCGCTGGCTCTGCTACTGGAACTGGTGTATCCGCAACTGCTGCTGGAGTTTCCACTGGCTCTGCTACTGGAACTGGTGTCTGCACAACAGCCGCTGGAGTTGCCACTGGCTCTGTTACTAGTACAGGTGTCTCCACAACAGCCGCTGGAGTTGCCACTGGCTCTGCTACTGGTACTGGAGTCTCCACAACAGCCGCTGGAGTTGCCACTGGCTCTGACTACTAGATACTGGTGTCTCCACAACTGCCGCTGGAGTTGCCACTGGCGCAGCTACTAGTACTGGAGTCTCCACAACAGCCGCTGGAGTTGCCACTGGCTCTGCTACTGGTATTGGTGTCTCCACAACTGCCGCTGGAGTTGCCACTGACTCTGCTACTGGTACTGGTGTCTCTACAACAGCCCCTGGAGTTGGCACTGGCTCTGATGCTGGCACTTGTACGATTGCTGCCGGTGGGACTGTAGTCTGCACGACAGTTGCTTCTGGTGATGGTGTAGCGACTGTTGTAGGTATCGGAACTGAAGTTGCAGCAGCTGTAGGCTCCATGTCGGCGACGACCGGTGCCACTGTTGGTGTTATGGAAATTATGGCTGCGACTTGTGTTGAAGATGTTGCAATGATTGCAGTGGGTGGAAAAGCGTTAGCTTTTGTAGTTTGAGTTTTCTTTGTCTCATGTAATTTATTAGTTTTCTTGATTATGTGTTAAGCATTCTTTTCATTCACATAATAAAGTCTATTCATAAGAACTAAAGAAAAGATGAAAACAACATTATGAGACAAAATTTACGCTGTTTGCTTTTTGAGACTCTTGACGTAAAAATTTCACTTTCACTCTAAACAAGCAATTCAAAGCAACTGAACTACTACACGAGACATGATAAGGCGCTTAGCCTTGGCCTTCGTAAAGGTCGTTGGTCTAACGAATGGATTTCTTTGGAAATGAGGTAAGCTGAGGGAAACCCCGTAATGGTAAAATTACAAAGCACACGTGCAATTTTAAACGTATTTGTCGTCATTAGCGGCTTTCCTTCTCTCCAATCAATATATTGATATGAATGTATTTTTGCGTGGGCGCCACTTTGGCGATTGTCGTGAAAAAACGCTTGAGTGGCCACATTTAATTGTTACATAATGAATATGAGCCCTCAATATCATATATATATATAAATATATATAAGCGAGGGCAAAACAATGTCTCAAGTTAAATTCTTTTTTTAATTTTCTAATTTATCTTAATTACTTGTTTGTTATACTCTAATGTTGTGAACATAGTTTAAATTAAACAATTTAAATTAAAAATTGGTCGTGATTTCAGTTTTCGTATTATGCTTTTTATTTAGTTCATTACGGCAGATAATTATTTTTTTAAATTATTTTATTTTTATTTATTTGTTTATTATGTATATTGTAGGAACATTTTAACTTTTTTTCACCGTCGAACCACACGATTTGAAAATATGCGTTTAACTGGTCAGTGTATAAGAAATTTCAGTATTTCAACAGCTCTTGTCGGTAGTTTTCTTTCGTTAAGAAACCTGACAAATTCCCATTGACAACTAAAAACTAAACGAATGTTTTTTTTTATTTAAATGTCAGCAAAAGCCGCTTAGTGTTTATGTATTTTAAATTGCTTTAGTGGCAACCAGATCAACAAGTGTTTTGTGGAGGATTTATTATACATTTGATGACACAAGTCATTTTTTTGTAAAAATATTAAATAGATTCAGATTAATACGACTGAATATTCATTTTAATTGAATTGATAGAATATTATATTAATAGTATATTTCGTTTTTTACTCTTTTATCTTCATACACAACTAGGGTTATTTATATAAAGCAAGATTACTTGGCAAACTTGTCAACAAATCCATCCCTCCGACCCTCTGGCGACATTCAATGTCTGACACTTTGACAAACTGCCGGGATGGAGTCGCTCAATCGAAACACATTAGCTGCAAAAAATGTAATCGCAGAGAACTAAGAAATAAATCTTTCAATTTTTCGAACGAATAAAGGAAATAAATGCAGCGAAATGTGAAGCAATTTTCTGTTGCAAGACACGCCCAACGCCCACGCCCACCACTCCTTAACTGAATACACCAAGCAGTTTCAATGGAGTTGCATATGTGTCGGCAAAGTGACGGCGGACAAGTTAAAGGGGGCTGAAAGGGAGACGTCGTAATGTGATCTGCGTACAATTTGCAGCCGTCGTTTAAATCCCAGCTCACTTGAGACTTGAGACTCTAGCAAATAGTTTTTCAATATGGACGCGAAATGGAATCGCGATAAAGCGTACAAAATAAAATAACGTATAAATAAAGATGGAATACGAAATTCATCCTCACAAATGCAAAATGCTTATATGGAAATCATTCGCTTTCCTGGCCACCCAAGCCTCAGAACCACGGCAAAAGGAAGCCGGAGACGAAACAGTTGCTGGCGATGGAATTGGCAGTTCAATTTCACGTATTATTGACATTTAAGAGCAAGAAACGAATATGAACAAAAAAAACCAGCTTCCAGGAAACAAAGGTATTGACTGCCTATTATTTCAAACTATAAATCAATCGAGTGATGTGTAAAAGCAACCAAGATAATATAAAAGAAAACAAGAAAATCTATTTTATTGTAAAATTGTCGTGTTATAAACACCAGCAAATTGCAATAAACCTACAATAAATTTAAAAGGGATTTAAGATATTATCTATTTTTATTTGCGTATAGGTGATAAAAATTTAATTGCTATACGTATATATACGTATTTATTAAAAATTGTATAAAAAATTGAATACTCTTAATTGGTATCATTTTGCACGCGCCGCGAATGCTTAATACAAATACAAAAATACAAATACAAATCAGAATCAGAAACAGAATCTGAATCTGAGCGTTTCGAATCGGTTCAGCTTTAGTACGGAGATCTGTGCGCTGGCATTGAATGCTTCCGGGCGTATTTTGCTAAATTGCAAATATTTTCCAGTTCGCATGCATCAGCAGCACAGAATGCAAACAATTTTGCCCAACAGCCACAATGGGCCACAAAAAAAAAAAATATATATATATATATATATATAAAAAAATGACCAGAGAAGAGTGCACAACTTTTAAATACCCAATTGTTGACTTTTATATATATTATTACGCTAAATAAATAGTTTTAGGGGGTATTTATATGTAGAATTTTATTTGATGCAATTTTAATGAAACTGACATCAAAACCAATTAAAAATGGCAATTGAATAGGCTCTTAACTATTTTATTGGTTACAGGGCATCGAAAGCGGAACTTATTGCAATGCAAATAAAAAAGGGGCAGACCCACCGATTTTTGCCACTGCTAGTGCATCAATTTTTGCAACGTATGGCAACGCAGCACAGTTGCAGTTGCAACTACTACAACTGTTAGCAATTTATTTTCGGTTTGATTGGTTTTTTTTTTTCTCTGATGCTTAATTGCACTTGGCATGAAAGCTTTTGGCCAAATGATGAAGTGGGACGTTTTGATGGCGTCTCGGCTGAAAGGTCGCGCTCAACACATGGCTTTAATAAATTATTCAAATAAACACGCATCAGTCTGACTGTCTGACTGTCCGACTGTCTGTCTGTCTGCCTATCTATCTGTTTTTCCTGTCGGCCTTATGCGACTCGACTGTCAGTCGGAGGTCAGGACTCTGGGGGTGGATCTGGTCTTTGCGTGTTAATGGACGCTGTATGCCAACAGTTTGCGGTCAGCAAAAACCAGTAAAAAAAGAAGAAAAAAAACCAATACCAAAAAATCAGCATGCTGCTAAAAAGTAACACAGTTCAGCAAATATGTATACACACACACACACACAGAGAAGGACCCACACACACCCAGAGGCAGGCATACACAAACATACACATACCTTTGGGTCACCTTGCCACATTTTGTAGAAATGAAAAAGGTAAATTTACTGCATATTTCACGCATTTTTATTTGCATTTGCATTCCAACTGGGCAAAGGACAAGCGTTCAGTTGGCATTCACTGCTTTTGACACTTGACAACATGATTGTTTTTAAAGCCAGTGATAAATTATGCATCACACACAAAAATACATTCAACAACCACATACAGCCGTAGTAGTATTTGCTTTACAACAATCAAAAACAAAGGAATACCGGCAACATAAACAAGAATGTCAACAATTGGCATTCATCGGGCCATAACAGCAATTCAAAATAACGACGAGAATTTCAAACTATGAAATGAATTTTAGTTCCATAAACTAATTACAAAACTGATTTCAAATCAAAATAAAAACAAAATCACATTAACCAAGCCTAATTAGAATTATTATATATAAAATATTTGTAGCTAAAAAAAAATGATTTCGCATTGAAAAATGGCTTGCGTAATTGCGTAAACTAAAAATTATTACGGCTTATATAAAAATATTTATAACGTAATTGCAACGAATGGAGCTAGTTAAACGTTCATAAAGTAATTAAAATCTCATTCAAGTTAAACAACAGCATTTTTTTTTTATTACTTTTTGCATTCTTTTTGTACTTATTGCATCTGCTTGTGGCAAATTAACTTGAATGCCGCAATGTAAAAAAAAAGAACAACAAAAGGATGGCAAAAGGGTTAAGAGATGGCAAACAAATCTTCGAGACAACGAGTTACTTTGGCTTAGAAGTGGGGGATCCCCCCCTCATACCGCAATGCCTCATGGAACTGGCATCTTGGCGATTCGCGTAACTTTTATCATTAGTCCGTTGGGAAATTTAACGGGCACTTAAGTTCTTCACTCGTTTTCAACTTATTTTTGCAGCCACTATTGTTTCGCCATTTTTGCGCAATTTCGCTTTAGTTTTCGCATGTATTTTTTTTTTTTTTTTTTGGCCAACAGCTGACGGGGGGAGCTGCTGCGGCTGTCACCTTTAACATTCTGTGCCCCGGCGTCAAGTGCACCTAGCCACTATGCCGCATCTCGGCTGGCAAGGCTTAGGAGCAGAAAATGTATTTTATGCGCTCTTTTTGGCCAGAGGCAGCACGACCAAGTAGACCAAACAATCCAAAAAGGTTAGCTCCATCGTTTATATGAACTTTTTTCGTTGAGTTTTTTATACGTTTGTTTCTTTGTGTGTACCTGTTGTTAAGTAGCTGTTTCGGAACGTATACAACATTTATTTTATTTTTTTTTCTAAATTTGTTGTTCTTTTTGCTGCCGCTTTTCCGGTGAGGATATTGTTGCAATTTATTTTATTGCTTTTTGTGTAGAGTTTCGGATTTAATTTAGTTTGTGGATCGCTCTTTTTATTTGTTATGCGCTAAAAATTATCCTTCACTTGAAAATTTAACAAGTTGCCAAGTTTTTAATACGCTACCTCAAACTTTTTCGATTTGTTGCACGTATTTTCAACATCACTTTTTTTTATGAATTGGTATTATAAAATGTTACAACTACAAGTGTGAAATGGAAAAAAAAATTAAAGAGCAAGTAGCAAATGAACAGAAAGCTTTACTTTAGGAATTTACCCAATTCTAATTACAATATAAATGTAGTTGCCAGATTTCCGTGCTAAGCGCAAGTTTATTGAAATTATATTAACATTAACATTAATTCAAAAAGTTTCTGAAACTCAACATGGAAGTGAACATTAAATTTATGCACGCCTTTCCGCCCCATTTCTGGAAATGGACTTAGCACAAGCCCAATATGTGTGTGTATCGCATGTATTTACTATACTGAATAGTAACTGTCAATGCTGTTTGCACCATGATACTGGCCATTAAACACCAACACTTCCTGCACAGACACGTACACTTCCACACAAACACACTCACACTTACACTTATAGCCATTTCCTAGCCAAATACTCACAGCATGTTGTAAATTGCATGAGCTCATGGCCACATATCCAAAAGTTGTGTCTCTGGTTGGAAACGTTTAAAGAAATGTCAATTACATTTGTCGAAGTGGCCTTTATTGTTGCTGAAATTCCAAATTTCAGTCTATGACAACCAACATCGGCTCTTGCCCGAACCAGCCCCCCCTTCCGCCCCCTTCAACTACACTCTATGAAAGTTTAGAACATGTCCACATATCGCTCACTCGGCCCACTTGGATTGCCATTTGCTGAGAGTGTTGTGTGTTTTGTGTTTTATATTTTCCCTCTAGTTTTGTCGATTTTGGATCTGTTCACTCTTTGACAAAAGTTTGAAATACAAGAGCAAAAATTTAATTTATGAAGTTTCTCTCATTATTATAAAATTTCTCTTATAATCGATTTCAAAAACACAACAAGAAACAAGCATATTTTTATCAGGCTTCAGCTTATATCTTTTCAAGACTTCTATTTTAATACATATCTGAAATTTATTATGATAATGAAAAGTACAAATTACGCTAAGAATTTCGCAATTTCCATTACTAAAATAGAGATACGAGAAACTTCTTATGTGCATTGGATTATGCACTAACTTTTGCCTTATTTCGACATATCCGTTTTTAGTACTAACATTTTCATTTGGGTGTATCGCACATGCGGCACTGATTTGATTTTGATTTTCTCGGCACATTGTGTCTGGTGCGTTGTAGTTGAATCGTGCAACAAATGTTAACTGTGATTTGTGGCAGTTTCCCAAGTGTCAAACTGATTTTGTCTTGAGCAAATTTACACACACACACTCCAAAAAGGTTGCCAGCTGTGCAGGCGAACGCTCCAAACAGCACAATACTATTGATAAATTGATAAATTCGATATTGACATCGTATTGCGATTAAATCTATAGGAATTTATAAGAATAACCCCAAGTACCTGCACTCTGTATTTGCAGCTTGAGCTGGCATTTTGCCTTCCGACTGCTTGAGCCAGTTCTATTGCGATTAGAAGTCTCAATTTATTTTATTGAATTTATTCTTGCGTTCACAATTTACTTACCATTTCATTCTTTTTTTTATTATTTTTATTTGTACATTTATTTCCAACTCAACTCTCAGAATTATTGTCTAGTTCATGGCTTGCGACTTACACCCTGCAAAACCGAGTCAAATCAATGCAAAAAAATATTTCTTATATGTATATATCAAACCAAATCTAAGCAATCCTAAATATTACAAATTATAACATTAATTTTTTTGTATTCTTATCAATAGTAAATATTAAAATTGTATGAATATTACTTTAGTTTATCATATTTCCAAAATATTATATTTACAAGGTATCTTGAAGTTTATTTCTATGGCTCAATTAAATTGGCTTGTGTTGGGCTGGCAGTCACATTCAAATATTTTCAATGGCGGACCTTTGCAGTGTTTTTTGATAAATACCAAGCGCTTAACTCAATTTTTATGCTTTTTTCCATAAACCATATAAATCTGGTGCACTTCGAAATACGCTTACCTGAAAGCAAATTTCGCAGCACTAAGTGGACTTAAATTTTGCTGCAATCGAAGTGAATACTCAGGAACTAATATTTCATTTTTGGTTTGTTTTTAGAGCTAGCTAAAATATAATCTAGAACCCATTTGATCAACTAATAAAGCTCACAACAAACTGTTTAGACTAAATCTATCTGCTCGTTTTCGATGCTAGTAATCAAAAATTCAGAAATTGAAATTGGAAGCACAAATGTTCTGTGGCAGCAATTTGCACTTCATCGTATTAAATGGGCCCCTATTAGCTTAACAAGTACCTGACAAATAAGTTAATTCTCGTGCGTAAACATAAACGCACATTAACGCAATCTCCTTTCGCACAACAACAACAACATTCTCCCCTTGCCACTTGGCCCTTGCCCCATCGCAGTCTCAAAACAGCTGGAGTGAAAAACTTCCCATGCGCTTAACAACTAAACAGCTAACATTTTCGACCCCCTGGTTTTTTTTTTGCCTTCCTGCTCCTCACAGCATTTCATCAACTTTCGCAGAAGCACAAAAAGAGAAAGAAATCTTGACTGGGGCAGAGTCACATTTGACTGTGGCAGCTGCTGCGCCTTTTGCTCATTTACAAATACGGGCAACCTGAGGTTTGTTTTAATTTGCTGTTGCTCCTGCTACTGGAACAAAAGCCGCGGCTCCTGCTGCTGCTCCTGCTGCTGCTCTTCCATTGTCTTTCAGCGTATGCGGAGCAAAACTTTAGCATTTTCTCATTTTCGGAAAATGTGCAAAGGGATTTGCTTTTCATGGTTGTGTTGCGCGTATTTGTATGTTTATGTTTTGTCTGATATGATTTTGGCTTTTGTCCCTCTGTGCCCAAGTACGAATATCTCAATGTTGTCTCAGTGTCTGTGCCTGTGTCTGTGTGAGCTCCTTTGAGATTATGGGAGCACAACGGACTGGAGTTTTTTTTTTTTTTTTTTGCTTTTGGAGTGTGGCAAGCCTGCCCCAAAATAAATAAAGACCATGTACATCTGTTTACCCATAAATTTCATATGTGTGTGAGACTCGAGTGGGCGTCTTCCCTAAATTACTGGCTACCTAGGAAGCGTACTTTTGGCTATCTGCACATCCATTTCTATATAATCATTTTGCTTGCACTCGAATTGTTTTTGGTTTTTTGGTCAATGAGTGCGATTATCTGATTGTTTTCTCTTCTTCAGCATGTGGTTAAGACAACGCTGACAATTTTAACTATTTGCGCAATAATTAATTGCATATATAATTTTTGTGCTAATTGGAATATAATATTAATAAATTTAAATAAGACACTTATTATGATACCTTGAATAAATTATTAAACTGACTTCTCTTAAATATTTGCTCATACTAATTAGTATGTATTTCAGATTATTTTAATATTTTTTTAATTGAATTTAAAAAAATTTGCATAAATTTTTCTCATTGCTCAACCTAATTATATTCAAATTTCAAGGATAATTTCAATTAACATGATTGAATTCAAGTTTTATTTAAATAGCCAAAAGTTGCCTGCCTAAAGTTTGATATTAAAAATATATTTACACACAGACACACACACACACAGACATTGGATATGTTATCAAACATGTTCTATCAGTGTTCAAGGCATCCCCAGAAGACTGTTTACCGGCCTCGTGCTGTGGCCAATGTAGTATCACGAATTACATTGTTTTATTTGAATTACGATTCGTTCAATATCCTGGTATCAGCCACCAGGCACCAGGCGCCAGGAACGAGGACCTGCCTGGCAGGATGCCTGCCTGACTGACTGACTGACTGACGGACTGGACGAAAACATAAAAGCGGCTTTCGTGTAATTTAATTTGTGCCACTCAGCGGCAAATGCGAGTTTATGTAATTGTCTGAGTGTGTGTGTGTGAGTGTGTGTGAGCGTGTGTGAGACGGAGGTATGTTGTGCGTAATGCGAGCTGTGTATGAAAACTTAAATGTGTTGTGTGTTTTCGTTAAAGACGTGCTGAGATCAGCGTAATTGAATATATCAACGACAAAGTACAAAATGCGAACCAATTCGCATTGTCTGAAGGTATTATACAAAATTACGAAATTGTTCACTTTCGGTCCGGTTGAACGTGTAGGGATTTTAAAACAATTAACTTTCAAACTTTGGCATTCAACGTGTAATGCTCGGAAAACAACTCAACTCTATAAACTCTTTTTTTTTCTTCTGTTTTTTTTGGGGGGGTTTTCTGTTGTTTTTTTTTTTGCTGTTACCTGCCTGTCACGCTGTTTATATTGTCTGTGGCGCACGCCGTAAGAATCGGAGAGAAATCTGTGCGCTTCATGTGGCACAATCCGCCGGACCTCAGCTTATTTTCAATTTTGTTTTTTTCATTCGATTTCTTTTCCTTTGACGTCGCACGTGCGCATCGCACCAGCAGCACGTGATAAAAAAAATGTTGCGCTGCGAAGAAAAAAAAAAAAACAACTGTAAATACAACGATGATGGCTTACTTAGTTGGCAAGGTAATAAATGGCCATAGTCGCCGCTGCCACTCAGCCACAAATGATGCTTGAGCTCGTTATCCTTGCTACTACCACACAGATCCTGTGCCAAGAAACTGCTTTTGCTTACCAGCCATGGTCGCCTGATGACCTCCAACTCTTGTGGCAATTTGATGAAATACAATAATAAATTTCACAACTTTAAGAAGGACTCTATTTTAACTAATTATACTGAAAATAAATTTGTCTGATTTTAAGAAAGTGTAAATTTAAATCAGTTTAAAATATACACAAAATGTTATTTATTTAATTTTTATTTATTTATTTACTATAGGCTATAAAAACTCTTCAGCTTTTATGTAATGGTTAAAATTAAAATTACAGGAAAAATACATCGAATAAAATATATATTAAAGAAAAGATTAATTTGATTGAATAAATATAATAACGATCTGAAATCTCTTTTATTTTCAACAAGAAACTTTTTAAATATTATATTGAGCAATATATTCACTCATCTTTGTTAGACTATACCCCACATGAATATAACTTTTTAGAGGTCATGTGTTCCTCATATATCTTCCTAGATATATATCGAGAACTTTTTCAACTGTCGTCCACTATCTACGGCACATAGAAAAAGACAAGAGAGCACAAATCACATTGTGTCCATATTGTTCCAACTGGGGACATTGCTTCAATTTTCGGGCAAAAAGTAAAATTCTCGAATAAAATGATAAAAGCTGTTAGTGCAGAGCTCAACACATGGGGATCCGCCCCTTCGCCACGTTATCTATAGCCTCGCACTGAGGGAAACACTCGCCTACAGCTCCTCTACCCAAGGAGCAGCACAAAAAGTTTAGAGCCGGCGTGGAGTGGAGCATGGTGAGGACATCAAAATAGCTTCTTGTGTCTACCTAGCTGATTTTTTTTTCTTTTTTTTCTAATGGGGGTGGAGAAAAACATATGCTTGGCACTTAGGTGCTTAGCCAGCAGCAGTTAAGTTTTAGCTTCCCTTTGCTCGACTCGGGCTAGTTTTTCACAGCGGCCACCCACCCACCCACTCAGCCCCCCCAGCAACGACCCGTTGAACTTCCATTCAGTAAGTTTCCCGGCTCGCTAGTTGGCATTTTCGAGACGCACGTATGTTTGTGGTAAATGTTTTTCAATTTCTTTTGAGGCAACTCACCGAGCGAAACGCGTCCTACAAAATGCACACAAATTCAGCGTTTTATTCGCACCTGCGGCTGTCTGCCATTCTCAAGGTGTGTAACTGTGGGCTATTTAGTGTGTGTGTGTGTGCGGAAATAGAGCTTATTATAGCTGCTTTCCCCCCCTTACCACACAACCCCTTACGTTAACGCTGCCCTTCAATTCTATTGCCTGTTCAGTTAGCCCTCAAAGGGCCATTCGCTCTCTCATTTCACAGTTCGCAGATGGCTTTGAATCGAATTGAATGAAATGGAAAAAGTGCCATAGAATTTCCCTTGAATGAGCCTTCGTTTAGATTTCGCACACAATTCTCAAGAGCCGTCTATCCACTTGGGCCCAAACCATTCCACCATATCGACATTCTGTGTAGCTTAAACATGTTAACGCTTTTCCGGCTTATATTTATGTATGTGATGCAGCTGGCTTTTTTTTACCACTCAGCCACTTTTGTGTACAGCCGGCGAACGACAGCAGAAAAGATTAAGATTTTAAACGATAATTAACCTTCGAATCGTTAGGGAGTATTTCTTATCTAAATTGGTTTTGTAGCAATGTGATTTTATACTAAATTTCAAAAATGCTTAAACGAATACATTCGTACTCATAGGATAAAACATTAAATAATTAATTTCTATACATAAAATTAATTGAATACATAAAATACATATCTGTTAACAATCTGCATAAAATAAGTTAATGGGCTGAAATAAAATATAATTTACTATCTACTGCCATATTCTTGATTAGGGAGATCTTTTACATTTGCAATTTTGTTGCCAATTTTGCGAGTTGTCACTCAAAATTAATCAGTACATTCTGCTTGCAAGCCAAGTTAGTTGAATAGTTTGCGATGCCAAAGGATATTTTACATGATGGTACAGCAAAAAGGTACAAGTTGAAGGTTTGCCCTTGCAGAAAAAATGCATAATTATGGGCGTGTCTCTCTCATTTATTTTAGTGCTGAATTAATTAAAAGTTCACTTATGCACGGAATTTGCATAAAAATGACATTTTAATTGCGCTTCATTTGTGAAGAGCGCCTCGGCGCCATTCGCTATCGCCAACGCCATCGCCAGCGCCAACGCGATATGAAAACTGTCGAGTAACAAGGTGGCCTGATTCAGTGATGGGAAGGGGGGAAGAGGGTGTTGCTTGGTTATTGGCTTATGTTCGTTGTTGCAGGGCACAGTGGGGCAGAAGTGCGCTCCAGACAGACAAGAACACTCGGCAAAACACTACAAAATGCACTTGCGCATCGTAATAAAAATCACGTTTTCATCGTCTCCCGTTTTAGCTGAAATAGGCTGGGGAGAGTGGGTTGGGGTAAACTATCGTTATGGAAATTCCTTTGAAAGTCTTAGGTAATGTTTTAAACAAACAATTAAAAATATGTAATTGATATTTGCACAATTATTACAAAAGATTCAGTAAAATTTGATTTTTGTCCATTTGTGGGGTGCACAAAAATTAATCGATTTTATTTAAACTCTAGAAAATTGTTTATTCTATTGTAATCTGAGATTGTAAATAGCGAATGTAATTATGATCCAATAGCAATAATATATTGCAATGCGGTTTCTGCTCTTACAATATTTAAGAAAAATTATATGTTGGACAAGAAAATTAAATAAAATTTTGAAGTCCGATTAAATTATGTTAATTATGGTTCAATGTTTTAACTGATATATTTAGATAGACATGCAGTATTCAATTGAAACATGGACAACTTCCAATTGTTTGCTATTTTATTGCTTATCATATATATTTTGTATAGCAGGCGATTTGAAAAATAATATCAAAACTACTTCCTAATCCGCTAACAGCAGCTAATCGCTTCATTTGAGCCGCATTCATTGAATTTAATGAAAATGCGTTTATTGTTTTGCACAAATTGAAAACAATGTGAACAGCAAAATGAGCCACATAAGAAAAAAAAGAGATTGTTAAATAAATAAATACCGAAATAAATTAAAATGCAAATGCGCTTTTGGCAGCCATCGATAAAAATGAATAAATGAATTGATTTGTGGTAAATTTATCGAATATTTTAAATATTTTGCATTCATCAGACTAATTAAGACAAAAAAGAAATGAACATAAAATAACTAAAAAAAAAAATAAATAAAATATATAATAGTGACTAATAGAGAGTCGCCCCTTGACCCTTTCGAGCCAAAAATGATTTTTCTACTTGCCAACTTGCCGCTTGCAACCGCGGCACGTTAACATAAAAAAGTGTTAATTTAAATTTCGATACGTGCTGCGAATATAAAATGATACACCCTGGCAACATTGGCAGCACTGTCAACATAGGGGACAAGAGTCACAACGTTTGCCGATCCCCCACTCACCCTTCCCGAACACCCAATTCCCTCCGCTGACTCTTCGCTCTGTCGTCCCGCCACGTACACAGCTCTGTGCACAATTTTATGCACGTCCAGCGTGTAAAACACCTAAAACGCCATAGTGCCGAATAGCACCGAATATCAGCAGTACCCCACCACCCCCTCCCCAACTATAGCTACACCTCTTTCGCAACCCGAACCCGGACGGTGGCTTGCGTTATTTTCACAGCGGTTTCCGACCTGTTCCGTCCCACAACGCACGTTGCCATCGATTAGTTTTCATTTTGTGAGCAATTTTGCATTGGCTGCGCTGATTATGCCACCCTGCGGCTTTTAGCCTTCCGGCATCCACCCCTGAACACGCCCCCCCCCACCCCCCATGGCTAACTACAGCCGTTAGCTGTCAACAGCGCGCCACGCCTCCAGCCCCTCATAGCTCGAGTGGCTTTGCATATTTTGTGCCATAGCCGCCATCAAATACATTTCCACCAGTCCACCGGACTTTGTGCCCAATGCAACTAACTGTTCTGGGGAATGGGCCGGGCCCATTGCTAAATTTGTATTCGCATTTGTAGCTGCTTTGCACTCGCAACAGTTGACTGATTAAAAACAACAGTTTTGAACAGTTTTCATTTTAGACATATTTTGCATAACATCAGCAGAAACGTATTTCGAAACGAATTCAAGCAAAAACTTAGCATATCATGGGAGATTCAACACTGTGTTCCGAGAGCCTTCTTACCTTTTAACGATATAGCCACGAGCATATGTCAATGATTATAAGACTTATATATTAATAATTGAAACATATATATCTCAGAAAAATCCATTTAACTTATTCTTATCGATAACTGTACCCGTTTCTCGATTATCGATATATTTCCGAGGTTTATATTTAATAAATGGAATATGCATCTACTTATTATTAATCATTTTGTAAAATTGACCAAGTTGATATTAAGAATATTTTCTTATTGATCTCATTTATATTAGCATTCGTCAGCATTATCTTTATGTTATTTAACAGTAACAATTTTTCAGTTTGATTATGTGATTTGACCTGAACTTTTCAACTAAATTATATCCAGATCTCAGCAAATGATTAAAAAATTAATTTTTAATGAGTTTATTTTATAATTATATTTATATTGATTAAAAAATTAGTTTTAATGAGTTTATTTTATAATTATATTTATATTGATTAAAAAATAGTTTTTAATAAGTTCATTTTATAAAATCAAAATGAAAAGATTTGAATTTGATTTGCTTATTTCTTTTGTGTGTCTTTACAGCAAAATTGTGTTTACGGCATCGACTGCCAGTAAATCTTGGCAGCTTGATTTGGCAGTGAGGCGGAAAGAGGGCTTGGAAAATCATGTAAAAGGAAAAGTATTTAATGTCAAAATATTTGTTATTTATGATTTTTATGGTAAGTGTCTAAAATCGCTGCAGTTGTGCATATTTCATTTCAAAGTGTGACGTAAAACTTTTGGCCATTTTACCCGTTGGTTCGCCCGCTCCAATTTTCTCTCTCTTTCCCTCACTCTCTCTCTCTCTTTCTGCCTCTCATTCACACACACACTTGGCTCGCTCTTTGCCAATGCCATTGCACAAAAATATCAAGGAAAATTTGCACAGCTCGTCTGAACGAGCACAACCAAACAAATTGAAAACACACACGTTTGTGGTGTGTGTGTGTGTGTGTGTATTGTGTGCACTTTATGCATGACATGATTTTATGATTTTATCAAGCAAATACTAAAAAATATTGATCTGATTGATTTACGCATTGCAATAGGCATTTTTCCAATGACATTTTTTGGGGTTTTGGTCTTTTAGTGTGCAGTTTTTCCAAAAATGATTGCAATGGCTTTGCATAACGCGAATATCTTGTTATTTAAGTCAAGGTAAAAAATGGCAACTTACAACGCAACTACAAGTTGACCTCGTTGTTTAAATATATTACATATTTCCATAAGAAACTAATAGATATTTCCAGTTTCCTTAATTTAATCAGCTTACAGCAAAGTATATTTATATTCACAGAAGTTGCCTCTTTAAACTTACATAAGCCTTTAACAGCTATATATCTTTAAAAAACATTACGTAAATTTAATATGTTCATCACATATAGATATATATCGGTTGTCTTTTGCTTTTTTCCCGCCGACTGCTCGCTGATTCCGCCACAATAAAGTCAATAAGGCACGAAAATCGAATGCGCTGTCAAAGCCAATGAAGTGTGCCAATATGGAAAATAGCCGGGTTGCTTTTACCGCACAACACTTTATGGCGCACATTTCGCACTTCCAGCTCGTGGTTCTACTCATCTCATGCATCTTAAAGCGCACATAAAAAATATATAAAAAAAAAATATATATATATATATAACAAACAGAAAATGCATGACTGTGAAATACTCTGATAACAATCAGTTATAGAATCTATAAAAACAGGCTAGGTTATGCCAAGAAAAACTGATCTTTAAAAGAGTTGCCTAGACATATATAGCCTAGATTTTTGGGGGCGGTAAGCGAGTCGGTTGTGGGCATGTTCTGAAAATGTAAAAAAATATCGATAATTAAAGAAGGTTACCTGGAAAATACCTTCCCAGTTTGATTAATCTTTCTTTAAAACTATGAGAGAAATGTAGATTTATCGATTTACACTTTTCGAAATATGTTTTCGCTTTTGCCATTAAGGCTGTCGGTTCTTATCAGGACTGTAAAAGATATGCCAAGTTTTAAGTTTCTATAGACAGCATATCTTTCATAGCACAAATCAAATATGCTATAATAAATTTGCTATCAGAGTATAAAAAGCTAACTTCCGGTGCATTTCCGTCGCATAAATATTTGTAAGTGAATGAATCGAAAGTTGATTACTATAATTGCAATTTATTCTGTTGTGTTCCACATTTCAGATAGAACGCAAGTATTTGCAAATATTTAAATCTTTAATTTTATATACCTCAGTCGATGAGCCTCCCAATCAGCTTGGGTTTATTTTGTAAATGAAGATTTTGATACCTTTTTTGTATAGCGTTTATTTTATAATTATTTTTTAATTGATCAAATAAAATTTTTACTTAATAATAATAATAACATAAAATTAAAGTGTTTTTTTTTTAAACACTTTGAGATTGAATTTTTAAAAAATATTCTTTTTAAATATTTAATTCAAAGAATAATAAATAGTTGTCAAATATATCAAGGTATTCGCTGAATGATTTTCAGAATCGAATTTTTGGCTAAATATGCCATTCGACGGGACTAAAACTATAAAATGCCAACAATAAAACCAATTTGGAACCAAGCACAAAAGCTATAATATGAAAATGGCAATTTGCCACAAACATTCACCAATTATATTTAGTATACACCAAGAACAACCAAAAGCTTCCGCCCCCGCAGCCCCCCGCTCATAACAAAAAAATGGCACTGGCAGTGGTCATTGCGAATTGCCAAAGCAGAGAACATTTTGTTTGGCTTGGCATTGGCGATTGTGGGCTTTGGCCATGTTTGCACTTGGCTTAAAGTGCGCTGCTATTAAGCCAAGACTCGACCGTATTGAAGTGCACTTTGGAAGGCTAGTTATCATCGTCTTTCTTTGAATGCCCTTAGAATATTTTAAGATCTTAAGAACAACATAAGCGGATAGGTTTTTTGCAACCGGTAAAATATATGACGAAATAAAGCTGACTAAATAATAACAAATAACAATTCAACTAGTTTTTGGTAAATAATACATAATTCTTTATTTGTGAACTATTGCATTTAATATATATATATATATTACATATTCATTTTTAAGTGTATTCAATTATCGGTATTTTATAATTTGGAATCATGAAGGTGTGTGCAGATTCAGCTGCTGGTTTTGAGTAGGGCAATCGGCGCCAATGTGAACAAACCGATTTCAAATTCATATAAATGGCAAATTATAAAATATTATAATTAAAATTTTTTTTATATCTGTCGCTTTTGCTTCCATTGAAAACTGAAATGACATGCAAAACATTAAAATACTCACCCACATCACTGCCATCCACCCTTAACCTGTCCGTCTTTTAATCCTTTAAAAAATGCATAATTAAATGTGTTGACTGGCTTTGTAATGAGGGCAAACAATTTGCCATCGAAATTACAAAAATGAATTTAATTAAAAAAAATACAAATTTACGCAAATGACGTGTTACATTGTTGTCTGCATGAAATTGCTGATATATTTGATTGTCTCGCCAAATGGTTTGACAATGTCGGATAAGAGTATAATTGAGTATGTTTTACAGAAAAATAAGCTCGTAATAGTATAGGATATATAATTAATTTAAAAGTCTTTTTTTTAAGTTAAAGACTATTAATACCTTTCTAGACAATTCTTCTTTAATTTAAATTTGAAATACAAATATCTAAACATTAGAACAAAACATGTCTAAATTGAATGAATGCAAAATTAATAATTACACAAATATTAAAATCATTAAACAACAAAGAATCAAGAAATGTATCTTTCAATAATCACATTAATCTACTTAACAAATTTGTTAATTGTAGCCTTAAAATTGTGCAAAATATATGGTTTTATCGATTTGAAATTATAGATTTCCCATAGTCTATCTCATAAAATTTGCTAACTGCGAACAATATTATAATATGCGGTAATTTTGCATTGATAAACTCAACTCATGAATCCACTTAAATATTCGAATTTCCATGCAACCGCATAACCCACATGCTGCCACATGCAAATAAGTAGATATTTATAGTTTTTAATAGCATCAACCCGCATAATTATATTCAAATATTTATTGGCGGCAATTGTATCAAATCGATTGAATAATATTCATTCATTTTTATAATAGATTTCATATTTTACACATCAATGTTGCTGCATTTTTAGATAAATGAATTAAGTGCGCTACGCTGCGTATGAGTTATGCAGTCAGCTATGGTCGCACAAACATCAACACACACGCACACTCACACACGCACACACACACACACACATGGACATACTACACTATACTGACGCTTTCTAGCATCATTAATTAGCTGCGGGCAATTCAACCCGCACATGCCCCCCACAGCACACACACACACACGCACACACACACACACACACACACACTCACACACACACACATATACAGAGTGACCAGTCAAGAGTAATTATTTGTGCATAGCCAGCGCCGACACAAGATGGTCTCATGTGCAGCAAACTGCATTCGATATGGGATCATGCATAGTCCATTGTTTAAACAACGCCTCATGTGTATCTGTATGTGTGTGTGTGTGATTGTGATTGTGTGGCCAGTGTCGGGGGTTTAATTTTTAATCTGAAGTGGCCATTTTTGGCCACTCGTCAATTATGATCGCTGCCAACTAAACGAACTGAGCCCGAACAAACTAACCAAAACCTAAAAACCCACTCGATGTGGTTTCTGTTTTATACAAAAGCTTCACCTTTTGCCATTAATTTAATTTTATTGATGCAGATTTTCGTTGTACTTATTTGTATACCCTACACAACATGATATGCAAACGCAACGTCAACCTTTATAAAATTTATTTGAATTTTTAATCAGCATCAGCAAATAAGGCAATTTAGTGATGGGCTTCTGTGCATAGCTTGAAAGATTACTTTCTTTATTAAATATTAATTAAAAATAAATATTAAAAATTAAATATAAAAATTAACTGTATTTGAATTCTTAGTCAGAAACGATATGTAATTTATAATTTAGCTATGATATTATGTTTTTAACAATTGCTTGGTAACTGAATTTACTTAATATATATATTATATCATAATACAATCAATATTAATTAGATTATTAGAATTATAATTGCATTAGATATTAGAATAATTAGAAGAACGCAAATAAATTATTTATTAGATCCAGTAGATACACATTTTAATTATGAGTTTATGTTCTTAATGGTTTAAAATACAAAATAAATAAAAATTTTAATATATAAGAAAGAAAGTTTTATGATAAGTGAATAAATTTTGAAGTATTAAAATATATTTTCAGAAAAGCAAACAAATTCATTGTTTTTTTCCGCTAAGTATGTATGGTTTGAGTACAGAGTATATTTTAGTCGTAGAGTCTCAACTTGCAGCTGCCACTGCTGTTATTGTTGTTATTTATAATGGCAAGGCACATGCGCAACAGAAGAGAGTGGGGGGGGGGGGGAATGCAGTGCCTGGAAGAGCATTCGAGTGACGTTAAATGGCTGCCATCATTCATTACTCGCAGCCGCTGGCTGTTGTCTACGCAGCAGTCGGTTTTAACTCAGTTCGCTTACAGATAACTGGCTTATATCCAGCACAAGTACAACAGACACACAGTCACACACACACACACACACACACATTCACACACCTATTGTGTGCGTGCTCATATGGCCAGTTTGAGGCATGCTGCATTGAATGCCAAGCCATTCGGGTTATGGGTTATGTGATGCCTGGTTCCGGCAAATGTCTAAGCACCTCTGCCATGTCCTCTATTTAAACTTGTGTGCTCATAGCAATTATTGTTGTCTTAGTATTTTAATTAAAATGTGTTTGTTTAACCAGTTCAACAGAGGAGATGGTTAGTAGTAGTAGTTCAGAGAAATACTCAAAATTGATGCCAGCTTTCAACCACAAATGTCGACCACATTGAATCAAATTGGAAGATGGTACAAATTGCGGTTACCTTTACATATTTCATTCAATAAACAAGTAATAAACAAACAACAGATGTCAATTTCATGTGGCATTCATATCAATCAAGAATGAAATTAAATTAATTTTTGAAATGCATCTGAATTATTACCAACTGTGGTAAATTGCCTGTAGGCAACATTGGGTTAATTTCAATAAGTAGCAGGTTAATGAAACCATAATACATTTAATTAGCCAAATTTAACTAGATAGCTTAAATAAGATAAAATTACTTCAAAGACTGTGAAATTTGTCAGTTATCAGACAGATTTGGGGTTAGATTATATATATATAGCAACTGGTAGATATGTCTTGAGCAGCTTAACGAATCAAATTCTTTTGTGCTTTTTGTTATATTTAATGCTCAGCCAACTCCATCGTTTTTTTTTTCACAAAAAAACACAGTTAAAAAGAATGTTTTTAATTTGGTTCTTTTGGAATTTGGCACAAATACACAAAGTCAAAGCTGGCTTTGTTTGATATTTGACCAAAGTTTCCACAATATATTTATTCTTTTGTTTTTAATCTAATTTATTTGTGTATGTTTTTTGTGGGTCATGTCATTTGTACATAGCATATAAATATATATATATACTTATATACTTCTATTTACATAAATACATTTGTACTTTTATATCTTTTCTCACATTTTCATTGTGCTTTGCACCTTTTCTCATTTCTTGTTAGTAGTTTATTTTTTGGCTTTTCTGTTTTGGCCTTATGCTTGTTTTGCATTAACTTTATGGACCTTAATGCGTCGCATTATACGCTCTGTTGAGTGTAAGTGTGTGTTTGTTAGTGTGTGTGAATAGATCCTTTTCGGTTTGTTGTTTTATGTCCATTTCATTCCGTTCCGTTTCTCTGCGTCTACATCTTCGTCCTGGTCGTTGTCCTTGTCCCACATTTGATCAAATAATCGTAAATAAAATGCCATGGTAATAATTTTTTGATGTCCTTCTAATGAGCTTTACGTGAGAACAACATGAATTGTGATTTAGTGCCCGGCTAAAAAAGAGAGAATACCGCACAGAATTCATAATACCCTAAATAAGGCCACCTGCCAAAAACTTGGCTCAATTTAAGCAATCTGCTCTTCGGTATATTTTAAGCCATTTGTCGTTTGAATTACAGTTTAGAAAATGCATGTATTATGTAAGTAAACATTTTATGAGCATTTTTAAAAATTCTTAAATAATTTAATATAATTAAAAGAGTTCTTATATTTATATTATATTAAATATTATATTTGTGTTTGGTTGTAAGTTCGAAGTATTTTTATATTTTAAAATTCTCCTCTTATATATCATAACAATACCTACTTATCTATGGTATTTATTTATCTATTGTACTCACACAGCTGGCGGCTATTCCAATCCATGCCGGGGGGTATTTTACAATAGGTCTATTTTTATTGATATCAATTGTTTCATTTGGATTGCATTTCTCCAAAAATAGTCTTCATTCTTAAACAACTCGAATTACCTAAAATACTGTGATGCAGCTATATATAACCCAGCTATAAAATACACACATATAATCTAATTAAATTGAAGTTATAAATAAATGCACATTAGCTGTATTTCTACCTTATATTCTGCATTTAATGTATGTTAACTTGAAATGCTTATTTATTATTTGAACGCCGAGCATTTGATCCCAATCATTTCAAGAACAAGATTAAAATTCAGTTAAGCCCACAGCTTCAGGGCTTTAGTCTCATCTAAGTTGTGGTCAGCATTTTGGCCCGTATGAATTTAATATAATTTGTGTTTTGGCTGCGCGAGAAAAGACTTTCTATTTTATTATGTGTATTAATCTTGTTGCTGTGTGTTTCATAAGTTACTATTGACAGTATTGATTATAAAATGAGGTCAAAACAAAATCCTTAACAAAATAGCCAAAAGTTGTTATTGTTGGCGTTGCTGTTGTTGTTGTTGTTATTGTGGTTCACCAAAATATGTAAGCAGGTTGAGTTAAAATTGTGTCGTATAATAATAATTTGTGTGTTTTAGTTTTCTGCTTTAATGTGTTCTTTGCAACAGCAACCGCAAATTAAATGTCCTCTAAAGTGAATAGATTTAAACTTAACTCCCACACACACACACACACAAGCGCACTGATAAGCAGCCGCCAATTGGCCAAATTGGGGCCAATTGAAAGTCAACTTTTGCTTGGCTATAATATATACTTATATAGTATAAGTATAAGTTTGTGTGCATGTATAAAATGAAACAAAAAGGGGCCATCAATCAAGTCATGTGGAAATTTATAGCACTTGCGTTTGTTATTATTCCTTTATGCATGAGTTAATTAGAATATTGGCGTTAACCTTTCCAACGGGCTCGTCCCTTTTGTTGTGATGCCTTAAGATTTATGTGAGAGGCATACACCTACGCTACACCCATCTCTCTCTCTCTCGCTCTCTCTCTCTCGCTCACTCTTTCTCTGTCTTTCTTGTTGCTTGAGTGCAGTAGACAGATGCTGGCTCTTGTATGTGTCCATTGAATCGTAGCTGAAATCATTTTCATTCTTACACATATTGTTTTGCATGTGTGTGTGTGTGTGTTTAAACTGTTTTTGTATGTGTGTTCCCTTTAGGCCAATAACCATATAAATTTACGCTGGGCATGCCAATAGCTTTGACTCCTAATTTGCTCATTTCCTATAAGTTTTGCAACAATCAAATGAGTTCAAATTCAATTAGGCATTTTTGTGGGTTGATGCTAAGACAATAAAACTTTACGCTTGACCTGGCCCAAAGGTTCGCATTTGTTGAAATCACTTGGAAACAAGGAAGCGCACACTTAAAGGTTTCTAATATTATGTAACTATTTTAAAGGGAAACTATGCCTTAATTGAAAAACTAAAAACAAAAATATGTATATAGATATTAGTGTGTCTTTAAATTTTTAAAAAGTGAAAATTAATTAATTGAACAGACCTATCGTATTTTAAGCATTGATATATAAAAGAAGATTTAAAATGTATAAGCCTTTTTTTTAATAAATTTAAAATGTTTTATTTATGTTGCGAAATTGTTATTTTGTTATTACATTCTTACACTTTATTAATATATTGAAATATATTCTGCATATCAACGCCTGGGCCGATGCAGCAATTATTTCCAATTCACAGCTCAATTCAACAGTTCCAAAAGACTATTTATTTTAGTGTGCAGTGCAGCGGAAATTCCAATTAGAAAATATGTGTCAATGGGCCAATAACAGTTGCAATTTCTTAAGTGCCGAATGTCAAATTATGAGAGCTGTTTGGCCTTTCCTAACAGCGTCATAACAGTGCGACAAACGCATGCGTAACAGTTGGCGCTCTCACGACCACTGTTAATGAGCCAACTGTTAACCCGCTAACAGCAGGCGGTCTCTGTCTGTAAGCGTATTTACGAGCTTTCGAGATATTTGAATAATGCAATAAAGAGGTGGCAAAATGTCAAATTGCTTGGCAAATGGCGAATGGTAAAAAAACACTCGGCTAATTTATGTCAATTAATGCATTAAAATTTCATTGTCTTGTCTTCCACTAGAGATCCAACCACCTGCTTCACACTCCATTCTAGGTCCGCCGGCAAGCTATTTTATTAATTTCTGCCTAAGCGCGGCAATACACAAAAATGTTGTCTATAGAAATTAATAGCAAATATTTGCACAGCAATTTGTTTGCTTGGGACTGGTGTCTGCTGGCCAGGCTCAGACTGTGGGGGGAGTGGGACAATAGGGCAATAATAATCAATTTAAATATGTTTTTTTTTTTACAAACAGGCTGAAAATCAAGCCCTACCTACAGGAGCCAATAAAAAATTTAAAACAAAGTCCGGCGACGCCAATTCAAAGCCCAGCTGCAGTAAATACAGCAACAAATTTGCTGTGCTGGCAATGGTTTCCGGTCTGTGTGTTTGTGTCAGTGTGTCTGTGTGTGTGTGTGTGTGCGTCTGTGTGTGCGCACCAAATGCTATCAAAAATCCCCGCTAATAATTTGTCAATATTACGTGAGCTGAAAATTGAATATAAGCGTTTTTGCATTGGTCGTAAAAAGAAGAAATAGAATAAATCGAAGAATACGCAGAAGCAGAGGGAAAAAAACGAAGTGTAAAAGGCAAAGCCGACCAAATATTTCCTTCGAAATCAAATAAATTGTTACAAATGAGTGCAACTTTTGACTGTCTTCCCTTACCCACCTCACCTACCCTCCACTCCTCTCCATCAGCCAGTCAAATTTTATTTATGTGCTTCTCTCTCTACATTTTTCATTTGCTAAGCTGATTTGCAAATTTTTGGCTATTTTACTTTTATTTTTTGATAAACTTTGTTGCTGGCCACTGCGAAAAATTTATGAATAATTCAACATACGATGTTGGTAGGTCGATCTTGGCCGCATTTTCCAAAACCACTGTAATAAATGCAAATGAATTAATGAAAAGTCGCGTATTTCGCTCTTTGTTTACATTTGAACTGATTTGATACGCGCATCCATGTCAAGTGCGATGGACAGGGATGTATGGGAGGGGAGTGGTAAACAAGGGGGGGAGAGAAAGTTGCATATGCAATTTCATATTTTCCATTTTCCAACGTCAGATGGTAAACAAATTAAATTCGAAATTCGAACAAATATTTTATTTCTGTTATGTTTGAATTTTCGATTGGAAAACTATATTTTTGCCTAAGAGCAAAATGTGAGAGCAGAGCGCATTTGAAAATTATTAATTTATACTACTTTCGCACTGTAGAAATTAATTAAGAAGAAAAACAAAAATACAATTTAATTGAAAGTCGCTTTGGGAAAAATGTATTTTTGTTGAGGTAATTGGGTAATTAAAATAGTATTTTTTGATTTGCTTCCAAATAATATTTCAATATAATATAAATAAAGTAATGTTTTTTAGAATATATCTCAAGCCATTAACCTTATGGATATATTATAATTTTTAAGGGTTAATCCAGCGAATAAATCATCGAATTAAGATTCGCCAACGAACAATTTAATGGAAATTGCTTTAGGAGAATAACAAATTTATTCATCAAATATGCCTCTAGTTAAATTAGAAGGCGATAAACTTATACGATATCGTTTTAGATAATTTATATTTGCTGGAGGCTCTTGCAGAGAATACACTCTTTAACTGCCTCCGGCTTAAGCAAAATTCTTAAATATTATGCTACATTTTGGAATTTAAGTATAAATTTGTTCAATTTCTCTTTAAGATGCCATACCTTTTTAAATATATAAGATTGGCTAAACAGAGAATGTTAAATTTTTTGTAAGGTTATTAAAAGACTTCAAAGACCAATGTTTAGGCAATATGACACAACAGTACATACAATTTTTTATAGTTAGTTTTAATTTTAATTTAAATTGTTAATTTAAGGATAATACCAACTGAAATAATTCGTTTTTAAGCTCATTTCCTGTAAGTTGCAATCTCCAACCACACTCTCTCCTTCTCTCTCTCTCTCTCTCTCTCTCTCTCTCTCTCTCTCTCGCTCCCTCTCTTTCTTTTTCCTCTGGTGAAGAATGGTTTTCAGCAATCATTTTATCCTATAAGCGACCACATTACACGCTGCATTGAGGAAAAGCTAAATGACCGCAAGAAACACACCTACCAAAGCCACAAACAGCTTCCCAATAACCCACTTCTAAGTTGCTCCTTCATCACACACCACCCACAGCCACATCTACAGCCACATCCACAGCCACATCCACAGCCAGAGCCACATCCACATACACTGTGATATGCATTCCAGGCAACTCTGGCATACTCTCGCATAATGGCAGCAAAGCAAAGTTTACTTTCGCTTTAAGTAGTCAGTCATCAGGCGGGCTGGCGGGTGTTCTTTGTGGGCGTGGCATGTCAGCAGCAGCTGCTTGCTACGGCATCCTCTCCACACACACACACACACACACACACACACATATATCTATGTACATATATGTGTATAGTTGTACATCTCCAAGAGCAAGTGCACACACACTCCACACCCCACACCCTCATCCAACTGCTGGCGAAAATAGCTTTCTCGGCACTCGAACTGTTTGCATTATGATGCAATGTCTGCTGCTGCTTGGTTGTGTGTGTGTGTGTGTTCTTTGGTTGAACATCTACAGCAATTCGTAGCTCGATCATCAGCTGCCCATTGGTAAATACAAGCTCCTGTTACCCAACCCCTGCAATTTATCTCCCACTGCCAATACCCTTACCTGCACCGCAACTGTCAATAGTTCGTATGAGCCAAATGGAATTTGTCTTGCCTGCCACTGACGATGTCGAGTAACGTGCAGCAATTTGTTGCACACAGCCTCTGCCTCAGGCCTTTGATCGGTAATTGCTTCAAATGACTTTTGGATAGCTACTGAAGTGACGCCAAGTTAAAGTTGTCTTTTTCCTTTAATTTTCATGGCCGAAACAATTTTCATATGAATTTTCCTTTGATCCCATTTTTTATTGATTTTTTTTTTTGTTTTTTTGGCTGTCAACAGCTGGTTTTACTTTTAAGCCGTAATTACTTTGCATAATGATTGTTTAATTTTATAGTTGGTTTTCTCTATGGCCCACACGTGTGGCTAACATTTTTGTGGCTTATATGTGGTTGGCTGTTTTTTTTTTTTTGTATTATTTAATTAGGCAACCTTTTGTAAAACATTATGCTAATTTCCAAACTCATATACATCATTAATGTGGTGTGTGTTTATTTTGTGTTTGCTTGGTGGATTTAACCTCAACTTTGTTAATTAAACTAATAAAGTTTGAAGGCATGTGATTTTATTAAATATTTAGTAAAGTATAATCGATATAATATATATATATATATATATTATTTTATATATTTAATTACATTTTTTTGTATAAAATGCTCGTTTGTGAAAAATGAAAACTAACTAAACAATTAAGTTATTTAATGAAAATGTTTTTAGCAGGAGTAACACTAAAAAAAATCTTGCAGCTTGATAGATACTTGCCACATATGCCTAAGCTAAATAGGAGTAAAATTCAGGGTTTTATGACACAATTGAGAGCTAATCTGGAATTGACAACTTTTGCCAAATCCAGTCGCAAAATGGACATTTTCATCGGAGCTGCATAACGAACTGTGACAGATGGTGGC
This sequence comes from Drosophila dives, assembly GCA_035042365.1. NCBI lineage: Eukaryota > Metazoa > Arthropoda > Insecta > Diptera > Drosophilidae > Drosophila > Drosophila dives. Next base: position 191,873 of record JAWNLJ010000241.1, on the reverse strand, counting down.
AGGGGCAAATCGTTTGACTAAGATTACATATCGTGACTTGCACTTTGCCCCGCTCACATTTGACCGCTCTTCTGCAGCTTTATTCTAACCATTTATTTGGTATTGTTTATGGCTTTCTAAATACGAGACAAGTGCGCCCTAACAACAGAAATCACACGCCCCGTGTGACTTTCCCATTGTCATTTGTTTATGCTTAACTGTGTGTGTCGCCTGAACACAGTCTCTCCCTGCTTCTCTCCGCTCTCCGCTCTCCTCTCTTCTCCCTTTCCTTTCCATTCTTTCTGTCTCTGTCTTTTTACGTTGAAAATTTGCCTTTTGGTATTGTTTGGCTGGCAAAAAGTTTGTTTTGCAAAACACAATCAGACGCAGATGCACTTTGGGGCCAGGCCGACACAAACAGAGCACAAAGTGTAAGACTCTTTGTGTCACTTTGCCAGCCAGTGCGGCAACAATAATAAACCCCACAACAACAACAACAATGACAACATAAAACATAAAATAAATATAAGACAAATAAACAAGCTATCAACAACAAGGACTACAAGATACTCCATAGATGATGTCCGCAGGACACAGCGAAATATATTATTTCAATTACATTTTTATAGTTTTCAAATGAATTATTTTTTGAATGGTAGCTGAGCTTAGAACTAATTGTTTTGTTTATTTAAAAAGCTTACCTTAAAAAATTACGCTTAAAAAATAATAAAATATAAAAATACATAAATCAAAAAATTATTAAAAATTAACTTAAAGAAAATATTATTGTTGCAACAGCTAAGAGTTTGCATTGCAAAATGATATATATTTTTTTCAATTAGAATTTATTGAAAAATCTATTCAGAAATTAATGTGATTTTATAAACAGCTTATTGATAATTTCTCTAAACATTTAACAAGCCACTAAAATTTGAAGTAAAAAGGCACTTTCAAAATGCGATTAAAATTTTTAGTACATTTTTAAAATGCATTTAGCAAAGTGCACTTGTCAATAATATGTTTTGAGTTTAAATTCATTATGCAGTGTATTAAATTATTTTTTGACATTTAAATGGCCATTAAAATTAATTGGACACGGCACTAAAATGCATTTTAAAAACTTAATTGGATTAAAAAGCAAGTGTTGAACCGAATATAAAACTGTAGGGTATAAAAAGCGCCAGCAGCAAATGCTTGCAAAACATGCTAGTTGTCAACCTACGCTGTTGTGGCATTGTGGCATGGGGCAGGGGTGAAGGGAGCTGGTTGCCGGAAATGCATACGACGGCCGTGGGGCGAAAGTCGCCGTTGCAGCATTATAATGTCAGACAGGCGACGTCTTTTTCATGCTGTAAATTGCAAAAATGCAGCCAGAGGCACAAACTTATACACACACACACACACACACACACGCGCGCGCATAAGGACATGTACACATGTGCTGCCTTTTTGCAGGTTTCAAGACCAAACGGATGCGAGCGCAATACTGACAAGCGGCATGCCACACACACTCACACACACAAGGCGCACACTCATAGGGAACATGTTTGAAAAAGCAAAGTTTATGTACATTTAATGCGCGGCAGCAGCTACAAGGAAACAGCACAATAAATTTAGGATACATTAAATAACACACAAGCACACACAAAAACACTCACACACACACACACACACACACAAGCACACACTCTTATTTAGCGGGACAAATGGAGGCGGCAAGCGGTCAACTTCCCTTTTCGTGTCTATGCGCTTGTTTTGGCCACACCAACTTTTTTTTTTACCAGAGTGTTGGCTTTGCTGTCTGTTATGAAAGTTGGTCAACACATGGGTGTATGTGTGTGCGGCATTTCCTGCCTTTGTGTTTTGGTGTGTGTGTGTGAGTTTGCGGCAGCGGAAGTTCAACATGGCGCTGCTGCTGTTTGTGGCACATCAACGTCGCTCTGCATGTGCTCACAATAATTTCTTATTTAGTAAGCAGCCAGCTGAAGCACACACATACACATGAAACACACACACACACACACATACAACACACACACACACACTCAAAAAATCAGTGTTCGCCGTGCGTCGTCCAACATGTTTTTCGCGTTATTTTTGCTTGATTTTCCATGGCACATTTATTTTTTTTTACCTGCACAACCTTCACTTGGCAGTACATTCCCTTCCCCGCATGACACTCCTGCGCCCGACCCCCCACTATTTGTCTCATTTTCGTGTGTCAGATTTATCTACTTTGTGCGCTTATATTTTATTTTTTTTTTTTTAACTTTTCTTTTCTTTTCCTTTTATTTTTTTGCTGGCATTCCTGTTGTGTGCAAGCAGGTATTTAAATTCAAATTAAGCAAATGTCACGTTAAATTCAGTTGACAGGCGTCGCCACTGACACCGCCGGGACTCCCCCCGTCAGCTCCACCTGTTAGACAGAGAGTGGGGTGGGGTGGGGGCTGCTGTGTGGGTGCAAGTGTAGCTGTGATTTGTGCTGATTAGCGTGAATTATTTAATTCGCTTCCGTTTTCATAGCTGCTGCCGCACACTGAGTAAGAATATTTAATTAAAGCTGATTCTAATAAATAAAAAAAAAATTTGTCTAAAATGTTTGTTGAGTGGCGAATTGTAAACACATTAAATATTTACCGCTGATTGACAATCGTAATATATTATTATTATTTTAATTAATATATTTTTGTACTGTTTTTGTTATGAATTTGTGGAATCCAATAAAGTTAAATAATTTGTTTATTATATTCTTTATAAAAAAATTGAACCTAAATTTTGATTATTAGTAAATGAATTGTTGGTTCATTGTTAATTGTACATACTTTATTAAAAGAATGCTAAATATAATTAAATAATAATTAAAACAATGCCAAATATTTGTTATTATAATTATTATTTTTATTTTAATAAACTTTCACTTTTACTCTGATTATTTAAACTGATTAATGCGGATATCAGTAGTATTAAATTTTTAGAAACTGGATGTACAGTTAGCGAGGTACTTATTAATTTATGGAAACTCGACAAAAGTAAACCTACACAAATACACACACACACACACACACATATTAGTGGTATGTGTGTCACCTACATGCATAGATGTGTGTGTGTGTTAGTAATATGTGAGTCTGGTACTCAGCACGAAATTCGCTCTTAATGCGATTGTGCACATAAAATTTAATTCAAATCAGCTCATTAAACGCCCGACACTTGACACACTCCTTCATGCGTCGACAGAGACATAAATGAGCGCCAAACGAGTGGATGTGGCAGCAATGAGGGGGGTGGTGGTAGCTTAAGCAGTCGAATCGTGGCAGAGTCGGGGCAGCATTTTGTTTTGGCAAGGACCGTAAAGCAGAGTTTATGTTGGACATTAAAGTGCGGAAGTAAGTGGCGCAAAAATAACGAAGCAGCGTCGCGCGCAAAAAATAAACTAAACTAAAAATACATGAAAACAATTTTCAAGAAGAAAAATAAGAAAGAATATGATGAAGTAGAACAGCAACAAGAAACACAAAATTCAGACACATTAAAAATGATATATTTTTGCGAGACGACAGCCAGGACACAAGATAAGTTTTATGGCTGGGGTGGCCTCAATCCATGGGGAACCAAACCCATATAAGGATTCAAAGGTTAGCCATTTTTTGTTACTCAGGTTATTCATGATAGTCCTACGACAGCTACCAATATGCTCAGCACAATGTTTAAAAATACTATGCTACAATAAAATTAAATTGTTTTACTAAAACTTTTACCGAAAAACATTTGTTGTCAATATTTATAAGTGCATCTTGACATAAATAATCCGAATCAGTTATGGTCTGTAATATTTAAGATTTATGTTCATTAGACATAGTTTAGATTAACCTTGTGCCCAAAATAAATTACATACATTCTAGGAAAACAAAATTCTAATATTTTATGAAAGACTTATTTTAGTCTTATAGAAGTTAGGCTTATGTGTCAACAACTTTATTTAGATAAGATGTATAAGATAAAAACATATATTAAATAAATTTTAATACTCGCATTGCTCGAACTACAAAAATTATAAATATTTATTTTAAAGTCATTTTTTTTTATTTACCTACAGAATGAAAAAATACAACTGCAAATTAAATTTCATTTTGACCAAAACAGCAAATAGTTGCTGCTAATATATGAACGCAAATATTTCAAATGCCTTTTAATACAATTTTTTGCAAAACACCAATTCGAACACCTACAGAAACCTTACATCCCATTGCTGAAAGTATAAACGAAAAAAAAAAGGAATATTTGAAAAAATAGTGTGGGATGTGGACTGGAAATCTGTGGAGCTGCCAAGAACTGTTCACATCGTTCGCGTAACTTTATCAAAATCAACTTGAGATACATTTTTGTGACGCCAACAAGTGTTGCACTTGATCTTTTTCTTGATACTGCCACACTGGCTAGCGAACGACAATGAGATTGAGTGTGTTCACACACACACACACACAGTGGTGTTGGAGAAACCATACACTTGCCAACAACTATTTCACCCCCACCCTTGGGTTATTTTGCAATAATGGAAATTTTGCCAGCCAAGAGACTTGCAAGTGCTGCAGATTGCAGTGAGGTAAAGATTGCAGATTGAAGATTGGGTCGAATGGAATTTAATTTTGTGCAAAACTTTGTGCAAATACAACGCAAAAGCACACAAGCAATACAAGTATCTATATATATATATGTTGTGTTGTATTAACATTGTGACCGATACCGACGACTTGGCCAAGAACTTCCAGCCAGCCAACATCCAGTCCGGACTTTGTCGTTGCATCAGCTGCTAGTCAAAACTGAGAGTGGCAACCCGTCCTCGACAGTCCAAGGAGGTCGAAGGATAAAACCTAATTTGATACAAATAAAATAAAATCCTAGAAAAAGAAACTATCGCTTATTATCCTTTGAAGTCCAAAGAAATACCCTAACAGACTTTTAACCCACATTTTGATGATATATGCTAGGTGACTAAATAATTCAATTTGTTGGGGATTTGAGAAATAAAAGTAATGATTGATAATAATAAATAAAAAATAATAATTATAAATAATAAATAAAGTAGCGCAATTAGGCATACAAATTAGAATAGAATTTTGTGTGTTACCTACAAAAATTGTGAACATTTTAAGATACCCTTTCCACATGTCGAGGGGTTTGTTGGCAAGACAAAGGCAATCGATGGCAATCAATTGAACAAAATCATTGCAAATTGTGTAGCAAGCTGTGAATAGTCTCTTTCAGCCAGTTGCATTTCGAGCCGAAATAAAAAGCAACGAGTTGCATTTGATGGATTGTTTTCTGACCATTATTTATTGCCTTTGCAATGTATCTGTGAGAAGGCCTGCCAGGCAAATGGGCTGAAAATACGAAATTAAACGAAATCAAATGGCATTTAAGAAGCCTTCATTCGCATTTGCATATGAAACAGATACCCTCAGGCCTGAGGGATGGGGGAGAGATGAGTAAAAATGCTATATTCGTATATTGGTAATTTGAATGTTGTTTTGTTCAAATGTATTCACATCTTTGCTTATGCAAAGTCTTCTTACTTACTGGAAAAACAATCAGCTTTCTGCGCCCCAATAAGCCAAAACATTTGATGCGCTTCGGTAAGGTTGCGCATTGCCACAACTACGCAGACACACACACACACACACACACACACACACACACACACACAGCAACACTCAAGCATACACTCAAGAACACACATGGGTATTTTCCATTTGGCACAGGTAATCGATTTTCATGCTTTTGGCAAAATGCACAAAAGAACCAAAAGCAAAAAAAAAAAAAAAGGAAAACCAACTTTGTTGTTCGTCGGTTTTCTTTTTACCTTTGTTGAACTTGGTTTTGCTTTTTTCTTCTTCTTCTTTTCCATATTCTCATACTTTGTACATTTTGTTTTATTTTCGTACGGGTGTGTGTGAGTGTGTATGTGTGTGCGTGTTTCGCTTGCGTATACTTAATATTTATGTTGAAAACTTTAAGCAGTTAAGAGCTCAACGAGCTTAAAATATTCAGTCAGTGTGCGTTGAAGTTAAACAACTTGTTGATTTGCTTTTACCTTTTACACACACACAAACACACACACATACACACACACACACACACACATCTCACCTGCTCCCTTCCGACAGCAACAACAGCACACAAGGAATATAAAATCTGCTTGGCATAATCACCATATCAGATCACGTGGAATGAAAGCGCTGTGTTTGATCTCTCTAAGGCATAAAAACAAAGAAAAATAAAAACCGTACATCGCAATTTGATTTTCTCGAAAATTACTTGAGACAAAGTTATCTAAGTTAAGTAAATATATAAAGTAAATACAATATAAATACATGTGTATATAAATGTATTACAGATAACTGCATGAAAATACCTGAAAATAGCATCAGCTCTATTGAATTGCCCAGTTGAGCATTTGGTGTAAATACAATGGAAATAAGTCTATTAAGTGGGAGTTGAATAATAAGTAACACATAAATTTCAAAATATAATATTAATTGCTTTAAATAATATAATATTACTATTTATTCTTTAGTGTGTGATAAATGAAATACTTATAGTTAAAATGTGGAAATTACTGATTAAATAAATAAATACTTTGTAAAAGGAATAAGGCAATGCTAATCGCTCTGTTAAGTTTGTAAAATATATAAATATTAATTTTTACTCTACTATATACATTTTACAAAATTAAATGCTTTTCTTAATTGTATTGTATCAGTAAAAAATTAATTAAAAATCCAAAAGTCCATCGACATGCCAAGGATTTTTACGATTTGTTTAGGCTTACACAAAACTCTTTCAATTCTTTACAAAAATTCAAATGGTACACATTTGTTGCAGTTATGTTCAATTTTGGCCGAATTGCAATATTGGCACTTGATGACTTAACGGATTTCCAAACGGATAACAATTGAAAGAGTGACCCACGAGCAGCACCTAACGTCGCCTGCCTCGGAGCGAAACACACACGCACACACACACACACACACAGAAATATTTCGAAAATTGCGTGTAAAATTATTCAAAAGTGCAAAGTGCACATGTGGCATGAACAAAAATTCAATTACGAGCAACGAGCGAACTGCAAATGGAATATTTTGACAAGTATTCAATGAATTTAATTTAAGATTTGCCAACATTCGCAGCACAGCTGGCTGGCTCTGACCCAGCAAGCCAGCAACCAAATCCAACCCACTCCAAAACGGAAGCCAACAGGAACCCAACCCAACCATGGCTGGACCCACAATGCATCGAGCGGCGCCCAGATCAGTGCCACTCAATGTGCCGACGCAGAAAGAGGCAGCCCCGCATCGATACCATCGAAAACCTGCCAAATGCGGCAGCTGCACTCGGCCAGAATGCGAACGGGTTGCGTAGGGGGTGGAGGGAGGGGGGATTGAGCGAAACGAATTAGAAATGTGTAGAGCAGAAGTTACTCAATTGCCAGTTGGAGGTCCCATTCGCCCCAGTAGCCCCAGCAGCGGCAGCTATGAAAAATGTTTTGTGGCTGTAAGAAGCTGGAATCTGCGAGTTGCTAGCTGTTACACTGAGAAAAACACACGTTATTAATTTCTGATATGTATTTAATATTACTCAACGATAAAGTGTTTTCGTAGAATTATTTAATATTAATTGTTGCACCATTAAAAATCCCCGTTCACATTTTAAAATCTCTGATATTGCAATTATCTTCCCAATTTATTCTTACAGATGAGCTAAATTGGCTATTAATTTAGTTTAATTCAAATTATTTAAAATTTCGTATAATTACTAATTATTTATTTGATGAAAAATGTACTTTTCAGTTGTGAAACACTCAAAGGAACTCAGATTATTATTCACTTTTTTTATTTTAGTAATTTGATACTCCTTGTTTTTCTTAGTGTAGCTAGATGTAAAAATCTGTGCGAGACGCAGCCGGAAATCAGGAATGATTTCCTGATTTCCGGCCAGGCTGGTGATAATTCTTAGGCCATAATGCAATGGGGCGGGTGGGGCCGAAAACTTTTTGCAGCCATTGTGCAGGGTGTCAGCGCAATGATTTCGCACACCAAAAACTTGGCTGTGGCTGAATATGAATGATTTAAACATCTGAGCTAACGTCTCACCTTCCCCGCCACCCCACCCTTTGTCGAGTCTGGTGCTTGCATTATATTCACATTTTTTACAATAATTTTTCAACATTTCTAAAACTTTACTTTACATGGAACTTCAGATTTAAACACCCCAAAAAACTTTTGAAAATGTGTACAAAGTTTGTATTTTATCATTTTAGTTCTATGCAACTCTAACTGATTTCTAATTTGATGCTAACAATTTGACAGCCACTTCTCGGTTTGGTTTGATTTTTTGTAAGTGGCATCTAAATATATATATATATATATATATATATATATATAAAGAGCTATCCGTATTGCAATCTGTAAAATAAGTTCTTACAGGGAAATGCTTAGTTAAAAAACTTGTATTTATTATTAAAGACTGACAACTTTTTTTTTTTTTAATTTGCAATAAATTTTAAGTGGAATATTTTCTTAATTGCCATTTAATTGCCAATTACAAAAATTGTAGAGGCAAACTACAAATAAATTAAAAGCTGTTATCAATGTTATTTATAACTATTATCTAAACAAAACTTGGGCAACAGCAACAGTTTAGTGACAGAACATTCGTCTTGTTAGCCTCAAAGGAGCAATACAAAACTGACATGAATACATACATATTCAAGCCATATATTTCATACCTTATCCCATGAGTAAACCTTATTTCTAAGCTTATATTAGGCTAGACAAAACCACTTCAGTTTTTTTTGGTCAGTTATAGCCAACTTTGCTGTGGATATTGCTCTAGCTCTTAACATACTTTTTTTTTTTGCTACTGGCCTGCTCACAAGAAGGAAAGTTTTTTGTGACAAATGATATTTAAATGAGTTGCGTTTGAAAAGTTGCGAGCGCCACGGCAAAAGTCAAACAAATTGACATGGCCAATGTCTTCGCTCCCATACCAAAAAAAAAAGGAAAAAAAAAATAAGAAGAAGAAACTGAAATCTGACAGGAGTCGCAAAATTAAATATGCCAAAAGGCAAAGTAAATGCGAGAGATTTAAAAAGTTTTCATCCTTCCAATTCTAAACTCTTTTTAAAATTTCGTTCCAGCAGCCGCTTGCCAAAGGGGTTTTTTTCATGCAGCGGGGGGACAGGGGAGGGGTATTTGATTTGTTGCTTAAACGGTTAAATGGCCAACGGGCTGCGCAACGCTTAAATTTCTTAGGCGCTGATATCTGTTTTGGGGTTTTGGGACATAATTCTGAATTTAAATGAAATTAAATTCACAGTTGGGAACAAAAGTTGTTGTGTGCACGCGTCTGTGTGTGTGTGTGTGTCTAGTATTTTCATTTAAAACTAGTTTCATGTGTGTAAAATGCAAAAGAGTTTAATTTGCAATTTGTCGCCCTCATTCGACGCTTAACTTTTCATTCCTCAGTTGGGCCCCCGCTTGCGGTTCCCATATGCAAATGCCTTCGGTTGAGTGCCGCCTGCACCACCCGCTGGCCATTGCCATGACCCCCCCCCTCTCCACCCCCCTTGCCCAGCCTGTACATTAAAATGCACACAAAGTTTTGCATTGAAGCGCCACTTGAGCCTGGTACGGAGTTGATGCCGCTTCTCGCAGTGGCAAGTGCGCAGTTTGTTAAACGCCTTTCAACGGCGTGGTTAGCCAAGCACAGACCTTGAAATCCAACAAAGCACCCAACTTCTCACCCGACCAAGCCAAAAAAACTCCAAGCCAAGCCAAGCCAAGCCCCAGCAGCCAGCAGCTAAAACTAGAAGCCATAAGCCGAACGGCAACCACTCAGGCAGCTAACCAAGTGAGCAACTTTCTGTGGTGCAACCACCAACAAAAGTCATTTTACAGTTAGTCCGGACATGTTGATTTTGCAAACAAAATATTTTAATTGAACAACATTTTTCTGTATTTTTTTTTATTTTTTGCCTATTTTAAATACTATTTAATTTTATTTTTATTATTAAGCTGTATTTATTTAAATAACTATAACCAAAAATAATTATAAATGTACGTTTCTATTTTTGAAATTATTTTGCAAAAAAATTTTAAGTAGCAAATTTTAAACTATTTGTTACTGCTCAGATATTTATTTTTTTGAATAGTTGTGTTAACAAAGTCGCAATTAGTTTAATTGGTGGCTAGAAAAGGAACTGCATTTGAGTAAACTCCCAAAGGATGTTTTCCGGACTACTGTGTTTATCACGATTAATTATGTTCCTAATTTGATAGCCATTGAATTTTTGAAACAAATTTAAATCGTTTGGCAGCTTCAACAATTTAATTAAAATTTGAACACACAACATATTTTTTTGTGCTGGCTGCGTTTAATGAAATTGACTCGAAATTTGCATTGATTGATGCCATTTTGTGATTTATTGAACCTGAGGCAAGCTCTGACTAAACAACAAGCGAATGTGCTCAGCTAAATTACAACTCTCTACAAATACACACACATTTATATATATATATATATTTATATATGTGAGTATGTCAAATGTCATCTAAACACACACACACTCCAACACACACAATGACAATGAACATTTATTTTATTTGGCTTCATTTCGCATTTCTTTGTATGCAGAACCGCAATGATTGATGCCGACATGTTATCATCAAATAACTGTGTCTCTTGTCAGATCTCGAGGTCTGGTCGAGGGATGGTGGAGATGCAGTGTTAGTAGGAATTGAATGAGCCACACATGTACACATTGAGGCTGACATACATGAATGTTTATACAAATATGTTGTGTTGTTTGCTTGGTCAAAAACTCAATTTAAATTGTATTTATTTCCATTGTTTTGCACCAGTCAAGCGCAACTGGCATTTTGTGTTTGGAGCTTGTCAGGATCACATTTATCTGCATTCACAGCTTGGGGGTAACTATTAGTCCAACTATAAGAGCAAAGCATTGAATATCATCAATACATGGTCTTCAAATATTGTCAATATTATTTATATCGATAGCATTTTGCTGCCAATATTTCTATAAAGGCTTAGTCTGCCAAAAATTTTAAAATCTTGGCATGTTAAAAATTAAAATTTTCGATTGTGTCACACTTCAAAATTCAAAAGCAATAAAGTTTTTTTTATTCTTAATATGTTTTGCACAAGGACATCAAATGTCCATTAAGTAAATCTAATCGGTTAATAATATATGCAAATCTACATTTTATAGAACAAAACAAAACTAAAATAACCACAAATAAATGCAGCCAATTCCTGGCATTTTGTCGCATTTTTGGTGTTGGATATGCTTTTCAAATATTTGAGGATTTGACTAAAATTTAATTGTCAAACTCACAAGAAAATAACAATAATAATTTATTGGCATAATGCGTATCAAATAATTTTCAAATGAATGGCAAATTATCTGGTGATTTATATTAAACGTTGTGAAATGATTTTTAAATGCAGATCTTGTGGAGGGTTCTGCCTGCTTTTGGTCACCACAATTGGGATGTAAGTCACTCATGGATAGGCGCAAGCAGGAAATTGGCAAGCTGGTACTTGTTTGAAGATATTATAGCCGAGTTGACGCTGAACAACTCGAAGCTAATGAAAAGCGGCAGTATCGATCACGAATATTATAGTGAGAAACAATTCGATACAACTATGGCTGAAGAAGAAGAAAATGGATCTTGCTACGACGGGAACGTCATCATTGCAGGAAACGATTGTTGAACAGTCAGAGGAGGAGATTAAGCCATCCAAAGACGAGGCTGATAAAAGGAACTATTCAATGAGTCCAACGGACATCCTTTTGTCCAGATTTAATAGATACCCAACTACAAGATGCAATGGATCTGCAGATGGATCTAGCCAGACGTTGCTTGACTAATCCATCACTAAAAGAACTGCTGGATATCAAGACTACGTTGAAAATTCGTTTGAGAGCGACCCTAGAAACGCTAACAGAGGTCAAAGAAAAATGCGAATCATTGGCAATAAATATGGAGGAAATGGAGCATTTAAAATGGGAAGCTGAAATTTTGTTGTAAAGCATGGACACTTCATATGCAACATTTTGGCCTTGCGACAATATGTTTGGCTTTAATACTGATGTCAAAGTTGGGGTTTATTATTTCTGTGCACTGCGACCTAATTGATCTATTGTGCCCCCTTCCGAGCTTATAGCTTTTCCATCAACCCCAGTTCCTGAATGAATGTCAGGATCTTTGATGGGTCAAGGGCTGCTATGTCTTTGACATTCACAGCATGCATCCCTAGGATGCTGCATCTTTTCCTGGCAAGGGCGATGCATCCCATTAGGATGTGAGTTAAAGACTCCTCCTCGATCTCACAAAACCTTCATTGACTGCTGCTACAGATACCCATTTTGGACAGGTGGCTTTTTAGTCTACAATGTCCAGTCAGTAGACCGACAAGTATCCTTAGCCTATTCCTGCCCATGGATATTATTTGCTTAAATCGTTTATGATTATAGCCGCTTAAAAGACATTTGGCTTGTCGGAGTCCCGGTGCTTCCTCCCAGCTCCTTAGTCTCCTTTGTTTTTCTTCATTCCTGAGTTGCAGCCGTATTGTGTGTTTGTTGAAGTTAATCCCGTGGATTCCTTTATTGAAAGACGTTTACAACTCGACTCTCCTGATCGTGGCGCGATTACTCCTCATCGAGTGCGCTCACGATACATCGATATTATATCGATTGTTCCAAGGGCTACCAGACTTACTAGTAGTTACATTTAGTGTTGCTTAGGCATAACTTAATTTTAACACCTCTTCTCAACACAAATGTTCTTTAATAGAAATTTCATTATAAAGTTATTGACACACAATACTTTTTAGTCCTATCATGCCTAACAATTTTTTGTGTTTTTGCTTATTTAGATTTTTAGTGCAAATATCTGCTATCATATTTGTTGTATCGACATATTTCATAACAATTTCATTATTATCTACTAGTTCTCTTACAAAATGATATCTTATATCTATATGTTTACTCCGTGCATGATACATATGATTTTTAGCCAATTGTTGTGCGCTAAGATTATCGCCATTGACACACAATGGTTGATCAGTATTAAAACAACCAATTTCTTTTATTAGTCGTCTTAAATACACCGCTTCTTTTGCTGCTGAAGCCAACGCCATATATTCCGCCTCTGTACTGCTGGCTGCATCCCTTCGCAACTAACCTCGCCTTGAATCGATCTATGTTGCCATCAGAGTCCCGTTTCAAGCTGTATACCCATTTACATCCGATAGCTTTTCTTTCCAGGAGGTAGGTCAACTAATGACCATGTGCTATTAGCAATCAGCGAGTCGTACTCAAGCTGCATCGCCTTCTTCCATTCGCCCCCTTGAGGGCTACATAGAGCCTTCTTAACGTTGTCTGGAACTTCACCCTCTTCTATTGGCTGCATTACATTAAGTCGATTTTTCTGTTTTGTCGGTCTACCTGGTGCGCCTGTTCGCACGATGCGTGGTCGCCCTGGACCATATATTGGGACTGCATCATCTTCACTACTAGTCTGTGAAGAACCAGCGTTTTCGACATCCTCAGGATCCTCGTAGTCGGTCTGCGGCGTATGTGCTTGTACTTGCTCCTCTATTTCAATATTGTTTTTGTTTTTATAAATTGATTCCATCAAATTTTGGAATAAGTACAATCCGTTTTCTTTATGAGCAAAAATCACCATTTCGTTATCCACTTTTCTTTTAATACTGGCTCCTTTGTTATTAAAGTTTATTTGAAGACCGTTCTCAGCACCTTTGCTGACTGAGAAAAAGTTCGTTTGTAAGTTCGGTACATATAAAACGTCTTTTAATTTAAATACCGAATATTTAGTTTTAACCCGCACGATCCCGATTCCAAGTGCTTTTATTGTTTCATTGCCCGCCACTAGCACGCTTTGTTGAGTTTCTGTATACTCTATGAAAGCCGTACGATTGTTACACATATGAGATGTGGCGCCACTATCGACACACCATACGTCGCGACGCACATTTTTATCAGACGCGAAAAAACCACTACTCTGTGACACACACATATTCGAATGTTCGTTTTGAGTTTTCTTATCTTGTTTCGGCGTCTGTTCATCTCTTTGCTGATTATAACTGTATTTGCTTGCCCGACATGCAGCTGCAAAGTGACCGCGCTTCCCGCACACATAGCATTTACCGTTATTACTGTTTCGTTTTTGTTCCTTTTTGCCAGTCCCTTTTTGTTTTATCATGTATGCTTGCTGTGCTCTGTTTTCGTCATTGGTAGCATTTCTACGTTCTGCCTCTTTCTAAAAGTTTATTGCGCATTATGGTGAAATTAGGCAGTTCATCGCGTATTTCCATTGCTATTACGAAATTTTCGTAAGTCTTTGGTAGGCTTGATAATAATATTATTACCACGATTTCGTCACCGAGCGAAACACTAACTTCTTTTAATTTATCAACTACACTTTCAAACTCGTTTATATACGTAATTATGTTCTCACCGTCTTTGAGTTTTAAATTTAATAACTTTTTATACAAAGACACTTTTCTTGCTGGTCCCCTTGGCTCATGAATTTCTTTTAGTTTTTGCCAAGCCTCTGCAGATGTATTGCAGTTTTTTATGTAGTTTATCTGTGTTGATTTCACTGACAATGTAATTGTCGCTAATGCCTTCTGATCAGCCTTTTCCCAGTTGCCGCTGTCTCTTTCTGGCTTCACTTCAACACCACTTGCTATTCTCCATGCATCAGCATGAATAAGCACACTCCGCATTTGGACACACCAAATATCATAGTTTTTCTCATCCAGCTTGTCTATTGAGTACAAGTTATTCGCCATTTTTTCCGCGTAAATTTTTGACACACAAAAATTGTTTATTTTGACACACAAACTTATTGTTTATTGGACACACCAATCACTTAGTCTTTCTTAATCTCTGGGTCTTTAACCTCTGGATCTTTTTTAATCCTCTGGGCCCATAACCTGTTGAAGTTAATCCCGTGGATTCCTTTATTGAAAGACGTTCACAACTCGACTCTCCTGATCGTGGCGCGATTACTCCTCATCGAGTGCGCTCACGATACATCGATATTATATCGATTGTTCCAAGGGCTACCAGACTTACTAGTAGTTACATTTAGTGTTGCTTAGCATAACTTAATTTTAACAGTGTTTACCTATGCCACAAAACGGTTCAGGCCCTATAAGGGGCCTCTCTGCACCCATTCTCGCCTGTTGGTGTTATACGAAGTAAATTTAAAATATCATGTTGCGTATATTTTTATTATTACCTTTATTAATTAATCAATAAAATAATTTTTTATTTATTTTATTCATTACTTAATGACAAATAAATTGAGCTGAAAAATAAATACTTATATCCATAGTAAATATTTAAATTGGAATTTAAGCAACAATTATTTTGTTGACATCAAATCATTTTATTAAAGCCAACTAAATTCAAATTTAATTAGAATCAGAGTTAGGAATTGGGGGATCTTCGCTGGCCTCTTCCTCTTCTTCAGAGTCGAAGGCATTCT
The DNA here is from genome assembly GCA_035042365.1 of Drosophila dives. Classification (NCBI taxonomy): domain Eukaryota; kingdom Metazoa; phylum Arthropoda; class Insecta; order Diptera; family Drosophilidae; genus Drosophila; species Drosophila dives. The sequence goes on along the minus strand of JAWNLJ010000241.1, from coordinate 176,295 downwards.
CGGGTATATCATAGATTCGTATCATCGGCTTGTTAGGATCCTTCATAATCAGATATTTGCCGTCGGGCTGCTTTTGCACAATATCGACGAGGCAACGCAAAATGCCCCATGCATTATCCATTTTCAGATTGATTTGTGTGGCAAGTTCTTGTGGCTTAAAGTGTTGCATGCCAAGAATAACATGTTGCAAATTATTCTTGCCTGTAAAAGGGAGTTTTTAATTAAGTTGCATGCAACAGTCCATAAGATACTCTATTACTTACGATTCAATCGCGAGACATAGCCCAACTTTAGCTGATCGGAGCCGGCGAGCAACGCCTCGACGGTCCACTTGGCCAGCTTGCAGGCATTGTTGCGCAACTCGGATGCCAGGACGGCACCACGCTGACTGTCCAGCTTCTGGCGCCATTCGACACCTTTGGCGGCTTTCGAGTCCCACTCGTTGAGTGCTTTAATCGAAATAAACTGCAACTCACCGTCGGGAGATTTAAGGACTCCGTTGTGCTTGCAACGGGCTATTAGAACCATGTCATCGCCCAGTTGCCATTTCTTGTAGCGATAGCCGATGGAGGCAAGCTCCATGCCGGGCTCCTCGAATGGATTTGGTTCGTCAAACTTATGCTTTGGCTCCAATTCCCCAATCTTGAGCACTTGTTGCGCAAAGTTGTGATTGATTATGGTGGCCTCGAGCGAGAGACTATTTTGCGAATTGATTGATACTTCCTCCTCCGATGGCGGCTCCATAGCGGTCTCATTAACCGTTAACATATCAAGTCGATCATTGTCACGCTTATCCAGAAAGATCTTAGTGCCCACTTTCTCAATGACCACATCCCAGGAATAATTGGACCAAGTGCAGCACATCAGCGTTGCAATTATTTCATCCGTGGCAAAAATATTACCCATGCTCATGGACAAACGCCGGATGATCGGATCATCAATTGTGCCGGGCACATTGATTATGCGATCGATCCTCTGCAGCGGCCGGTCGTTCTTCACATTGATGCGATCGTATTGCTTGTCGTAGAATTCCAGAGTGCCACAGGTGGTCACATCGGTGCCCTCCTCCAGGTTTGGAAGCGACAGCTTGTTTAGCCGCGGGAAATCAATATCCGCGATGGACACCCAATTGGAATGAACCTCAATCGAGCTCTGGCGCTGTTGCGCTGCCGCAGTCCGATTGAAACGTCGTCCAGTTTGACCACGTCGCATATCCCTGCCCTTGCCGTACTTGTTGCTGGCCCCTGGTCCACCCCCCACTGTGCCGGCACCACCACGTCCGCCTCTAGTGGTGGCATTGAAGCGACCATTGCGGCCACGAGCACGCAAATTGTTGCGTTGGCTGGGATGGAAGTGATAACGCTGATGGGGCTTGAAGACGCCCGCATTATTGTCACTGACGAGATGAAAGCTGGCATCCTCGTTCCCATGAAAGTAGGCATATTGGCTGTTATTGTTGCCAAATGTGGACGCGTATTTGTTGTGGTTGTTGTACTTCCTCTCCTCCACAGGCGTCGTCCAGTCGCTGATCTTGCCCAACCGATCGCCCTTGTTAAACGGCTGATATGGCACCTCCAAGTCGGGCGTATCCAAGGGTCCCCAGCCAAACTCATTGTACTCGATGTAGGGCTTGATAAAAGGAGCGTATTGTGACATTTTTATAACTACAACTTTTTTACGGATAAACAAAACTCGATTTTCAATAATAGAAAATTTCGAGATAAATGTTTTTTTCCACAACTTCTGCCGACTTCTCGAGCAGAATAAAAAAGATTCGAATATTTATAAAACAAATCGAAATTCAACTTTGACTTATAAGCAGTGGCAAAATGATATGGAAACGAACAAATCTAATTTTGTTAATAATGATTACGCTCAATGTTTAAAGTTGATTTCGCACAGAAGCCGAAATCGAAGTAAATATTAATTTAAATTTTCCTTAGATTCGAATTGGCAGATATACATATTTGCTTAAGCATAGAGTAAAATCTAATTTTATTTTATTTTTAAAATAATCAGATTTTAATATGCATGTAAAATAAATGCATTTTTGTTAATTATTTTACAGACAATGTTTCTCGATAAATATATATGTTTTTAACAAATTTTATAGTGTTATTTTTCTGTGCTGTATTCAAATCTCAGAGAAGCATTCTCAATTTAGAAAACTGTCTAAGAAAATTGGGATTCATTTAGAATGTTGAATTTTTAACTGTCTTTTGTTAGTGCATTAATACAGTAATTGTAGAGATATCATTATATCTGTATGTTGTGTTTTATTCTGAAATATCTGCAATGCCAATGGCAACATATACAGCTAAGAAAAATAAGAACAGCAAAAATGATATTCAAATATTCAGGCTAAATATTCTCTGTCTTCTTCTAAATGACACACAGCTGGAAAATGATTGAAAGCAGATCCTAAAGAAATAGCAAATATAATATTCAGAATTTTCAGTTGGAATACACTTTTGATAACTGAAAAGTTGACTAACTTTTTAACTAGATTGCAACTAAGAATAAATATTTTTAACAATTTGAAATTAACTTAACACAAATAAATACTAAGGATTAGTTTAATTTGAATATGTTACTACGCTCTCAACGAATAATCCAGCTAAAAACTGAACTATGGAATGTCAAAAATCCTTAAAATAAACCCAATGTTAGCCGCAGCCATTGTTATCCATTTGAGATTAGGAAATGAGCAACTGAAAATGCAACACAATAGGAGAGAAACTACTCGTATTCAAGTGCATACAAGGATATTCATACGCATGTGAGTACTCAAGTGAATATGTGGGTACTGTGAGGGGGGTGTGGAGTGCTGTAAGCATCCTGCATTTTATGCTTGAATGCGGCACGTTTCAGTTTCATGGAATGTTAGCTGTGCTCGTTGTACGAAAATCTGGCAACAATCTCGTTAAAAGTAAAGGCCAAATTATAGTAAAACTAACAGAAGGTAAAGGTAATCACATAAAAAGCTTGTTACATAACAATCTAAGTGCCGACAAAACCGGAACCGGATGCGGATATCAAAAAAGCGCCAAGCGTGTGAATGTCTCTCAAGGGAGTGTGGGACGCGGGACGGGGGACGAGCCACGAGGGACTTATGTGCGAATGGACTTTGGTGGGTTTTTTTTTTTTTTTTTGTATTCCGTGGAAAAAGGGTGGAGTGAAGCTGTGGCTGTGGCTGTCACTCAGCTGGCAGCTAAGCTTTTGTCAGGCCGGCAGTGTCATGTTGATGTGTTCATTGTATGTCAGTGGCAGCTGATGCTTTAAGCAAACCCCCAACCCATCCTCCCCCCACCACCACTCGCACAGCCCCTCATGCCACAGTTAACATACTTAAGCCACATACGCTTGGTTGGTTGTGCGTGCAAGTATTTTGGGTGTGTGTGTGTGTGTGTGTGTGGTCGAATGACTGACTGGGTGTGGGTGGGCGGTACGCTTGTCTTGCGCTTCTGTTCGTGTGGATTATAATTGCCATGCGGCTGTCAGTGACTGCCAGCACCTCCACTACACCCCCCTCCCCAAACACCTCAACCAATTGCACGCACACAGCTGCGGCTCATGTTGCATATCATTTTTAATGCTAACCGCATGCCACATTATGCAGCTGCATTGCCACTGCGGTCGAGATGCAGCTACAGATCCTCCGCAGCTACCGCTGCTAAGCATCCCCACTTTCCAGCAAAAACTAACTGTTGTTGCTTGTCGCTTGTGCTGCTGCCGCTTCTGTTGCTGCTTCTGCTGCTGCTTCTGCTGCGGTTTACTAAAGGAATACGGCGAAGAATAATGTTCACACATAAGCAAGTACTTATACTGAGCTCAACCATTTAGAAACAGGTATCATCCACCTTACGCTAAACTGGAATATTAATTTAAACAAATATATGCTAAAATTAAGTGATTTAATTTTTTTTTTAATTAAGTGATTTAATAACTTTACGCATATTTCCATTATCTGTTCACAAATATTACGTTTATAATGACTTGCAATATTTATAAGTATTCCAACAGATTTCATTCAATTCATACATTAAATGTTTATTTTATATGTTTATATATTAATTCAATATTTATATATTAATTCAATATTTATATATTAATTCAATATTTATAAATTCATTCAATATTTATAAATTCATTCAATATTTATATATTAATTCAATATGTTCAAAATTTGTAATAAAGTTTTAATAAATAAAAGTGCAATATTTAATTATAAATTAAGCTTATAAATTAACTAAATCACAAAGAAAAAGATTAACTGATTTCATACAAATTATTGTTTATATATTACTCATAAGAATATGCCTTCTTATGCTGTTTAATTACAGTGTATTTGCATAACAGAAGCAGCAGAAGAGTGAAAAAACCGCTTGCATACTTTGCGGCGCTGGCAGGCGATAAGTGACGCTTGTTGCTATTGTTATTTTTGCTGTTGCTGCTGCTGCTTCTGCTGCTGCTGCTTCTGCTGCTGCTGTTTCTGCTGTTTTTTTTTTATTGTTGTATTTGTTGTTGTTGCTGCTGCTGCTACGGCTGCTTTTGTTGCATACAAATTAATATTTATGCAAGGCAACTTGCGCAAGGCACTGCAAATGCCATTGTTTTCATCCGGCATGCAAATGCACCCCTTCGCATCCCACCTTCACTCGTAACACCCAGCGCCTGCTGCATGCCGCCTGTGCACCACTCGTGGCAAGGACGTTCCGGGTGGCCGCAACAACATCCTTAGCTCGTCAAGCGCAACGCTACGCATCGCAGGCTGACAAGTCGTACATTTTTACTATGACAGCCAACGCTAAATTCTCTACCCCCTCAACCCCTCCGTCGCAGAAACTAAACCATCCCAGGTGAAAATAAAAGTGCTTACAACACGTCAAAACAGGCAATAAGTGAAAGTCCTCCATTTACCACAGCACGACCAACTGCAACGTGACTTTTGTAATTGCGCTCAAATTGTGCATTATGTTTATATATATATATATATATATGTATAACAAAGGGACTACAAGATGTAAATGTAATTAATAGCATTTTAAATGGACCGACCATTAATATATCATTATTGACTTATGCGGGTAATTATAACAATGAAATACTCCAACTACTCGACCAAGTTATGCCCTGTATTTAACAAGAAATATAAGAAGACTTTATAATATAAAGGTTATAAATATAGATCAAGCTGGAGATTTAATAAATGTTAGCAAATTTTGATTATGTGTAAATAGGAAATCCTTTGCAATATACTTTTATGCTAGATATAAATTTTTATAAATATATACTTCAAATCACATTCACATGTAAATGTTTTTATAAATACTCATACTGATGCTATTTTTTTCTAGACTTTTCGCCGTATTAGTCCATATTAAATATATTATTATTATATAACATTAAATCGCAGTTTGGATCAGGATAAGATATTTTTTACACCTTATTAAAAAAATGTTTATTTATTTGCAAGCTTGTAAATATTGCATAATATATAGTATTTAATTTAGTTTTGGAGCATGTGTCTCTCAAATGCAACTTTCGCTGTACTTGACATGAAATATAAGAAGGCTTTTTAAATATAGGTCATGTTGGAAATTTAATAAATGTTAATCAAAGAATTCAAAAGCAAATTTAGATTGTGCAAACAGGAAATCCTTTGCAATATATTTTTATGCCAGATATGAATATGATATACTTTAAATCACATTCAAATGTAAATGTTTTTTGATAAATAATCATATTTTTATATTAATATTAAATCGGAATTTCACTCAGGTTTACATATTTGTTATACCTTATTAAAAAAAAAATGTATTCGCAAGCTACCATTTATTGATGTGAATATTGCATAATAACAAGTTTTTAATTTAGTTTTGGAGCATGTGTCTCTCAAATGCAACTTTCTCTGTACTTAACAAGAAATATAAGAAGTCTTTATAAATATAATCGAGATGGAAAGGTAACAAATGTTAATCAAAGTATTTAATAACAAATTTGGAATATGTTTAAACAGGAAATCGGATACTATATATATCTTGAAATATATATTTACACTTATATGCCAGATATGAATATGTATATAATATACTAAAGACAGGTTAATTTATAAACATATTGAAATGTAAATGTTTTTCAAAATACTCATATTGATAGGACGTTTTTTTTCTAGACTTTTCTCAGTCAATATTTAATAAATTTTTATTAATCTTAAACCTAAACTTAAAATTAAATCGAAATTTGGCTCAGGTTTAGATATTTTTACACCTAATGAAAAAAATATATATTTATTTGCAAGCTTCAATTTATTGATGTAAATATTGCTTAATAACAAGTATTTAATTTAGTTTTGGAGCATGTGTCTCTCAAATGCAACTTTCGCGAAACTTGGGCAGCTGTTCGACTTGGACGCCAACGATGCGCAGGATTTGCTGCGATGCGAAAATACCTGTGCGGATGCAATAGTCGAGTGGCATCTGCTGAACCAATTGGGAGAGGAAACCTCCGACAAAGGCATCGCCGCAGCCATTCGTGTCCACAATGTTCTCTTGCTCAAATTTGGGCACCGGATACTCGAGTATCTTGTCATTATCCTGGAAGCACAGAACCGGGCAGATGGCATCCGTTATCATGACAATTCGTGGTCGCATATTCGCCTTGGGCAGGCTTTGCAGGCGACGGCCAACCTCAAAGATGTCCGTGGTATTCCAGTCGTGAGTCTCGGCGTAGGCCAACGCCTCCTGCTTATTGCCAATGATCATGTCCGCGAAGGGCAGGATCTCGTCCATATGCTTCTTGTGCGTTTGCAGCACGAAAACGGCACTAAAATTTAGCACAAAAAATCGATTCGTCTCGCTGGACAGGCGGGCGATGCGGAGGACAGTTGCTGAGGAGACGGCCATAAAGAATCCGGTTGCATAGAAGAATTTAGCACGCTCCAACCTGCAAGCATTCTCTTCGATGTCCAGCCAGTCCTCAGTGAATAGAGCGGCTGCACCCAAGTTGGCCAACAGGGAGCGATCTTGTCCCGAAATGAGTACCGCACAGGTGCCCGTTGGAGCCTCCTCCCTGACCTGATAGTGCGTCTCAACGCCATCGCAGCGGGCACGCTTCGCAATTTTATCCGCAAACTTGTCCCTGCCCACGGCGCCAAAAAAGGTGGAACGAAAGGGTCTTTCCAAAATCCACTGATAGACGCGCATGGTGTTCTGGCAGGCACCACCCGCCGAGTACTTCACGTTCTCCTGGTCCATCAGCTCATCGAAGAGCGCCAAGTGTTTCTCCTCGGCTATAATTGCTGAATTTGGCTTCAGATCGTATTTCTCCAGAAGCACCGTGTCTTCCAAAAAGCTGGTCATGTCCAGCAGCGGATTGCCGCAGCCAACCAGTATGCCCTCTGGTATATCCATTCTCTTGGTTTGGATGCTGTAAAAACGACAATATTTTGGACCAATAAAGTTGATCACTTTTCGAAATCCTGCGCAAAATCTTCGAATTGATGTTGCATCAATAATTTTTCGTATTTAGCTGAAATTTGATCAATTTTAGATTTTACATTTTATAAAAATGACAAGTAAAGATTTGGAAAAAGGATCAAATTAAATTTCGAATTTCAAACTGTAAAACGTAACTAAAAAAATAGGTTTGAAAAAGGCTGAATAATTTAAATGTAATTTATGGGTCTTAAAACTTAAAGATAAAGCTCCTTAAATACAATTTATAAAAATGGAATATTAATTAATGCGCAATTTGTTGGTGTTCGACTTAACTTTAATTGCTGTTGCCATTTTGCATGCCACATTTAGCCGTTATTAATTGCCGTTGATGATATTAAGCCGACAAATTAAACTCAGTTTGCAATTCAACAAATCATTTTTAATCACAATAATTATATTTCGATTTTCTGAAATTTTTCGAAATTATACATTTATATATATGTATGTATATATGTATGTATGTATGCTGTTGCATGTTGGATGTATGTGCGAAGTGGAACATGTTTGGTGCACTGAGTCGAGAGAAGCAAACAGAAGTGAAGTAAAAATATGCGTTGCATACTTTGCAGCGCCAAAGTAAACTCTTCCATTCTTGCCACAACTTTTCTTTGTCTTCTTGCTGCCACTGTATCCAAGTGCTGGCTGTTGACTTTAGCCTGCACGTAATATTATGAATTGGCGCTGCAGTTGAAGCCGTGTGTCCTGGCCAAAAGCACGCGCTTCCTGGCTGTATGTATGTATGTGTATGTGTAAGTGTGTGTGTGAGTGTGTGTGTGTGTGTGGGTGGTGGTCAGTGGTTTGCTGAGTGGATGGTTGCTTCAACTGTTCGCCGCTGATTAAAACGATGCATCCAACATTGGCGTGACAGCGATTTTCTCTCGTTAAATCCTTAAATGTCGCCTTGTTTTTTTTTTTAATGTTTGCCATCTTGTTTATTCATCTTCCTCCACATCCTTTTTCCTTGCTTGCCACTCCTTGCTCACTTGGATTTCGAGCCAGCTCGAGTTCTAGCCATAATTTATGCATTTATCCATTGTGATTTATGTCTGAATGCTCTGCTGCTCTGCTGCTGCACTGCATCTCCAAGCGTGGTGTGTGCTCGATGGCTTAGCCATTACTTGCCACATAGTTGCTGCACACAATTAGCAAAAATGAGCAGCGGCACAATAGAAATTCCTAAGCCACAATCAAACAATTTAAGATCGAGTCACAAGTTCATGTTTTGCCTCATCTCCAGCTCTTTTGCAAATTTGTGCACTTTTTTTATCTTATTTTGGATATACACAATCACACACACACATACACATCTACACACACACTGCAACGCAGCTGCAGCAAAAGTTTCCTGTGGCAAACAAATTTAAATAAAACTTTAGTTGTTGCAAGTGGCTGGAAAACTTTTCAGATTTGTCCTCAAGCTAATATTTCTGCTCAAGTCCAACAAGTCGCATGTGAGTTATGTGGACTGCAGAGACATATTTTCCTTAAAGAATACTTTTCAAAATCAAACATATAAATTTTAAGTTTTTATTTTATTTAAAGGTGAAAGAATTACAAAAATAATTACAATTTTATTACAGCCTATAGATTTTAATTCAAACGATTTTAATTTCGAATTGTGTGTATATTATTATTAAAATTTCGTAGCATATTTTGCATATATCTCAAATAAAAAAATATAATTTATGAGCATAATTCACAACTTGTCCTCTGGCAGAGCCAAAAAAAAAACAGTCTCCAGACCTAATTTCTACATTTATGTGGACCTAATTCTATTAAGCACAAAGCAGACATAATATGCAAATACATTAAGGTAAACAAGCCAAAGGCTGGGCAACCACATTAGGCCACAGGCAAATCCACAGAGTCCTTTGACCGTGCGAAAAAAAATTGCAGACAAAGCGATAAAAAAAATCAAGATAAAAAAAGTGCTTTGGAATTCAAAAAACTGGGGTTTAAGTTGTTAAAAATGCAAACAACACATGTCTGCATGCGGGGGCAGAGGTAGGCGGTAAACAAGGCCAAAACGCAGACGGCAAACATTAACTCTTCAACTGCAGACTTCCAGTTGGGCACTGGGGCAGTCTCATAAAAATTACTCATACGCAGTGACGGACCAGGCAGCAGCGACTCTGAGATTGACGATGACAGAGACAAGTTTCAAATGCTGCTTGTAAGTTTGTTAGAACAACAACAATAACAATAACAACAACAACTACAACAATATCAACAACATAAACAACAACCAAATCTGAAGCCGGCAAATGTTGAAAGTTCTGCGTGTGTTTTTGTAAGAAATGGCAAAAGTTTTCTACTTTGTAAGCAGCACTGCTGGCTGATCAACACTCTTGCCCCCCCGCTGTTCCTCCTGCTTGCAAATTGATGTCGCCTGCCATTAACCAGGAGGCAAGCAGGCAACCAGCTAGTTTCTTATACAGTTGCTCATTCAGTCAAGTCCGTAGTCCGTAGATTCCGACCAGTTCCGCCCGCAATACCGCAGACGCCTTTTGTCCTTGGCTTCCGCTTGTTGTTGTTGTTGTTGCTGTTGTTGTTTGCTTGTCTGAAGTGCTGATTGTCTGAGACGTTGCCAGGGGGCTAACATTGAAACAGTACTGCCATTTCAGCTCTCGTGTGTGTGTGTGTTTGTGTGTGTGCGCGTGTGGATTATTTGAAATTATCGAAGATTTCCGGCATAATAGCAAATCGTGTTTCCATTGGTTTTTCATTGCTGGAAATTTGTAAGTGACTCCACACTGATGACAGCCAAGGATTCTTAATATATATTTGTATATATATATCAGCCTTGAATGTCGCGACTTGTGACCCTTAAGCGTATCTGGCTTTTTGGCTGGCTTGTTGTCACCAGCACAACACAACAGACGCTATAAAATTGAATTAACTCAATTTGATTGCTGTGTTCAAATTGTGATAGACGTATATGTTTAAGCACTTCAACTTGATTGCTTCACTTATAACATTGTTATAATTAAATAACATATCAAAATTGAATTGTACTGCCGAAATTAACGTAATTAATTACTTATTATACCTCTCTGTGCTTCTTAGCCATTTATTTCTAACGCCTAACTAATTGGCAAGAGCTCTTTAGAAACTAAGCATACAATTTGTCAACTAAAAAGTAATATGACATATTTATTCTATTGATATAAGAAACAATTTATAATTGCAAATTTGATGAATATTTTTCAGCGCATCTTCTAAGAATAATTTAGTCGAAAACGAGCTAGTTTTGTCGCAGCAAAAGAAAAGTTTGCCGTAAACAATTCAGTGAGAAATCTTGCAGCAATATCAAGGATATTTTTTTTTTTTTGTCAGTTTCTCATATTCTTTTGTTTGTCTACACCAATAAAAAGAATACAAAACTTGCAGCAATAAAAAATATATGAAAGAAAATTCAACGAAACTGCGTTGGGGGTAGGGGAGGTTTGCGAAAGGGGTTGGTAATTTTTGACAAGTTTTTGCAACTCCATTTTGTTTATATTATGCTGTCAAGCAAGAATGAAAATTCTGTGTCAGACGATTGACATAAACTACAAAATACAAAATAAAATCCCTTTGCTTGAGCACAAATTTATAATGCTTCACTGACTGCAATAAAAACACAAAAAACAAATAAATAAAAATGTAAATGTGATATATATATATATATATATAGATAAGATATTAGATATTGTGAGACTGTGCAGCAGATGCAAAGAGTGGACACGGCTTGAGTGTTACAGATTGCAGATTGCGCATACGCCTCGTATTTCACTTTGAAGAGTTCTCGTTTTGGTCCTTTGCTCCTTGCAGCCGCCATTACTATTGTTGAGCCACTCGACGCTAATGGACTTTAAAGTGTGTTCTCAAGCGTACACTGCCAGATTTTTTTTTTTTGACTGCAACAGTTTCTAAGTTTAAAGTGCTCAACGCATTGTTGTCACACATTACGCATACGCCCCACGTTGCCAGCAGCTGCCAGCAACTCCCTTGACAGTCATACAAAGACGCAATGCAAGCAAATTCAGCTACTAAATAATTTGTTGTGTAAATAACCAACTGCCCCAAATTTCAAAAGGCACATGCCAACACACACACACCACATACACACACACACACACACACTACAGTCCTAAATAACTGGCACAGTTTTATTTTCAATTTTAAAAAAATGGTTTCATTGCTGCTTGCAACACACAAGTGGCACATTTCTGTGTATTAATTAGGGATATCAACAGCAATTAAATCAAAGTTTGCAAGTCAGTGGCTTGAGCTCAGCTCACTCGTTTCTCAATTCTCAAAAAAGGCGTTTAGAATTTAATTTCTGGCTTTTTAGCTTTAGTTGCTTGACCAATATCTCAAGCTGAACGCAAACTGCCTGCTTGATAATTTGGTGTCTTTTAGAAGAGCAGTGAAATCAAAAAGTCGACTAAATTTAAAAAAAAAAAAAAAAATAAAGAATTCCATTCTGCATGTATTTCAAGAACGAGAACAGAGCTAAGCATTTATTAAAGCACAGAACTTAACCCTTAGGCAGAAGTAATTTGACAGTAATAATTTCTGCACATCCGACAGCCCATTTAAACTCCATCAAGATACAAGTGCCTGTTTTCCCGGCTCGCTCAGCTCCAAAGTCATAAGTATCAAAAACACATTTGCGCGCATTACGTAAATTGTACAAGATGAGAAACGGGGAAAGAGGAAAGGGGAAAGAGGAAAGAAAGTGGCATCAAAAGAAAGAACCAAATGCGCATTTAGCAGAAATGAGCTGCGTTTTTGGGAAAATTAACTTTCAACAACATGTGTTGAAATGCATTTATCTTCTGGACTCATAACGACTATTACCCCCCCTTTCCACAAACACAACACACACACACATACACTTAAAAATTTCTTGCGCCCACCGGACGCTGAAACTTCGCTTAACAACTGCACAAAAAAAGGTGGAAATTAATTTCAGCCTGGAGGGCAGCAGCGGAAAATGGTTCGTTGGAAAACCTGCCAAATTGTACCAAATGAGCGCCAGTTGAAATTAAAAAAAACTAGCGAAATGGACTTAAAAGAAGGATTTGGAGACTCCCCGAGTAGAGAGGAGGCAGTTGAGCCAGGAGCCCGGAGTAAGTAGCTTCACATTATGATTGCATCATTTGGGGCTAATTTGCATTTAAATACTTGGCTCTGTTATTGTTCGAGTGCAGACTGGAAACTTTGCCACCACTTTGTGTGTGTATTGCAAGTGCAGCACAGACGCCAACGGGCCTCTCTGACAGCGGGAGGGAAGTGGGGGTTCTAGGAGGATTGTAGAAGTTATGCCAAGTCAAGGATATCATAAGATTGTCGGGCACTTGCAATTGTAGTCGCCGGACAACTTCAGCTTTGGCTAATGCGTTTGAATAATGAATGCAATGCTAGCGTTTGCTTTTCGACGTCCCAAAACTTCACCTTACATGTAGCCCATACCCCAATCCCCCTCGAGGCCCATACTTTGTGCCACTTGTGCCGAGCAGATAACAATGTACAAACTGGCGCCATCGCGCGGTCATTATTTAGGTGCCGTCCGGAACAGTGCTCGGGACTTGCAACTGGCGGCCATCTGGCAGCAAAAACCATTAAGATTTATTTAAACGCAGATGAACCTATTTTTTACTCTCTTCTTCTTCTTAGTCCTTACCCAATAAAAATTGATGATGGTTCATGCATATTTTTATGATCAGGCAGGAGAGCATTTCTAGACATATCTTTAAGATTATATAGGCTTGAAGAGGAGCTGAGTATTTAATGCATTAAGTTTTTCTAATCGAAAATAAATAATAATTAAAAATTTTATATATCTTCGGGATTGGATGTCAACTTTTTAGGGATATAGCTTATGTTTATGGCATTTTTTCTAATATTATTTAAATGTGGTGAAGTTTATAATAATCGAACGATTCACAAAGAAGTTAATGCTTTTTCTTTAGTTTTACAAATATGGCTAAATGATTTAAAAAAAAAATATGTATATATAAAAATATATATATATAAAATATATATAAAAATAGTCCATAGTCGAATATATATATATATATATATACATATAGGCAACTACAGAACTGGGTAATCCATAGTCGATCAGTTTTTATAGCCTTTAAATATACCGTTTTTTCTTATTGGCTGCAACAACTCTTTGGCGTCGAAACCCCCATCGTGAGTGTGCTTCGCGGAACCCTCTTCTCCCCCCTTTTGCCATCGACCATTGCACTTTTAATAACTTGCATAAAAGTTTTATGTCTCTCGTTGCATGTTCAGGGTGAAGTTTGCGTGTGTTTGGCACTTGAAAAGTTTGAAGTTTGAAGCGAACCCGCGAGCATTGCTCACCGTTTAGGTTAGGGGTATGCAAAACAAAATCGCTGGAAAAATAATCGCATCAAGTATTTAAACTGACATTAAAAATATTGAAAAACTCGATAAATACTTGTTAAGTCTGTCCGCAGGCAAATGCTGTTGGTTCTGCTCGAGTTGCTGCTGCCTCAGTTTCTGCTGCTGATTATCAAGGTGGACGCGGTGTTTGTGGGGGGGGAAGGCGTCCCCGTAAATTGTTAGCTGGCTAACAGCTCCAAATAGTTGTAGAAGTACGATAAATTTCTCAACTCATGAACTAGTAAATTATTTAAATAGTTTAATGTGATCAACTGGAATAAATAGAAATAATATGACTCAAAAATATTGTACTTTTAGTTGAAATTTAAGCAATTAAATCTATTAATGTAAATGCATAAGTGTCTTTTGATGCGAAAAATTGATTCTTAAATAACTCAATATTTAGTGCAATGAATACATCATTTAAAATCTTATTCACATTTCCATAATCAATTCATAATATCCAACACCAGAGAGCCATCTCAAGGAGATGCCAGAAATTCGATTGCAGCAACAATAAACTGAATTTACTTGCTAAATGGTGTAAATGATTTTCCCGTTCACTGCACACAAATTCTCCAATTCAAATGCGGCACTTTCCCCATTGCCACCATCTGAGGCACTTCAATGTCTGATTTCAGATGCTTAATGGATGCTTAGCTATGCATTTTGCATTTTGCACTCGCAGTTCGCTGTCAACGCAGATACTATTTACCTGTGTCGTTCAGATTCAATTCATTAATTGAATTCAGTATCCAATCACTTGCTAACGGAGCAGACACGATGCGAGGAAAGTCATTTACACATTAATTTGTCAATTTGCACGTACATTTTGTATCGTCCCTCCCCCAAGCACCCCTTCTGCCACACACACACATGCAACAGGCAAAATTGATATGCCAAAATGTGGCAATGGTTTCCACCTAAAGGATGTAAGCTAAAAAGAGAAGCTGTCAGTTGCTGCGGAAGCTTCGAGATGGTGTCGATACCAACATTAGCCAGGTACTCGCTTTCCCTGCACGCAATTGATTTGCCAATTTACCGAACAAATCGGAAATACTCCGAAGCCGATGAGGTTCATTGACTCGAGCAATTACACATCGATGGAGTTGGACAACACACGAGGTATTGACGGGACTGATTGAGTCCCGATTAGTTGGCATACATCATAGCCAATGTAGCGAATAGTGTTATAACAAAATTACACAAAAAAAATATTCAATTTAGAGGAAATCTATTCTATTCATGGCCAATCACAGGGAGATAACGACAGATTTCCGTGGCACGATCTAACTATTTGCAACATAGTTCAAAACACTCGGAAGAACACGTATCAGGGGAGTACGTGGAGGGAGTTAGAGGAGCAGTTGCACCCACATTTTGACTTTACATATTTAAATTTGTGATAAAGCTAAACTGGGCAGTTGAGCAAACTAAAATTTAGAAACTCATCCTAAAATCGCCCTAAAAACTTTAATGATATTCTGATACTTGCAATAAAATAAAATATTTGTAAAATTGCTCTAAAAACTAGACAAAATAAGGAATTAAAATAAAGCATTATATTTAGAAATTTTTATTTTATAGTAATAGAAAATAATTGCAACTGCGTAAGCCTTATGCGATTTGTGAGTTGTAGATTTTGGGGCACGATCCAAAGCCGTAGATAGTAGTCAAGGTCTCCTTTCATAATTGACTTGGAAAGTCTGCAATTAAAGTTGATTACCTGATTACCTATATAAGGAATCTAAGAGTCAATCACTTAACAAACTACCACCTCAGACAGCTTCCTCATACCTATGTCTATTTTCAGATAGTTATCGATAAAAAGAAACAATGCAACATTTTTTATCTTATCATTTTCTATCTACAAACATCATTTATAAAAACGGAGATGACAGAGAACCTTTTAACTAATGATTCTTTTATTATATACTCCAATTTTGTGGTCCAAAATATGCGCCTCTTTAGCTCAGTGGCAGAGCACTGGTCTTGTAAACCAGGGGTCGTGAGTTCAATTCTCACAGGAGGCAATAAATACATATATTTTGTGTATATAACATTTATTTATCAATACATAAAAAAAAAAGATAATGCTGAAACTATTTTGTTAAAAAAAAATATAGTTATAAGTAAAAATATAAGTATAAATTATAATTTAGTTTGTTGAAGTGAGTAAATTGGTTCAGTTTCAGAGAGTTCACAACACTTGCTACATCATCCCAAAAAGTCCCCATCGAACCAATATTTTACAATATTTTAGTTAAAGTCAAATTTGTACTGATTAAAATCAATCAAGGAGCACTGAAAAACAGAAGTCTTTGAAAAGACACGAAAAGTCAATTGGCAGACAGCAACAATTTGATGCAGTTAAGAATTCGCTTAAGGCGATGCAATCGACTGAATGCAAAAATTTATGATGACGAATGCCGATGGTGCACCCAGCCCACACCCACCCCACACTCAACCATATCACCGCAGCAGCACATGTAGCGCCCCAAGCAGACAAGCATGCAGCATTCTTTGCGCCACACAGACACACACACAGGCACAGGGAGACAGCCATAGGATGTCGAGCAAAGGTCCTGCCGTAACGTCCATATTCACAGTTCATAAAATTGAAGCAGCTGATGGAGCGGGGCGGGGCGGGGCGGTGCTGCTCGTACATCTCAACAAATCGAAATAAAAATTTATGTGCACATGTTTGAATTTATTGCCCATCTTTGACGCACACACACATAAACATCTGCACACACACACATACGCATATGTCGAGGTATGCGATAGCAGCTTTTGCTCCAGGATTCAGATTCGGGCTACTCCAGAGCTCTGCTGTGATTGCGTGTGTAAATGTTATTCAATCAAATGTGAATTCATATGAACGATTGCCTTTCACTCATAAACATTTTATTTACCTTTAATTTCGTGCCAAAACGCCTTTTGTGACGCCCCGTGATTTAATGTTATTTTCCGCACACTCCCCTGTCTCTCATAAAAAATACCTCACCCCCCCCCTGCTTAAATTGTGTGTGAATTGTAGGACATCCTCCGCACGCAATTGTTGAATTAAACTCGTACGATTTTTATGACTATATAAAATATATTTATGCCGCCCGCTGTTCCTATTCCCCAGGATATAAAAACGGCAGTTGATTGATATGTGGCGATCCCAGATTTGGCTTATTGACGCAAAGCGCCAATTTTTGTTTACCCAGCGACGAATTGTATCTTCACATTTGAACTTGAAAGTATTTAGTCATAAATAAACGCAATATGAATTTTGCGATGCTATTTTTTTTATGGAATTTTACATATTTTAGATTTATATATGAAAAAAGGAATTCGCAACGTTAATCAAATCTGGTGTCCCAATTGTTTTTTCCGGTATTAAATATGTTATTTATGTTTATGTTTAGAATGGGCAACGGTTTACAGGTTAGAATATTTTATATTTAATAATAAAAGTAATAAATTTCTAATTAAAATTTTTAAAATATGTAAGTTTTAATTGAACTCTGTTCAGTTGAGCATAATATATAGCTGTTCAATCAAAATAAAGTATATTCTAACCAGCATCATAGTATCGATGTATAAAGAATATATATATATATATATATGGTATAATTATTTATTTGCATCCAATATCATTTATCATATATCTCTTAACCTTCGTAAGTACCTATCCAATTAAATCAATCATTTGTATTAAGATTTGCTTTTAAATGAATACACACAGCTGCCATTAAAATCTCTGTGCAGTATTTTTCAGCTACACATTCAAGAATTTGCCATAGATTTGCCTCTGAATTTCCATTACAGACAAGTTTTTTTCTTGGAATAATCTGGCTATTCAATGACGCAGTTGAATTGCTTTGGTTTCCTTTTTGGCTCTCATTTTCTATGAATCATCTTTTATGGATTTATTCATATTTTTCATTTTTTGGTTTAAAATTTTTTTTTAGTTAACTTGGTTGCTGACGAAAAAGTGGTTGGAGCACACCTTTATATAAATACCACAAGCTAAAAGATTTCTCAAGATATTTGCAAACATCTGTTTCCTGGTTGCCTGTTCCGCCCACTTGCCTCTCCCCTTGGCAAAACCACCATTAAAAATCAAGCTGCAGTTTGGGGAACGGCAAACCAAATGCGGCACGACCTGCAGTGACAATCGCTGATGATGAAGTTCCGATGCGGTCTCCAAAATCTTTGCTCACCAACTTTCATCAGACATTCATTTGGCAGTTTACCTTCTTTTAATACCCTACAGTTGCAGCCTAAATTGACAACTGTAAGTATTATTCGAAATTGTGGCATTAAGCGGAAATACGACTTGAGAAAAGTTTAATTATTATTCAGAAAGTTATTTAACAAAAAGAAATAATTTTACACGATTTTTAGACAGGAATTAATAAATAACAAATTAAATAAGATTTTACATATTAAAATTAAATTGAATTTCATTTATTGTAATTTATTTATTCATAAATGCTTAACATTTCTAGTTCACATTTAATCACCTTTAGCATTGCTATAAAAAAAAATGTAGTGTATATTTAAAGTCGACTAACTTAAATCAACTTTAATCCATTTGCAATTTCCTTGCAGCAGAGATATAAAAATTTTCTATTTAGTTGGCTGCCAAACGCGACTGCTGCTTTTGTCCGTTTGTGCGATTCACGGTTTTTCCTTTAACCATTTTTCCTGTAGTTTTGTCACAGTGTACATAGAAACCGGCAGCAGCAGCAGCAGCAGAGTCAGTCCTTGAGGCAACCCATGCTTCCTGGCTTCCTAACTAGCCGGACTACTACTGTGTATTTTTGGTCTGCTTAGGTTTGCGCTCAGCTCACTGATTTTCTCTGTTCTGTCTGTCGTTCCATCTGTCCATCTGTCCATCTGTCCGTCTATCCGTCTGCCTGTCTGTTCGTCCTTCCATTTGTCTGTTTGTCTGTCCAAATGCAACTTATTCTTGCATTTTAGTCTGCTGCTGTCCCACCTTTTGCAGCTTGGTGTGTTATTATGCTACTAGTTTTTTTCCTTTTCCTTTTTCTATTTCTATTTCTCTCTGTTCTCTATTTTATTTTAGTTTGTATTTTCTTTTCGTTTTTTTTTTTTTTGTTGTAACTTTTTCTGTTGCCTGCACACAAGTTTTTCATTTGTAATTCAAGATGTCAGTCAGCTGGGAGAACCAAAACTTAATTAAAGTTCCGCACTTTTCCTGTGCCCAGGCGAGTGGAGAACTGCAGTTTTTATGTATGTATTTAGACAGAATTGAAACGCCCACCACACCAACGCCCAATTTATCCGTCCGTCTGCCTGTCTTTTATATATAGCTGCATTTTCTTTAAATTTTTTTTTTCTCTTTCGGTGTAGGAAGGCGGAGCAGTTTTTGGGGGGCTTATCTTTTAGGTGCATCTGCTGCAAAGAGTCGAGGGATGTGATTTCCTCCCACTTTAGATGCCATCCCTTCCAGCCGTAGCCGGAGCCCTTTTTACATACACAAGCTTATTTTATACTTTTCATTTCTAATTCGGTTTTATGTTCATTGCTTATAAGCCACGAACAGATTTCAACTTGTTGAATTACCTGAATAACACAAAGCGAACAAAGCCATCCCCTCGACTTCTCTTCCTTTTTGGCCAACTCACATTGCGTATGTGTGTTCTCTGCCATAAATAGGTCGACCATTAGTTGGCACAGTTTTCTCAGCATACCTTCATATCACTTGTAATTGCAAGCTGACCACATTTAATTAGCCCAAAAAAAAAAGGAAAAGAAGAGGAAAAACGGAACTGAAGATTGTATGTTGCCCCAAGGCCAACAACGTCCAAACATGTTCATTAGTTATGCATTGAGTTTTTGGGCATCCGTCTGCTGGAGGTGATGTCAACGCCAGCAACACTTGATAGCTCATATAATTAGCATATGAAGAAAACTGACTCCGTCAGAGTCCTTGTGCCTGGAATTCTTGGCAAGCAGTCATGTGGAATATTTATTAAATTGGCCAACACCTATCTCTCTCTCGCTCTCTCTCTCTGTCTCTGTCTATCTGGGTCTCTTTCTCTTTGTGGACATGCATTTACATTTAATTAAATTACTCATACGTAGGCGTAGCTCCTCTGGCCAGTTCTTTTACTGACTGAAGTCAAACAGCATTTCACAAAGTCACCAAAGTGGCACCTTCAGGCAGCATTTATGCAGATGGCTAAGCAAATTATATGCAATGCTTCAATTAACGACATTTTTCAGTTTTACAAATTGTTATCGAGCAAAATGTGAAGTGAATAAAACTTGCAAAAAGTTAAATTCAAGTCAAGTTGAAAGAATTTATTTGAAATTACTTTGCTTTAATTTGTATAAATTCAATTTATTTAAATTGTGTCAAAGTTGTAACATTTATTAATAATTCAAATAAATATTGTTCTAATAAATATCAAGTAAGTACTAAGAAAATTTATTTGTTATTGATAAATATTAGTTGGATTATGTTTCAAAATTTATATTGCTTTTATTCATCTGTCGCAGCAATTTGGGTTAGTTGTGTAGAAAACAATTGGTTTATTTCTATTCCCTCCCTCCCTCACCACTACGCATGAGGTGAGTGTAAACGTGAGGAAGAGCCAATGTCAATGCCATTGCCACCCAAATGGGTTGAGGGCTAAGTGGGGAAAGGTCAAGAGAAAATACCGAGATACAAAATGCCAAATAAAAAGAACTACAAAATAATCCACTCGCTCGCCGAGCGCAAACAAGGCCAGCGACATTCCCCCAGCGGGGACAGAGAACAGACGATGAGGCAAGGGGTGGATGGGTGGCAAGAGGTCGATAACTAAATCAGTTAAGAGAGCTGCTGGTCATTGCCATAGTGCCTGCATTGGCGTCCGCCAGAAGTCAAGACACGTCTGGTCCCAACAGACCCCTTTTGTTTGGTCACCCTCCCTTGCTTCCTTTTTCCCTCTCTCTCATTTACTTACCCTCTCTCTCTCTCTCTTTTTTTTCTGTGTGGACATTTCTCGTGTTTTGTTTATTGTGCTTTGCATTTTGTTGTGGTTTGTTGCTTTATTTCGTGTTGATCTTGCTTGCGAAATTATATTTACTCATTTTAAATTTCGCTTTTGTGTCGAGCGTTTATTAGTTGCAATTTGCCTGCAGCAAAAGTTGCCTCATCAACAACAAGTTGAACAAATTTAATACTTAGGCACCAAGGAAGTTGCGAAAATGGGTAAAAATAAAGGCGGTGGTTGCGGAGGTGGTGGTGGTGGTGGTGGTGGAGGAGGAGGTTCTGGTGGCGGCGGCGGCAATGTAAGCAATATTTGTGTTATGCAACTTGCGTTTTAATTGTGAGTGTAAAAATGTAATCAATTTACTAATATATACGATCTGATAGTTAATTAAATAAGTATTTATATATAAACCGATTTGAGTACTTCTTTATGTATCCTTATTAAATCATAATATATTTTCGTATCTTAGAGCATTTTCAAAATATTATACAAATACAATATATATTACTACAAAAAAATTTAACCACTAAAAATATATTAATTTTTAAGTAGAAAATAGCTTTTAAATAAAATTACACATTTTTAAAATGCCATCATTGCCAGCTGGCACAAAGTGCATCTTTAAAATAAATTTTTATTTGACAAACAATAATTTAAACTTTTCACACAATATTTCAAATAAAGTGCCGCATTTCACAATTCTTTATATTTATTATATATGATCATTATTATATGAAACTAAGAAATATGCGCATTTGGAGGGTTTCACCAAGAAACCATTTACCATTTATAGCACTAGGAAATCCATGAAGAAATGCTCATTGCCTAAATGCTTCCCATAATTCTTTGTAATTATTTGCACTTTTACGTTTTACGTTTTAAGTTTATGAATTGTAATTCTTTTGTTTTTCTTTTATCTACAGAAAAAAGGTGGTGGAGGTGGCGGTGGCGGTGCCGGCGGCGCTGGAGGTGGTGGTGGTGGTAAAAATAAAGCTGTTGCTGAGAAAGGTGGCGCCAAGAAGGGACCTGACCCAAAGCCACCAAGCGGCGCCAGCAAAAAAGGAGGCAAAAAATAGCATAGCAATTGCAGTGACATCAAATAGCATTAAATTACAATTTTAGCATAAATATGCAACTATATTTTAAGGTTAACAACGAGATATTAAATAACGCGATGCTCTCAAAGCGAACGATATTTTGTTGTCCTGCGATGTTTGGTATTGTTGAGCTCTTGGAATAGTCGACTGGATTCAGTGGCAGTGGATGCAGTGGTTCCGTGGCTTCATGCTTGACTGAGCGCGATAAAATGAGTTTCAAACACATCTTTGTGGTTCTAACGGAACCACTCCTGGGACATGCCAAAGAATGAGGCGGCGCTCGACTTGGATTTGTTGGCATCGGCTTTGCGTGTTTGCGACTTACGCGTTGGCGTCGTCGTCGTCGTTGTCGTCGCTGATGTGGCCTAATGGGCGAGAGATATGTGTGTTATTAATTAAGTGGTAATTTCAGTGATTAATCTATTAATTTGGGGCGGCAAACAGTGCGAGATTTATGGGCAACAGAAATACGAATGGACACACATAATTAGAGCTCGATTTATTTATTTGGCTGGCAAGTTCGCAGCTAATTGCTAAAGCATGCGACTAACTGCGCGCAAATCACCAACTAAGTCATCGACCATAAATTAACATTTGCCTAACGATTTGATTTCAATAATGGATCGATTCATCAATTAGCATTTAAGGTACTCCAACAGAAACACTCGTCGTCTGCAGCGATGTTTGTTGGCTGCTCAGTTGCAAGTTTGTTGGTTTCAGTTGCGGCTTTTTGGTTATTGCTGAACTGAAGCCAAACTCTTGCCAAGCACTTGCAAAAGGTAGCAACGGAAAGTGCTACTGCGGCTGATGCTGATGCAGCTAATTATAATTTATTTTATGGCAAATTTGGGTATATTTATTGTTAATTGGAAAATGAAAAGGCTGCTTCTGCCTCAAGTGTTTACTAATTAAAATTAACTCTGATTGGTGAACACATATTTCACAAGTACTCAATTATGTGCATATAATTTAAGTTAAAAGCAATTTATTAGGAAAATATAAATGGCCAAAAATTCGAATAAAAAAGGAAACAAAATGTTGAAATAGGAAAAATGCAAAACACGCAAAGAGATTGCTTGGTTTGTGTCTTAGTTAAGCAGAGTATTAAACCTAAGCAGTACGAAGCAGTGCAATACGAGCAGCTTCCGTTTATAGGGTTGCCAAACCGATATTAGTATTAAAAATACATGTTTAACAATAAAATTAAAGACACTTTTTGATTAGCACTTTCGAAAAACGATTACTAATATTGAAATACCAACAATCGACTGGCATGCAAATTAATAAAAACAGAATAAACAGCTTAATTTGCCTACCCAAAAAGATACAAACGCTGATGAAGTACGAAAACAAAACTACAATTCAAAGAACGCCTATAAAAGAAATTCAATATTGAATAATAATTTTAAGACTTGATGGTAGATATACAATGCATATTCTAAATAATATAGTAGTTATAAATCATATTTTGATCTATAAAAACTATATTAAATATATAGATCCAGTTTCCTTTCCTTTGATCTCAAGACTCAAGATCATTTTTTAAAGAATATGCATTTTAGATGTTTGAAATATTTAAATATATATTGTAATAAAAATAAATGAAAGCAAAAACTCACCTTTTCGGAATCCAATGCAAGGTTCTTGATTTCAACACTGGTTGTTGTCTGAGGCATGACAATGGGCAGCAGGGGAAACCACAGCGACGTGGAGCCCGAGGAACTCAGGCAGAGAACATTGGGATCGGCCTCATGGGAGAGAGCACTTTCACCAGCCGCCGCCGCATCGCCCTGTGGCACGATCATCGGTGGCGGTGTGAGGACACCAAATTCACCATGCAGCCGCGCCGTGGAGCGGGAAACGTGCGTCCGAATGTGCTCGGCGAACAACTCAAAGTCAAAGGGATCAATGCAGTCGCGCAGGATGCGCTGCAGCGTATGAAACTGTTCGTAAATTGTGCGATCCTCGCTGTTCACGCTAAACACGCGCTCCAGAAACTTGAGATCAAAGTACAACTGCAGGGCAATGTTCTGGCTGCTTCTTGTGCACTCGGCGGCGGCCAGTTGCTCATAGTGGGCGAGGAGTTGGGTGAGCAGCTTTTGGTTGAAGGCCTGCAGCACCTTGGGGGGCAACGTCTGCGGCACAGCAATATTCAGCGCTTCGATCAACTGATGCAAATACGTTTGCAGCGAGAGTCGCGGCTGGCTGGGAATGCGTATCGTCGACTGCACATTCTGATCGTGCTCCTCGTCGCGCTGCTCGAGGATTTGCGTATGCCACAGCTGTAACAGGGAGTATTAGAATTTGCTAGGTATTCAATTTAGAGAAACGCTTACCGCAAAGTCGCGCAGCACAACATCGTGCGTGAGAATCGGAGGCAGTTGCTCCGCACAGCTGTGCGCGCCGAGCACATCATCGACAATGAGAAGCCAGAGCTGCAGCGTTTCCTGCTCGATCAGCGAGCACAATTGCTGCCAGCACTGAGCGCCGACGGCTGTCTGATTGCCCACCCATTGACGCCAGCTGGTTGGCTGGGAGAAGCACAGCTGTAAATTGGGACAGAGCTCGATCAAGGCTAGAGTGTTGCGCAGTGCCTGCAGCAAAGCCTGTCGCTCCTGCAGACCCAGCGATTTCAGCTTGGTCAAATATTCTGTTAGCTGCTTGTGCGCCGTTTCGCGCAGGAAATTTGTAAGCGCCACTTTGTCCTCAATTCGTGTGGTCTGATCTTCGAGCGTTGCATCCAACTCGTGGACAATGGCACCCAGTTCGGTATTGAACTGCGCGCACAGCTCAATGGTGGCGACATCGTAACCCTTAGTGCGATTCGCCAGACGCTTGGGTTGATCGCTCAACGCTGCGGCCAGACTCAGTGGCAGATCGTCGCTTTGCTCACGCCAGATCTGCAGTGGTGCTGGCTCTCTGCTTGACTGCACCAGGATCACCACCTGCTCGTAGGTCTGCTGCATTGCAGCTGCCCAACTGCTGCGTATGATCTCGCGAACGCGTGCATTGATCAACGGCATATAGTGCAGCCGATAGAAGTCAAGTTGTTCTGGCGCAATTTGGAACTGCTCCTCCAGCGCTTTGTAGTGGCGTTTGCCCGCCTCGGTCGCTGCCAACGTGATGTCCTGTATGGTCTGCATGTTGCCGATCAGCGCAATTAACTGCTGCAGCTGCTTGGCAGCCAGCCCATCAATCTTGGCCAACCATTGCCGCAACGCATCGTGCAGCATCGGCTGCGTCAATTCAGGCGCCTGAAACTGTGGCCTATAGCCGCAAATAATGTCGGGGAGCAAATGCGCCAACTGCCGCTCGCCGCTGTCCATTCGACTAATACTTGGAGGCGTCGTCGGCGACATGCAATCTGCCAATCGTGTAAATAGCAGGCCATTGGCTAAAATGAAAGAAATGAATTTTATGTTAGAGTCCGGATTATCGTTGGGACAGTTCACTCACGCATCAGACAGGTGTCGAAGAGCTCAATGGTTCCGCTTAGTATTTGCACGCTGGCCAAGATGCGCTCCTTAACCCGCCTTGGTTTGTCGGCGGATTTTTCGGCGCTGCTGCTCGGACTCTGCAGACAGTTGACGTAGGCTGTGGCGCGCAGCTGGAGAAATGTTTGCAGCACTTGCAGCAAGTTGCATTTGTCCAGCAGGAGAAGGCTGAGCATGCAATCGACGGCCATGTCGGCACTAAGCTCTTCCCGCTCCAGAACGCTGAGCACCGCCTGCTTGATGGTCAAGTGGAAGGGACGCAGTATTTCCCATTGCTTCAGTGCGACGGGTAGTTGCCGCATTAGCGCATTTTTGGCATCCAGCTGCAGGCCGGTGCTGATGTGTCGACTGAATGTGAAAAGCTCGGTGGCTGCGTAGAACTGCTCCCGGTCAATGTGCGTCCAGATGAGCTCTGGCAGACTGCTTAGTAGCTTAACCTGCACCATGGTACTGTAATAGTTGTCCAGCTGCTTGCTGGCAGTACGCTGCTGGTGGAGCACCTCCGTTGCTGGTGTTGTCATCGTCCTGAAACCCAGCAGCTGCTGTTCGTTGAGGCTGCGACAATTGCCCTGGACGCAGTGCACCTGCTCGATGAGTGTGCCAGCGGAGGCTTGCATCGCCGCTATGGTGTCGGCAGCCTTCAACAGATCCCGATAACGTTCGCTGCAATAGTATATAAAATTAGAAATACATTTGCACTGTTGGCTGTCAATTTGCCACATCATTGAAATCAGTCATTACCCGACCATTGTGCGAAGTTCTTCGCGCTTGTTTTCGACCACCATTTGTATTTTCTTCTGCACCGCATCGATCTCGGACACGCCGTGCTGCTCAAACAGCGTGTCCACATCTAATTGCAGTAAATCGGCACTCATATTAACTTTAATTGTAAACTTTAAGTAATTACAGCGGCTTGTTTATTGCCCTGCAATCCGATACACTTCGATATATTTATCAGACATGTGGTGGCATGTTGATAGGCATTGTTATACATGCGATATTTTTATTATATCAGCCGTGCTGATTAGCGCACAATTGCTCGTTGTGGTTGGTGAATTGACTACATATCGATGTTAACGATTTTGATTTTATTTATTTATGCATTTATTTACGATTCTGTGTATTCGCTTAGTCTAATTCGAAATATCTTTCAACACGCAGTTGGCAATCACAATGCGCTGTATTTCAGAGGTGCCCTCATAGATCTCGGTGACACGAGCATTGCGATAATACATCTCAGCGGGCATGTCTGTTGTATAACCCATCCCGCCCAGAATTTGGATGCATTGATGTGCACAGAAGGTGGCCGTCTCGGAGGCAAACAGCTTGGCCATGGACGCCTCCTTGGTTATGGAACAGTCATTATCCCTTAACCAAGCGGCACGCCACGTGAGCAATCTGGCCGACTCCACCCTTAGCGCCATATCCGCAATCTTCTGCTGGACCAGTTGGTGGCGCGACAAGCTCTTTCCGAAGGTGACACGCTTGTCCGCATAGTCGACTGCCAGCTCGAGGGCCGCCTGCGCAATGCCTGTGGCCTGCGCCGCTATGCCAATGCGACCGCTATCCAGCGACTCCATAGCAATCCTAAAGCCATGCCCGGCATCACCCAACATCTGGGACTGCGGTATGGCGACATCGTCGAGCACCAGCTGGCATGTGGAACTGGCTCGCATGCCCAGCTTACTCTCCCGCTTGGCTACGGTCAGACCGGGAACATCTTTGGCAGTCAGAAAAGCAGTGATTCCCCTATGTTTAAGCGACTTGTCAATGGTGGAAAAGATAAGTCCGCCACTTGCCTCCTTCGAATTGGTAATCCACGCCTTGGTCCCATTCAGCAGATAATCGCCGTTGGCATTCAGCCTGGCTGTGGTGCTCGCCGCACCTGCATCTGAACCGCTACCTGGCTCCGAGAGGGCATAGAAGCCAATGTGCTGTCCTTGGGTGTAGGGCACGAGAAATTGTTGCTTCTGCTGTTCGGTGCCGAACTGCAGCACTGCACCCACATAAAGATTGTTAACGCTCATCATAAAGGCGATGGCTGCATCACCCCGTGCCACCTCCTCCATGCCGATGGCATACGCCTGATAGTCCAGCCCAGCACCACCTGCAAAGCAATCACGGATCAATGATAAGGTTTCTTATTGGGGATCCACTGTACACTCACCGTACTCCTCCGGCACGGCAACAGACATCAGTCCCATTTCGCCCAAGCGACGGATCAGCTGCGCAGGAAACACTTCCTCGCGATCACGTTGGCGGGCGAACGGCGCCAGTTCCGCATTGGCGAAATCACGGCACGTCTTCTGCAATATTTGATGCGTTTCTGAGAGTGCGGCGAGGCAAGCAATGCCTCTGCCTCCGGCACTGTCGCTGTTTGTGACAGTTCGTTGCCCTTTACGAAAACGCTTTGAGTACATAAACAAAAACGGTAAACATATTTATATTCTTTACCCAGCACCCATGCGCGTCTGCAAAGCTTATGCATTACGTAAGGGTTCGTCGCGCACTGATTGCCTCCGCAGATAAACTATATGTTTATATAAATGTGCTTGTCAAGTAGCAGTGGCGTCGTTGCTGTGAGTGGGGAAGGGGTCTTGGTGGGATGCAGAAGCCATAAGCAAATATTACTCAAATATTTTTCATACCCTTTCAGCTTGGAAACAAACCAATTGATTTAATAATTCTTATCGTCTTTGTTCGCAATCAGCTGTTTAGCGGCGCCTCTGCACTGCATTAATATGCACCGTTGTTTTACACTTCTGCATAATTATTATTTCTTTTGTGTTTCACATACGCTTTGGTGCCCAGCTCGTTACGCAAATTCAGGCTATTTACATGAACAGCCTTATTATTCGCTACTTACAGTCGCATACAGTAAATGCATATAATTTATGGGCAGAAAGGTCTGTTGGCACAAATGGAAAGCGGCTCAAAATTTATTGTGAAAATTGTTGTTAACCGCACCTGTAGAATGTTTTGCATTGCAAATGTCCGATTGAATATTCGTATTTGTTGTAAGCCTTACGAAAGACAGTCCACTCATAACAAGGAATAGCATAGTAAACTAATATAAATAATTAACCAGCAAGTGAAGTGAAGTCAATTTTTAACATTCAATTCTATTTCCGCCTTTGTTAGTTGATTTTTAATTATCAAAGTTAATTTAAAATTTAGAAATTACAAACTGAATTTGTAGTTAGTTTAAATGTTATTTCTTTAGATGTTTTTCTTAAATATTTTTCATCCTGAACCCAGTTGGCCAACTGGTCGTACATATTTCAATTGAGACAATCTGAAGTTTCAAAAACACAGCTCGAAAATTGTTTTTAACTGGTTTTCTTTTTCTAAAACATTCTCACACAAATGCATTATCTCATTCAACACGCCAAGGCTCGCCAGCAGGCGATCAGTGTGCCCGATGGTCTCCCTGAACTGCTGTCGGACATAACGCGTGAGGTGCTCCGCTGCCAACCGACCAAGGACTGCCTCTGCCAGTTCATTATTGACTATCTGCACTCGGTGATCGTTGCTCGGGAGAAGGCGATGGGTAAGTTTTGTACCCAAATTGTTATTAACTACTAAAAAAAAGTCTACCTTTTCTACCCAATTTTCGTCACCCATTTTTTTAATATTGATAATATTTTGAAACAGACAATTATTTATTTATTTATGTATATAATTAATGTTATGAATTTGCAGTGGCCAAAGGTATTTTGGATCGAGCTTTGCGACAGGTTGACAGCATTATATCGGATCTGTGCGTGTGTGATCTGTCCAAGGAGAAATCGGGTGAGATGGCCCAGGTTATGGAGGATTGTTTTCGCAATTTTCTTGAGAAACGCCGCTGCGAAATGCGTCGCGGCAAAGAGATGATTAACTTTGCTGACATCGATATGCTCGATGAGCTAATAAAAAAGTGTAAATTCTCGGAGAAGGAGCTGGACTCATCCCGTCCAGCCATCCAGAGCGCCTACAATCGTTTTGTTGACGCCTACATGGCCGCTGGCAAAGATGCCCATGGCACCGAGTTGCTCTATCAATACTTCCGGGATCGTGAACTCAAGCGCATCAAGGAGGAGCTGCAGAACAGGGCTGCCACCACCATACAGGCTGCCTTCCGCGGCTACCTCGTGCGCAACATGCTGTCGCAGCCAGTTTGCGTCTGCACCTGTCTGCAGGTGATAATATTATAAATACGATGTTGACTATAATCATCTAACTTGTTTAAAATAATGCAGGACCAAGAAAACGAAAATTTGCTTAAAATTATGGACAAAGCTGCGAGAATTATACAGAAATTCTTCCGCGCTGCTTTGAAGGTAACTTGTGTCAAATTATTATTAATATATAAACTAATTATTAATTAATTATTCCCCTTCTAGCGCCAAGACTTGAAGCCAGTAAGTTAACTAAAAAATCTATGATTCGCATTAGCAACATGTTTAATCGACATTTTCATCTAACTAGGTGGACGACCCTTGCAAGGAAATAGAAACTCCCTTATCAAAAGATGAGACCACGCAGGACCAGGTTGTCGAAGCATCTGTTTCCGTTGCTGGAACTGCAGTGGGCAGTGCAGTGGGCACTGCAACCGGCACAACAGCTGCAACAGCCGCTCCATCCCAAGATGGAATGCCTTCTGCTCAAGAGGAGGTCGCTGCCGAAACGGCATCGGCTGCAGTTGCCAGCGAAGCAGCGTCCGTTGCACCAGCTACAAAGCCCGAAGAGCCCAAAGCAGAAGAAGCCGCAGAGGCTGCACCTGAGCCAGCAGCAGCACCAGCTGAAGAAGCTGTAGCACAACCAGCTGAGGAAGCTGCAGCAACACCAGCTGAGCAGGCTGCAGCACCGCCAGCTGAGGAAGCTGCAGCACCACCAGCTGAGGAAACACCACCACCGCCAGCAGAAGAAGCACCACCAGCGGAGGAAGCACCGCCAGCCGAAGAAGCGCCACCAGCCGAATAATAATGATCTGCCAGTTCCTTTCATATTTTAATAATCTGT
Source organism: Drosophila dives (assembly GCA_035042365.1). NCBI lineage: Eukaryota > Metazoa > Arthropoda > Insecta > Diptera > Drosophilidae > Drosophila > Drosophila dives. Next base: position 145,801 of record JAWNLJ010000241.1, on the reverse strand, counting down.
TGTCTATATAATAGTGGTCCAATGATGTCGGCTATAAGGCTTGTAAATTAGTTGAATGTGTAATTTTATGTTTAAATTGTCTTTTTTCTGCCTGTTGCCCAAAATAATAAAAGCAGTTTCAGGCGTAAATGGACAGATCACTTTATAAGATCAGTATTTGGATTTTTTATTTATTTACTTTTTATTTAGTGACTATTTAATAAGAATAAGCTAAGCTAAATTCATAATGTATCATTACTTGGTATATTTTTAGCATTTTAGTAAAGAAAAAGTCTCATTTTTTTAGTAGTTCCTTCAAATGTATAAAGAAATAGGACAAACAAAAAAAAACAACAAAACAAAGTCGACATCTAAAATTAATTTGATTTAGCTTTTTTCAATTTGTTTTACTATTTCGATATTTAATCTCTAGTTTCATTTTTGTCAGTCTTAATCCTAAAATATTTTATTCACATATTCTAATATTTTAGCTTTTACTAAACACCATCAAAATAAATAACAGATTTTTTATAAACGTTTTTATTTTACAAATCTTTACAAGTGTAAAAAAAAATTTATAATTCTTTTATATCTCAATGGAGCTGAGATGTGGTTGCCTCGGCAGTTGCCTTAAGAGGTCTCCACACGCTCCTTTATCCAATTTCTAAATGTAGACACCCTTGTATAGACATCGGGGGAGATAAAAAGCCCGCATATCACCAGGCCATATGACACCACTCCTACCTGCTTTAAACCATTCTCATTGCTAACAAGTGGGCCACCAGAGTCACCCTAAATTATAATACAAAATAATTGTGATATAAGAGTCGGGGAACAATCTTATTTTCTTACCGAACAAGCGCCGCGAAGGAAGCCTCTGGCACAAATCTCCGTATCGGTGACATCTGACATACCCCGGTCCCGGCACTGCTGATTCGTAATGGTATTGTAGGACATGCGCTGCAGAGTATTCGGATAGTTGACACTGTTCAGAAACGGAAATGGAAGAGGCAATCGCTGACCCCAACCGGTTAGGGTAACCGGAACACCGCCTCCCACGAATTCCTCATCCGTGTAATCAATGGGCGAGATGCTGTCACTGTTGTAAACCAATGGTGGGTCGATATTTAGCACAGCAATGTCACTGGTCACCAGCTTCTGGTAGTCGGGATGTATGGTATAGGACACCACCTGGGATCGAGTACCGCTCTGATCATCCAGGTTGCGGATGCCTGCCACAATGGACATGCGCGACGCATTGAAACCTTCGCAACAGTGGGCAGCTGTGAGAATTCGATTGTTCGCAATGATGGAGCCGCCACAGAAGTGCTGCTGTCCCTGGTTGGTTAGGTACTGCAGCGATACCTGGTATGGCACATACTCTCCACTTGGCACATCCGCGCCGCCCACAATGCGAGGGGGCGGTGTGTCGGTGCTGGGTTGTCGTGCTGTTTGGGGATTAGGACACAGATATCTTTCACTTGGACTTCTTTTACTCGTGTCTCAACTTACAATTGCTTCGCGCAGTGGCTCCAACTATTGACAGTGCTGTCAGGCAGAGTAGTTTGATGGGAACCATGTTTGTTTGACTTGTGCCTCGGCTTTGGTCTAGGCCTGAGCCTATATAGAAATAGAGTTGGCCTTTATTCGGGCAAATTTGCATAGATATCGCAAATATATTTTGCCAGTTGCGCGATAGTTATGCCATTATATTTGATCTTGAAATTCCAAAATTAATGAGCTTTCATGCCGGTAATTGCCACATGCCACGTGCTTCAAACTAACCCACTAAACTAAATTCGCTAACTGATAAAACTTTCAGTTTTGATGAATTACAGCTAAATAAATTAAGTAACAAAATAAATTGGGTATCCCCCTAGTTGTAGATTATTTGTGAAAACTTAATTTAAAATATTATTCATTATTCAAATTATCAGCAACATTCTCTGCATTATATACAGAAAATTCGTATTTTTTATTTATGCAAATAACCATTTTTAACAATTTTGTTACTAAAGACTTTTATAAAATAGAAGTTAAAAAAATATGTATTACTCAGCATACAATAAAATTCAGACATAATCAGATAATTTACTATATTATTTTATATATTATTACTATATATATTTGGAAACTGCCAGGAAATTAAACTAGTTTAAGGACTGTATTTAAACGTTTTCACACTGCTTTTTACTTAACCACTATTATTTATTGCACAATCTCATAAAATTTAATATACTAATCCATTAATATTTATTAAATTTATACATAAAATTTATAAATTTTTTTGTTAGATTTTATTTAATATGAGCAGCATTATGATACAGTAGCCCAAAATCGGAACAATAAATGTAAGCAGTATAAATTTAGCAACCGATTGTCTATGACGACTTAGTTGTTATGATCAACAAAAATTAAATATACATAAATTTATTAATTTTAAATTTTAATATTAATATTGTGCCTAAGATGCTTAATTTAAGAACAACATTAAAAGCAATATTCAATAGGCAATATTAAATATTGACCACTCCGAAAAGTATGCAACATAATTTCATCTAAGCTGTTTTTAAAAGCAAAAGCTGAAAAGTATGCAATAAAATATTGTTTTCCGTTTTAACTTAGCTATTTACTATTTTCAACTGCTTAAAAATTTATTTCAACTGGTTGCAAAATTACAACAAAATAAATGACATTAATTTTTTATTGACTCAAAAACTGATATAAGGCCATTTTTATTTACTTTTTGTAAATGCTATGTGCAGCTGCGTTAAGCCATGCGCTCCTTGATCCAAGCATCAAACATGGAGACCCGAGTGTAGACATCGGGACTGTTGGAGGCACAGAAGGAAGTGCCGTAGGAGACGACGCCAACCTGCTTGAGAGATTCCCCGTTGGCCATCACCAAAGGACCGCCCGAATCGCCCTGCATAAACGGAACACAATTCAAATAGTGGCAATCCCATTTCTAAATTTACTACTTACATTGCAGGCACCCTTGCCAAATCGTTCCAATGCACAAATCTCCGTATCCGTCAGCTGCGTCATGGTCTGCTTGCATTTACTGTTATCCAGCGTTTTATAAGACAGCTTCTGCAGTATGGTTGGGTACTTGGCGAAGGGTCCAGTGCCAAAGTGGAAAACGGAACCCCATCCACTAAGTAGCACTTCCTGATCAGCGCCCACCAGCTCATTGCTGCTCACATCGATGGTGCCGACGCGTTTGTCATCCACTTCAAATGACGGATCGATCTTCAGTATGGCTATATCGCTGGTCACCAGCTCCTCGTAGTTTGCGTTTATTTCATAGGACTGCACCTGCGAGCGATAGCCAGTTTGATCATCCAGATCCCGTATGCCAGCCACAACGCTAATCCTGCTCGCATTCTGGCCATTGACGCAGTGCGCCGCTGTCAGAACTCGATTCGGTGCTATGAGAGATCCGCCGCAAAAATGTTGCATTTTGCCATTCCGCTTTAGGAACTGCATAGATACCTGGTATGGCACATACTCATCTGCGGGCACATCATAGCCGCCCACAACACGCTCCTGCGAACTGCTATCCACACTCTCAAAATGTGCGTCCACTGTAAGAGGATTTGATGACAACCAGCACCATTTCGGAAGATAACTTTAGCAACTTACAATCGATGACATTGTTCATGGCATTTGCAGCAGAAAACAAGATTGATCCCAACAGCAAGACACATATCAAATGGGTTTCCATGGTGTCAATATATACTCCTTGTCCAAAGTAGAACTTTGTATTGCTACTACTTCAGCTAGCATCTGGTCTTTTATACATTGCAATTTGGCTAATTAGAATATTATCGAGGCGTTAGCTGTGGGTGGTCTGACCCCATACAATGAGTAACCGGGTCATCATAGTGATAAACTGGTGGCTTAACCTTGGTTTTAGTTCTAATCAAAAGTTCACAGAATGTAGACCAAGAAATGAGTTGGTTATTGTCGTGGCAAAACCCAGTTAGTAAAATTAGTTTACAAAGTTATCAATCAAACAAAAGTCATAAATGATATCACTTTGACTTTATTAACAGTTGGCTTAAAGAAACATATGCAGATACATATATAATATATTATTTTTAGCTAATGTCAAATGGGATTTACTAAGCTGAGCAAAATTTAATAAGAGCTGCCGTCGACAGAGAGAACAAAGCCTAATGAGTTAACATGGGGATTAACCTGTCAAGTAAGTTGGCCAACTCGCATGCAAATTGTGTGCAGCAGCTAAAAATAAAATGTGAAGATAAACCTTGTCACGTTATTTGGCTTTGCAGGGTGGTCCAATTAACATAAGGTGACAGGCAGGGGGCGCCAACATAGCCAGACACCACACACACCACAAAGGCAATGCTACCAATCGCATTTTGGCCAAATAATAATAAAGCCATTTCGAGTTCAAATCGGTTCGTAGTCAGCAGTGAGCAGCCAAAAACCTGCAACAACTAGCAGCAGCAGCAAAGCCAGAGCCAACAATTAACACAGTAGTCAAAAGATCAAGACCTCAACATGCGACTCCAAGAAGCGACTCCCCAGAAACGCTGAAACCGAGTGAGGTGTGCATAATTAATTTGCGCCAGTCGCCAAACACACCACACACACAGCACACACAGCACAGCACAGCAAAATGATTCATTAGTTGGCGAGCAATCAGGCCGGAACTGACACATGGTAAGGAGCTGCTGGCTAACAGAGATAGCCACAGTCACAGCCAACAGTGCCTGTGCCCGCCCAGATCTCGGCAAGACCCGAGTTGATTTGCATCGAACATGTGAGCTGCCCAGATAGCCACACACAGCAAAGCTGAAAAAAACTGCAAGCCCAAAAGGTGTTGATTGCCAACTGGAAACTGGCAACTGCCAATGTTCCAATGCTCCAATTGCCCGAAATAATCCCCTACCTACCCCGCTGACTAGCCCCTTCCCCATCTCCGTACTCCGCCTGCAACAATGAATTAAAAGAAATGTCGGCAGCGAGGACAGCAGCTTGTTTAATCGGAATATTTAAATTATTCATTGATTAAAACTGCAGCCAGATCAAGCTGCAGCTACCCCCGATGCCCCCTCTCCACCACTCCCCCACTCTCCACTGGCTGTGCCTGTGCGCTTGTCGTTTCAATTTGGTTGTAGGTGTAGCTGGCTGGCAAGCAGTCAGGCAGGTAGGTGCCATTCCCAGGAATTGAGGAAACTGCTCTTCCTGCCAGTTCATCTTCAACTTGCTCTCTCCTTCTCTGCCCACTCCTCTTTCGTCGTTGTCTGCCTGTTGGAGTGTGCGAAATGCCACCCAAAATGAGACACACAAAGAACTGCAAATTATAGAATATAAAATGTAACTTTTTGACTTTCTTATTTTAATTAATAAAAACCTGAATTGATTCGTAGGATTGATTAACGAATCTTGTGAGGAACTTTCAGTGTGGCTAATATTGTAGTATAAATATTTACCTTATTATCTAATCCACATTTTAGAGAGACAGACGGATTAAATAAAAATAAAAATATTTTAATATTACTTTTCGTTTTTTTCAGCAATAGTTATTTTGACATAATGATAAAAATAATTCGAGAGTAGAATATTTTTTTCTGAAAACAAACCATTTTCAATTTGAGTTTAAAAAAACGTAATGCGAGATTTTCCGTATTTTTGCTAAGTCAAAAATAATATAGGAAAAAATTTACATTATCTAAATGAAATGTGTCTTAAAGTAACCATAATATTTATATTTTTAAAAAAGATTGTAAAGTTAAAAGTTATTCCTATTTTGTATATTAGACAAAAAACTTAACAATATAAATAAAGGTATTCAGTTAAGTAAACAGACAGAAAAGTGTGACCATATTATACAAAATGTCCACTGAAAAATATAATAAATTCTCACGAACTACACAACTTTGTCGGTATAAATAAAATAAATAAATAAATGAATAACAAAAAATATATATATTCAAAATCTTCATTCACATTTAAATCCATCAGGTAAGTAAACATATAGAAAATTGTAACCATATTAGTTTTAATTTTAAATATATATCTTGTAAAAGAAAAATGTCCACTGTAAAATTTAATAACCTCTCTTTAACTACACAACTTTACCGGAATGAATTAAATTAATTAAAAAATGAATAATAAAAAATAGATATATTCAAAATTTTCATTCACATTAAAATCCAGCTAGTTGATCTTTGGATTGGGTCACAGTGGGATAACTGTTGCCGCCTGCTGTGTTTAGGCTGTGCGTGTTTGATAGCCATAAGGAGGAGGGAGATCTTGAATGTGAGCTGCTGCAATCATAATCTCGGTGGCTTGACAGAAGCGCCTACCTGTTGTCATCAATTAGGTAACAAGCACACGCGACCGATAAATATTACGTGGTTGGGCTGGGGTAGCAGGGCAGCAGGGCAGCATCCATGGTATCCAGTATCCAGTAACCGTATCTACAAATGGTTCAAGCTGCTTGTGCTGTGATCTCAGATCTCAGATCTCAGATCTCTTATCTGATTTGCAAATAAAAATGTATTTCATTTGGCCCCGTCGAAGGACCACTTAGAGAGATCTGATCTGGCTAACTCGACTGCAGTCATAATTTATAGTGTGTGCACACACTGGGTATGCGTGTGTGTTGGATGGGGGAGGGGGAAGTGGGGTACTCCTCGTGGTGATGGCAAATTAGGTACTAAAATAAACGACCAATTTACTGATTATGCAAAACATGCAATTAATTTTCCACTCCACATTTGTTCCAAATCTTCCACACTTGGCATTAACTAAACTTGTTATTGTTGTTGTTGTTGTTGTTCCTTTGCTGTTGTTGTTTGTTGTTGTTGTCGCTTCGTCTCTCGTAACGAGTGCGAAAATTAATTGCTGCAACAAATGGAAAATTTATTTCAAATTGCGTTGACTTACAGGCATGTAAAAAATGCCAGGATAGGGCTACCAATAATTTATTATCTATAACTGCAGCTTGAACAATTTGCATATAACGATAATTAATGAGCATAAAAATCTTAATGCTTTTTGTTAATTTAATTTTGATTGCTGAACTTGTTTGCTAATCATATGTTCATTGAAGTTAATTTTTTAAGTGTAGTTTAAAGCTGTAATTTTCTAACTAATAAAGATCGCTAAATGCATTTTCATATTTGCTTAAAGTAATTTACGTTTTCACTCAAACTTTCACTTACTTGTTAATAATTTTGCGGAAGTGAATTAAAAATAAACTTAAAAAAAATAATTACTATTTTTACACAAATGTGCAATTTGTTGCACTTCTTACAAATATCCCAAAATATCTTCAAAAGTTTTGTTTTACCTTTTACAATAATTTATAAACTTGATTTTATTCGTTTATTTACAAAAGTTTAGTTTTAAAAAATTTTTTTTTATAATTTGGATTTCATTTGTTTTATGCAAATACCTATTATATAATGCTGGTTTCAGGTCTTGTTGTTAATTTGATGTTGGCATAAAACTTGAGTGAAATAACATGTCACTTAAAACTCATCTTTCGACTGTAAATAAAAATACCATTTTTTTTTTAACGAACCCAAAATTCGATATTCATAAGTGAAAGAGCGCTTCAAAAAATTAAATACTTAAAGACGAGTTGGCTACTGTAAATGTGAATGTGAATGTCCAGTTTACAACTGCAATGTTTGGCCATAAAATGAGCGGCTTTGCTTCAAGAGTCGGCACAGTATAAATCACATTGAAGACAACACAACAAAAACTGCGGCTTAAGCACCGTCAACCGGGCAATAAAAATTGCAGTCTGAATATATATATTCGGTATTCTTGTTCTCTGTCTTGGCCACACGCACAATTCAACAGAAGTTGGCCCTGGCGAACATGGCTAAGAATGAGGCGTGCAATCAACCAAAATGTCATAATAATGATGGCGTTCCAGGCCTGTGCCGGCACAGACAGGATGCTTATCTTGTTAACACCGTACCTTTTGGCCAACTGGCGTTAACTGTCTTGTGTTGTGTTGTGAGTCCAATAAAAAAAAAACGAAATCGTGAAATGGGTTAACCAAGTTCGTCAGTTTCCGCTCCACCTGATCTGATGGACTTGATTATGAACTACATTTTATGTGGAGCTACGGAAAATTAATCGAAAGAGTTTGCTGAGTCAGAAATTAATTTTAGGTTTGAATTGAATTGAGTTTAATATAATTATTTTATTTAAATAAATACATACTGATTAAATTATACTACAATTTTGGTTAAAATTTCAGAATACCTTACCTTTTATTATTATTATTAAATTGGGGTCTTGTGCAGTGCGATCTATTAGATCTATTGTGCCCCCTTCTGAGCTCATAGCTCCTCCATCAACACCAGTTCCTGAACGAATGTCAGGATCTTTGGTGGGTCGAGGGCTTCTATGTCATTGATATTCATAACATGCATCCCTAGGAGGCTGCATCTTTTCCTGGCTAGGGCGATACCTTCTGTTAGGATGTAAGTTGAGGACTCCTCCTAAATACCCATTTTGGACAGTTGGCTTTTTAGTCCACATACCCTACCTTAATTATTAATAAAGAGCATTGTTATTCAACCTTAAATTTTAGCCTTGTTAATAAACTTAACATTTATTCGCTCAATATAAACAAAGCCAACCTTTACCTTGATCTATATAAAGATCAGACGACTATTATCATCTGGCTCTTATCTCATGTGAATTTATTTATATATAATAGAATTTATTGGCGAGACTTTATCTCAGCCAGCGAAAGATAAAGATAAAGCTACAAGTGACGCATCCGAAAGATACATTTTGCATAAAAGATGCAGTTTTATAGATTGGAAGACATTCGTTTCCTATTGACAGACCAAATGCCAGCAAAATATCAGCAGCTATTGAGGATTTGCCTGATGGCCCAACTCTGCCTGGTTCTGGTTGGTGCTGATGAATCGGAGAGTCTTTCCATGGCAGTGGATACATTGAATCCAACTCGCATTATTGGCGGCCAAGTTATGAACGAGTCGGTGCCCTTCCAGGTGTCTATGCAGATGCGGCGCCGTGGCAATCGCTGGATGCACTTCTGCAGTGGCTCCATAATCAGTGATCAGCATGTCCTGACGGCGGCGCATTGTGTGGACAAGCTAAAGGTGTCGGACATCAGCGTTTTGGGCGGCACACTCAACTGGAAGGCGGGCGGACAACGTCACCAGGTTGTGGCCAAGCATGTTCATCCCGAGTTCTCAATGACTTCGCTGATTATCAATGATATAGCACTGCTGAAGGTAAGTCCGCCATTTAAGCTACAGCTGGCCGAGATTGGCACTGTGCATCTGGGTGGCAGTGCACCCATTGGCCGCCAAGTGCCAGTACGACTCACCGGCTGGGGTACAACGACGCCCAGCAGTGCAGGCGCTACGGTGCCGGATCGGCTGCAGGTGCTCAACTATCAGACCATTTCGAATGAGGAATGCGCCCGCAAAGGTTTTCGCGTCACAGCCAGTGAGATTTGCGCTTACTCAGCACCCGGCCAGGGCTCCTGCTTTGTAAGTAATTAGTAATAGTCGCATTTGCCAAGCTATTTTACACGAAAGCCTTTCCACACTTGCACAGGGCGACTCGGGTGGTCCGCTGATCTTGGCCAAAGGCGGAGAGCGACAGCTGCAACTGGTGGGCATTGTCTCCTACGGCACTGCACCATGCGCCCAGGGCAAGCCTGATGTTTATACCCGTGTCTCCAGCTACTTGTCCTACATCAACAAGATCCTTAAACAGGATCAAAGAAATGCATAATCAATAAATAATTTGAGTGTTTTTATACTAAAATAAACGTATTTTGTTTTAATTATATTGGTATTGAAAATAGAGGGTATTATGTAGTTGTGCCTATGGCTCAACAAAGAAGTTATATAAGCCGATCTCAGAGAATATAATAACAAAACTTACCTTGTTGATTTGAGGATGGAAAAATAATTAGAGCAATTTTTGCTTACACAAATTAAAGAATTATTTTTAATTTATTCTCTTTAGAAATGCGACACTTTAATAAATAAAGTTGATTTATGAAATTTAAAAAACTTAAAATAAATATTTTATTTTTGTAAGCTTAAAGATAAAATATTTTTTGGAGCGATTAAGGGGTATCTACTAAGTCTTTTACTCTCGATTAGAACAGTTTTGTAATTTTGCTTTTGTTGTATTTTTGGCGGCTAATTAAAAATCTTGTTCAATATTCGCCACAGTCAGTGGCAGCATCTTCATCTCAGCCCTAGGCCTGGGGCTGGGCCTGGGCCTCCTGGCTAGGAGTCTGTGTCTGTGTCTGTTTGTGGCTCTGACTCTGGCTTGGCTCCAGCTTTTGGCCCGCACTGTGCGGACCATGATAAATGCAAAAAGCAATTTATCGCACATTTAACTCAATTCAGTTTCTTTATGGGCAGCCACAACGAACTGGATGAAGAGAAGGTGCTTGCAGAGGGGCGGTAGGGAGATGGGAGGGGGGTTTGCTCTGTGACTAGGGGGCACGCCTGCAGACCAGCCAGGCAGCTAGCTGCAGACAAAGTTTCGCTGACACGCACGCTGCAAGCTTGCAGCATCTCCTTCTCTATGCCGCATGCCCTGCTTCCTGCCACATGCCACCACGGTCCGTAGGCCGTGGACCGTGGCGAGTCATTGCGCGCAACGCTTGTAATTCGATATTAGATTTTATGTGCGACAAATACGAAGTGCAAACATTTTTATGTTCCCTCAATTTCTATGCTGCATTCGTATTTGTAGTGGAACCAAATAGTTGCCACAGACAGATGCGCCACTAAACAGCTCTGCTTTCCATTTTCCATAATTAAGTTTCGAATAATGTAAAACTCACGCTTTTCGATTTGTTTAACTCATTTACTTACAACGATCTACAACTATCCAGCAACTATCTATGTAAAACTGATGGTTTACAGTATTTTATCATGAGAATATCTGATATTATTATTAGTTTGATATTTATATATAAACAGTACGTTTTTAAAAATGTCATAATATATATTTGAAAATATGAAAATGAATATATTAAAAATAAAATACTTGCCGATATTATTTTAATGAGCCTTAAGCTTTAAAATGTCAAAGTTAAAGTATTGAACAAAATCTGGTGCAGAATTAATTTTTAAAAATATTATTTTATTGAACATTAAGCTTAAAAATGTCAAAGTTAAAGGAATTATACAAAATCTGTTACAGAATCGATTTTTAAAAATGTGGTCAAAGTTAAAATAAATAAATGAATGAAAGTAAAATAAATTCAGTTGCAAAATCGATATTTAAAAATGTTGTCAAAGTTAAAGTTATTAAAGAAATTCAGCTGCAAAATCGGTTTTTAAAAATGTTGTTGAAATTAAAGTATAAAAAAAAAATTCAGTTGCAAAATCGATTTTTAAAAATGTTGTCAAAATTAAAGTATAAAAAGAAATTCAGCTGCAAAATCGTGTTTTTTTTAGAACAGAGTTCTATTCGTTTCAGGTTTCCAAGCTAAAATTAAACTATTTTTGATTAGGTCACATTTTTTGCATATTGGTAAAAAAAAATATGATAAATCTGAGTTTTGCTTCCGCTCTCGATAATTGCTAGAACAAAAAGTGACTGACTCAAGAATTATTCAAGCCGTTTAATATGAATAAAAATATAAATATGAATATGAATATGAATAAAAATATGAATATGAATATGAACTATTGTAAATGTATAACTTGGTGCGAGTTGTGCGTGGAATAGGGGCCGAAGGGGGTGTGAAAAGAGAGCGGTTGCATTTGTTAGACGGTCGTCGCTGACCGCATAAATTCATTTAGATCAATCAATTCAATTTGTTTGTCAATAAAAACCTAAATGAGTATTTCATTTAAACAAATTAAAATTCGACCCATTTGAATGTCGCGCAACAAAATTCCAACTCAACCCGAAGAACAGAAACAATTAAAATTGACGGGGAATAAGACTGGGATTGGGTCTGACAACTGGGACTGGGACTGGGACTGAGTCTGGAACTGGAAGCCTGAAAACTGGCATCGAGTTTGAGTTCGAGTACGAAAGTTGGTGTTGCATGCAACTACACACATTTATATTTATGTATGTGTGTGTGTGTGTGTTTCTTGAGTGGCTCTGTTTTTGTACAGACTTTGTTGACTTTTCATTGTCAATTAAAATCAAATAAATTTATTTGCTGCTTGACATTCGCATTTCGAGCTCTTTCGCTCTTCAGATTCAGATACAGATTCAGATTGCGAATCTCGTGTTTTGTATTAAAAAATATATATATATTATTTTGACCTTCTTCTTGTATTTATAGTAATTTATTTGGCTGCGACTGTCGCAAATGTGTGTAACCTTTGACCCCTATTTCACAAATCAGTTAACCATTTACTTTGGCTTGCCCTCCTTGGCCACAGACTCCATTGCATTCTTCACAGCTTCGGGATCACCAAGGAACTTCATTGTCGACACTGGCTCCATGCAACTGTCCAGCTCATAAACAAAGGGCATTCCCGTCGGCAGGTTGAGCTTTGTTATATCCTCATCCGATATATTTTCCAGATACTTAATGATGCCACGCAGACTGTTGCCATGTGCAGCTATAATCACCCGCTTGCCCCGTCTTATTTGGGGCACAATAACATCGTTCCAGTAGGGCAGAGTTCGTTCGATGGTGAATTTGAGGGATTCAGTTTTTGGAATTTCGTGGGGTTTGGGCTGATCACGATAGCGCGGATCATTCGCAATGGATTCGTAGTACTTGTGATCCTTTTCCATGGGTGGAGGCGGCGTATCGAAACTGCGTCGCCAGATTTTCACCTGTTCCTCGCCAAATTTCTTGGCCGTTTCCGCCTTGTTGAGACCCGTCAGGCCGCCATAATGTCGCTCATTGAGGCGCCACGTTTTATGTACAGGTATATCCTCCAGTCCCATCCGATCCAGCACCAATTCAAGTGTATCCTGGGCGCGAGACAACATTGATGTGTGTGCCACGTCAAACTTTAGATTGGCTGCCATGATGGCCTCGCCGGCAGCGCAGGCCTGCTTGCGCCCCTTCTCGGTCAACTTGGAATCGTACCAGCCACAAAACAGATTCTTCGCATTCATCTCGGATTGACCATGCCGCAACATAACTATCACATAATCCTCGCACTGGTCGGAGTAGAGCCTCTGCAGTTGCAGGCTCGAGCATGGTGGATTGGTTCTCCTCAATTTGCCTCCATGTGTTAAACACATTAAGCTGAGCCTCGCCAAAACACCCATTGCAAAAAATTTAAATTTAGAAAAAAAATGTAAAGTTTTTAAGCCGGTTATGAATATATTTAGAATCGTTGCCTACTACTGAAAATTAGAAATAATTGATTAGAAATATCCCTTTTACTATTCCTATTTGAATTTAACGTTGAGTTTTAAAAAAGTTGTTTTTCTATGCAACTTTTAGTTTATAGATTTTCAATATAAACCAGTGATAATCAGGTGTGCATCAGTTTTCGAAAAACTCTGCTGAATTTTTGCAATATATATATATATATAAATATATGATAAATAATTATAAATAATATATATAAAATATAAAAATTACTCTGTAGTTTTTGATTATATTGGTAACCACATTAGCTTTAATTGTTGTATTATTAGCGTATATTTTTTTAATTGAAATTGGAAACAAATAATTGTATAATTTTTGTGTACAATGCACAGTTATCGATCAAAGGAAATTAATTTGATTTTAAGTTAAATTCCAATTTCGATGTCTCAAACACTTATAGTCTCTAAAATCCGTGTGAATGAACAGACTATCTATATATAGCCATATCCACTTGACTGTTTATCCTGAAAATATAAATAAAATATAATATATCTATATTATAACATGTATAGCCTAAGAGGTCATATGTGTATATAGAAAGCAAATATGTTGGAATTTGTGGTCCTGCTACGATATTGCTCGAGCGATCCGCAGCAGAAGCAAAAGCAGAAGCAGAAGCATCCATAAAGATCTTTTACGAGCGCCAAAATGCGGCAGTTTGCATGATAAATTGTTGACTGTGGTCAGGAGTAGTACTGCTGCTGGAGCTGGTCGACAAGTTTTCACTGACGGGGCGACACCAGCGGCTACCACCTAACCGATCGATGCACCACCACCACCAGCACCAGCAGATCAGACGCGCTCAGCAGTCGGCGCAGAAAGATTAGACAATTTGTAGAGGAGCCGAGGACCGCTTTTTATATATATTTTGAAGCTTGCCTGGAAGCGCCAGCACGGGCCAATGGGGCCATGTGGAATGGCATGTGGAATTGCCGGTCGCCAACTCTTTACAGTTGCTTTGTGTTAATTGAAAATTGTACTGTAATGTTGCCTATCGGTTTGCTATCAGACGACGGCGACGACGACGACGTCTCCCATGCTGGGGCACACTCGGCTGCTTGCGTGTTCCATGATGTTCCATGTGCATGCATGGTGCCACACCTCGAGGCCTCACACATTGGCAGAGGTGTTCGATAAACATCCAGAGTCATGTCATAGGATTTTTAATACCCTGCCCTAACTATTTTTAAGTTGCGGATAAATATCTGACCAATTCATCGCTGTAAGTTCCCTTGTCTCAGAGACTAGATAAAGCTTAAATTTATTTTAAAATTTAGATTTATTGGACACAAAATATATATACATATATATTTGAGCAGCTTACTCAGACTTGCAATATTGGATACATCTCCAAAAAATATATTTAAAAACACATTTTTTTAATTTCATATCTAGTCAAACATTGTAGATCTTTTACAGGGTATGCTCCGTCGACTACTTTTTACCTCTCTTTCAAGTTTTTTTTTTCTGTTTATTTTTGGTTTCGTGACTTGCCGTGGAAATTTCTCAAACGCTTTTTGACAACTTTCATGTGAACGCACTTAACAAAATTTATCGCACCACGCATTATATGTGGCTTTAATTGCTTATGGCCGTTGTTGTCCTCCAGCTTCTTGTCGCGCTTCTTTCCACCGATCTCTCTCTCGCTCTCTCTCTATCATACTCTTTCTGGCCTGACACCTGCGGCTTTTGGGGGCTTAGCCTTATAAGCAGGGCCTTAAGCGCGTTAGAAGTTGACACGATTTGGTGCTTAATTGCTTTTACAAAATGATTGATGATATTCGAGAGTATCGGGAGTAATCATGTCTATTAATGGAACAAGACTCACGCATTGCAGTGCAGTAGGCTCTAAAAGGTTTCTTGGGTCTCCAACAATACTTGATTAACTTAATGCCATATAAGAAATAATAAATAATAAATAAAAATATTAACCATATCTAAAATTCTGTTAGAAATGCCATAAAAATTTACTCATCGATAGCAATGTTTTCCACTCTATAATTTTGAGCTTAACTCGTCAATCAAATGGCGTAATCAACTTTCTTTTGGTCAAAAAAATCAAATGGCGCTTACAATTACCATGAAAATTATTAACTGACGCGTGAGAGGGTCAAAAGTTTTCCACACTCGGCGAGAGAGATTGTCCGGTGAATGTTGGCTGGAAAGGAGATTTGTGTCGACTGAAACTGAGAAGTGGGAAGTGGAAGTGGGAGCGAAATCGAAACCAAGACCGAAAGACCCCAAATAGGAGTCGGCTACTGCTGCACAGCTGCAGTTGCAATTGAGATGCAGTTGCAACTGCAAAAATACACACACACACACACACATACACACATACACGCATATACACGTACCACGGCCACGAACTTTGCTCGCTTAACCTTTTGTGGTTCCTGCAGTTGTTGTTGTTGTTGTTGTTTGTTGAATTTCGGACCTGTGGCAATTTGAGCACCTGGTGGCAGCAACAGCAGAAGCAGCAGTTCTGTCTTTTGCCGCTGTTGCAGGCTCACATGTGCAACTCACTCCTCGCGCATCGAACTCATTTTCCGTTTTCCCCAACTAATTTGATTTGTCTTTGCGTAAATTGAAAATGAGCCTCCTCAAGGATTTTTTTTTCACATAATCCGATTTACATATCTCTGGAGTAATTTACAACACCTGCATTCACTTATAATATGTAGATTGATATTACAATTTGGAATCAATGCAAATTATGCAGATTGATTGCAGCTGGATGTGCAACTGTTGGGCATATTAAATGGGAAGATGGAGTAAAAAAAAAAATCATCTCTTAATTATTATCAACATAAATTAAACTTTGGAATTTTAAAAATATTTACTTGTTCATTATTTTTTTTTTAAAGAGACGAGTCTATAAATAATATTAACCTTGAGTTTTTTATTATACTCGGAATTTCTTATCAAATTTAAGGTGCAAAGTTTAATTATTGACGAAAATAAACATTGGTTTTTTTTTATTAGATTATTCATTTATTAAAATATCTCGCAAGCATAATAAATTTCATAGAATTAAATTAATTTGCATTCTGTGATTAACCATAATTAGATGGGCAACTCGTATGAGACAAATTAATACTATAAATTTTTAACAATATTTAACAAATTAAATTTAACAATTAACCAATAATTAAACTAGTTGTTTAAAAAATAAATTTTAATTAAGCAAACATGATTACAAAACTTATTTAAATAGAAATATTTACAGGATAATTGATAGATCCAACTTGGTTTCATATGGGAATCAAAAATTTTTTGCTGATTTTGAAGTTGCGCCTGTTTTCATTGAGCCACCCAAGAAATTTGTCGAACTAGGCAATTCGCAGGCCGTTGCACGCAACCAAGTCCAAATTTAAGAAAGGAATTTCCGCAACCCACCTGCCTGCGCCTGTTGCTGCCTCTTCCTGCCTCCTCCTCAGCTGCTTGTACAGCTTGTAGCTGAAGCTGGAGCTGGAGCTGAGCAAGGGGAAGTGGAGTGGAGCTGGGATTGGGTATCGTTCATGTGGGTGTGTGAAATAGGGCTGCATGGTGCAAGCTCTGCGGCCATCCAAAGATGCGTCTGCGTGCTGCACATGAACAAGGGACGGGGCAAAGCAGTTGCGGTTCGGTTCGGTTCGGTTCGGTTCAGGTTGCATTACGTTGCGCTCAGCATGCGATTTCATTTTGATAATAATGCCAAAGTCAAATAATTATAATGATCATGATTACAATCATCGATGCTGGCAGCGGCTCTTTGGCCATTTTGGCTCTGGCCACAATTCTGACTGAGTCTGTTCCTGAGTCTATGTCTGTGGCTGTGTCTGTGGCTGTGGCATCATCAACGCAGCAACTTGGCCAAATGACTAAGCAATTTACCGTTTTTGTATAGATTTCAAAGCCTTGCCAGCTTACCCCCACCTACTGTGGCAACCACCCACCACCGCTGCCCCTGACCATGGCCATGACTGCAGTTCAACTGTGCAACGGGCGCATCTTCAATGAAATTTCAGGTCAATTGTCTTCTGTGGCTGCGTCTGCAGCACAACTATGCGAGGCGTCTCTGACTACGACTCCGACTCTGCCGCGTTTCCAGACTCTGCCTCTGCCCCTGGCTGTGAGACGACCGTAGTTGCAGCTCTTGCCAATTTCTATTTTCGTGCTGAATTGTACACAATGTGTATTTTTTGTGTGCGAGCTTTATGACTTGATACCCTAGCTGAGGGAGTCTTCATATTCTCGTAAAATATGGCCGATTCTACCGGGCATAAAAATATATAATATAAACTGAGCACAGCTGATTCTAAATATAAATTTATATATTTATATAACGTCAACTGGGCAGCTTTATCCTGCGTAATAAATTGCTGCTGATTTGACAGATTTTTAAGTATTGTTTATTATTTGATTATTATTTATAAGTAATTTATTTAAAATATGTATTTGCTATGCATTTTTTAAAATCAATTGGATATGTAATTCAACTTATGATAATATTTTTTATATTTAGCTAAATTAATGGGTGTAGCTGCTTTTTACAGATAGATAGTATTTTTATCTTTAATGAACACTGTGAAATTGATAAAGTGCTGATGGTAAAGCATTTATTATCATTATTTTCACTTCCTTTATATATATAAAATAAGCTGTGCTATTAAAGTATTTTTTAACTAGCGCGATTAATTTAATTCTTTAGGAATTTTTTTTTATAAATATCTATAAAAAATGTTAAGCAACGCATTCGAGTGGAATCACTAAAAGCCATGTCAATAAAAATACTAAAGGGTTTATTATATATATATTAATATATATACATTAACATAAAAATAAAAAAATACTTATTATATATACATTAATATATATACTTTAATATATATTTATATTAATATATATTTTCATTAATATATATACAAATATAATAAAGGATCAATCAGGAATAATAAGATTGATAATCTTATTATAAGTGTATTGGATCGTTGCATATACAAATAAATCAATTTTTAAATGATTCTTTTATTATTTTTTCATGTATTTCGATTTTATTGCACGTTGCAACTCTCTTCTCTCTCACTCCCCTCCGACTGCGCTGCGTAGGCGCTTTCCACAGATTAATTGAAGTCATAAGCAATTGTAAAATTATCGCTTTGGTCTATGGCCGAAGACAGGCAAGTGGTTTAGGGGAGGGGAGGAAGAGTTGGAGGAGAGGGAAATGCCGGGCTTTCAGATAACTTATTTCTCGTCTCTATTCTTTATCAGCGTTTTTTTTTTTGTTGTATTTTATTTTTGCGGTTTTGTCGATTTATCGATTTGCAGCAGAAGCAGCAGCAGCAACCACAAAATGACAGTTACTTTTGTTGTTGTTGTTGTTGTTGTTGTTGTTGTTGCTGTTTGCAGTTATGTTGTTATTTGGTGTTGGTGTTGGCGTTGTTTAATTTGTTGCTATATTTGATTGTGGCACACTTTACGCAATTATTTGATTGCGTTTCTATTAAGTACCGATGCAGTTCAAAAGTTCAACAATCAGTAGCCAATAGCAGCTCATTTATTTCATTCCGTTCGAGGTTAAATTCCAATACACTCAATGAATGGATCGTGTCAGTTAATGGTTAATGGCTGTGCCAGCACAAACTAATAAAGAACAACCCAATTAAGTTAATGGACTGCAATGAAGGCCTACAAACTGTCTTCAAGTAGTAAAAATACATTTTATAATAATTTAAATAAATAATAAAAAGTTGTATTTAACTAAGTTGATGGACCATAATATAGGCCTACAAAATATCTCCTAAAAATACATTTTATGTTTATTTAAATAAATAATAAAAAGTTGTATTTATCTAAGTTGAGGGGCCTTCAGAATATCTACTAGTAATGAAAACACATTTTATGATAATTTAAATAAATAATAAAAAGTTGTATTTAACTAAGTTGAGGGGCCTACAGAATATCTACTAGTAATGAAAACACATTTTATAATAATTTAAATAAATTGTAAAAAGTTGTAGTTAATTAAGTTTATATCCAACAATATGGGCCTACAGAATAGCTCCTAAAAATACCTTTTATGTTAATTTAAATAAATAATAAAAAGTTGTATTAAACCAATTTAAATATATTTTTAAATATTGCAGAGTAAAAATTTATTTTAAATTATTCCCAAAAATAAAACAATATTATTTTTGTTTAGTACAAATATTTAATTAAAATAAATATGTAAAGTAACCAAAAAGAGTTGCAATTAATTTTCAATTAAAACAACGACAACATTTTAATTGCTTGTCTGCAATTTGGCTAACACATATGAAAAACAACACGAATGAATAAGCAAACATATGTTATGGGAATTGCTAAACATATTTACATGCCTGTTACCCATTACTCCCCCCCCCCCCCCCCAACAACCCTTTAAGAAAACCCTAACCACAAAAAACCCCCCCCACAGATTTAGATTAACGCTTGTGGCATTGCTGAAGCTTGTGGCACGTTTAGTCGCAAGTGTCTCATGCAGCTACCGCAAGGCATACACAATAAAACACAACACATAGGGAAGAGGTACGATTGGGGGATGGAGGGGATCTGCTTGCCATGAATTTCAATTCGCGTCTTTTCATTTATGCTCGCAAGCGTAAGCAAACTTTCAAGACGGCAATAAAATCCGCTCTCTAATGTCGTCAAACTTCCGGAACCACTAAATTCACGTGCCACATTCTATTTGCATATATGCGGGGAGTATGGGAATTAAATCGGTGGGGGGGGGGATGGCAATAAAGAGCTGCTGGAGCTGCTGGAGCAGCTTTGGCTTTGCCTCCTTTGACTGCCTTTGACTGTCACATTTCCATTAGCATTTGCCCATTTAACTCATCATCTATGCAGGAGTGTGTGTGTGTGTGTGTGTGTGTGGGTGGGTGTGTGTGTATGCGAGTGTATCATCTTGCAGCTTAGCACATTTATTACTCATATTTTGACATCCGGCTTTTATCCTTTCGCTCCTTTACGCTCAGCACCTTCAATCTGACGCGCCATAATTGCTGCCTTTAGCTACAGCTACATCCTCTTAGCCATATTCTTCCTCCCCCACCCCTCACCCTTCTTGGAGGGAAGCCAAAAGTTTATTATTAGCATTGTTGCTGTTTGCCTACACATGTTATGCGTTTTAATTATTCAGCCAAATTGCTGCGTGCCAAATGAGCAACTCGAGCAAGCGTTGAGCGATTAAAAACTTTATCCTTTTGGCTTAGTGAAAATATATGTGTACTGACTAAGGATATGGCAATTAATATGTTAACAATAGAGAACAGCTGACTGTGATACGCCAAAATGGGAATGAATAATAAGAATTTAAATAGTTAATTTAAGGATAAACTATTATTTGAAGCGCTGCCATCTCAAGTAAAATATTGCAGAAATATTTGTTTCTTAGTGAATTTGACAAATACTTTTAGTTATAATCAATAGCAAAAGGATTATATAAATAATAAATATTATATTATATAAATAATAATTATTATTATAATTTATATTATATTATTATTATTATATTATTATAAATATTATATAAATAATAATTATTATTTTTATCGCTGCCATCTCAAGTAAAATATTGTAGAAATATTTGTTTCTTAGTGGATATGGAAAATACTTTTAGCTAAATAGCAAAAGTATTATATAAATAATAAATAAATAAATTAAAATGATACATTAGTGCATTATTTTATTTGAAGAGACGAGTCTATAAACAATATTCAACTTAAATCTGTTATTAATAAAATAATTATTTAAATCTCACTATTTGAGTATGATTACAACAAAACTGCATCATTAGCTATTTAGTCAGTTCCTTTGCTTAGATTTATCTTTAACTGTTTAACTAATCAACAACAATCTTTGGAATGCCACTAAAAACTAACCATTTTCATTTATCAACTAGCATTTTTGGTTAATTGCCCCAATGCAGCAAGCGGCAATCATTAGCAGCATTTGATAAATGGAATTTTGTGGCAAATTTGACAAATTTGCTAATCAAACAAAAAAGAAGCAGAAGCAAAAGAAGTCGAAGGGGAGGATGAAGAGTAAGAATTGGATGAGGAACTTGGAACAATCTCGCCTTCGACAGTTTGAAAGGTGTTTTTAATTACTCGAAGTAGTTGACAAGAGGAACAATTAAAGGCCGAAAACTGAGCTAAAACCGAATCTCAGTGAATCTCAGGGTGACATTTAACCAAACGGAAAAGTGCAAATATTGCCAGATAAAAGGAAAGGAAAGGGCGAATGGCGCAAACGACTGAAACCCACACAGAACATCATTAGTGCCCCTTCCCCCTACCCCCACACTTTTACCAAAACTGGCAGCGTTCAGGGGATGCTCGACTTTGTCTTGAGAGTTGAGCAAAACTGACAGCCTGGCGAAATGTAAACAGAACATTTTTGCACCAGAGATTTGGCTCTCTCCATTGCATATTCTAAAAACTAAAATAATTTGCTAATATTTGCACAGCCACAAAAGTTGAAACGCTGCGCGCCACATCATTAATTATTTCAGGCACAAATCTCCGACTCCGACTCCAGGCTCAGTTTCAGTTTCAGTTTCTGCTTTGAGTTCTCCATCGGAATTGGGCACGTTGGGAACGTTGCTGTTGCCGTTTCTATTGCTGTTTTTGTACCGGTCGAAAGGCTCTCTGAAAGGTTGTTAATTAATATGAATTCGCGTTGGAATTTCACAATTTTTGCACTCGCTTTAGCCTCTCTGCATGCACATCCATTTAAAATTGTTTTTGATTAGGGAATTCAAACTATTCTTTTTTGGCTTAATGGATTTAATATGTATAAAAAATAAGCGACTAATATCAAAAATTAATTTATTGCTTACTTAATTTAGCACATTAGATTCATGAAAATATTTTATATGTATTAATTTTTCCATATATATTCATATAAATATTAATGTACAAATTATAAAGGAATCTATATATTTTAAATTAATAATTCAAATTTTACTTTTTTATTTTTATTTTTTTTTGGAATTATATAAATAAAGATATGATTTTTGAAAAATATTTTGATTTACATAACATATAAATTTAATTTATTTGAATATTTTTTTTTTAACAACAGGTCAAGAGTTTTACGTATTCATTTCCAGGCAGAAACTTTTCAATTATTAATTTTTCCACTTCCCTTTAGCCAAGTCCAAGCTACATTTCCAACACGTAAAAAGTAACCAAATGTTATTTAACATATTCCATCAGTGTTAAGCAAGCCAATTGGGCAAAGCGCTCACTGTTAATGCCAGCCACATAAGAATAATTCTACTTGACGAAACTCAAGAACTGCTCATTGAACTCACGCACTCAACAACAGTGACACTCAGAACTCACACACACACGCTCTAACACTCTCGCACTCTCATTCTCGCACAGAGCGCCGCCCCTTTTTTGAGTGCTTTACTTTTGGCCATGTGTGAGTGAGTGAGAGCAGGGCAGCGGTTGTCGCTCATTTTTATTTGCTAATCAAATTGTGTGCTACTCTAACCTGCGGACATAGACTCTGAGGCCCCAGCGCTCCAATAGTGGCGCCTGTGTTGAAGCGAGATGGCCGAGTGTGTGAGCAGAGGAAACAGGCGAAATGAGAGATTTTCCAGTTAGAGGCGACACAGGCGACAGTGAAGTGGAGCACGCAGCGTGCGTCTAACGGTTTCTAGTCGAATCTTTGCCTTATCAGTCGGTCCGCTTATCACGTTGAGTAATGAATTTCTCGTGTGCCTGTCTCCGCGATTTAAATTTTGAATCTTATTTATTATTTCTATGTACTTTTTCGGAGAAGCAATAAAATATTGAGATTTTTACAGTCGCAGTCGCAGGAATTAAAGTAAACAACCACAACAACTGCTTATCAGCATCAGCAGCAGCAGCAAAAATCTATAAAGATTATAAAATTCCCCCTCCTCCTCATCTACAAAAAACCAAATATAGAAAAATAAGATTAAAGACAGAAGAGTATTTGTGACATAAGCTGGCAACAGATCTCGAATTCGAATACAATTTTGTAAAACCATGAAATCATTTTGCTATATTTAGTTGCCCTTTTGAGGCTCGAGGTCCTCCTTTAATTAATAACTTGTTGTGCCAATACCTCTTAGCCCTCTCAACCCCTATACAAATAACCCTTGTGCCCCTTCTTCATTTTTTTCGCCCAAGATGCTGCAACTCATTCAAAAAAATGATTCTTTTTGGGTTAATTTTCTGGGTGTAAAACTGGAAAAAATATATAAATTTTGGTAAAGAGTTCATAATGGCAAAAGCAAAAAAGGGATGATAAAGATGAGGATGCTGGACCCTTTTCTGTTAACAACGCTCATCTTTTGAGATCAAAGATTTTGGGTTAAAAACCAGAAGTGTGCGATCTTTTTTTTTTTGTATTGCGTAAAATGCTGAACTTTCTTTATTAATTGTCGCTGACATGTTGCTTGAGGAGCTGACCGAGCGATCTTCTCTGGATCAGAGGTGACAAGCGGTTTGGTCCAGTTAAAAAAGAAAAACAGTAAACCACTCTAGGTTCACAGAGGCTGCAAATGATGGACAGTTGACCGTTAGGATCACACTTTTTATGAGAAAGTTTTATCACATTTAATGTAAAATAATTTTGAACTTAAGATTAAAGAGGGCTGCTCTGTGAGAAAGTTATTTAAGAGTTGATGCGTCAGTTGAAATATTAATTCTTATATAATTCATATACTCTGCATATTAATTTTATACAAATTGAAGCTTAAGCTAAAAAAAATTATATATTTCTTACACTTTATTAAATCTTAGCTGATTTTTTTACAATTAAAACACAAAATGCTGCTCTTTATGCACTAGTTTTACGTATTTGTTAAGCTGTTGTGTAGTAAAATTCAAACACAAATTTCCACACAGAAAACAACAAAAAAAAAAAAATCAGCACATAAAAATCAAATTAGTTACAGCAACAGATAAAAATGATAATTAATGATATTTCAAGCTGGACAGCTAAACCAAAAAATGTGTAAATGCGTTCAATTTATCGCACTTTCCGCACCTCCTCTGCAGCCCGCCTACCCTACGAGCAAAAATGAAAATATCGTTACAAAAATGTCGGAAAAATGCGAAAACCAAAAAAAAAGACAGCCAACTATAAAATGCGAAATCCAAATTATTTGCAGTGGAAAATGCATTGCAAATTGGCAAAAATAATGTCAAGCGTAACACGGAAAGGAGGAAAAGCAGTTGGGTTGGGGAGGGGGCAGTGGGTAGCGGCACATATCAAGATTGAAGCTGGGCATTCATTTTGCATATATGTTGAGCTCCTGAAATGCATTCGCATAGAAAATTGTTTACCGCTGCACCCTCCCAAAACGAACATGGATCGAATGCAACTGTATGTGTGTGTGTGTGTGTGAGTGCGTGTGTTCCTTGCTGACCTTTGACCCAGTTTCTTAGTTTCTTTGCCAATATTTTTGCATCTTTGCCTTTTGCATATGCAGCAGCAGGAGTTGCCGCAGCAGCAGCAGCCGCCGCTCTTTCAATATTCTTCTTTCAACTGCGTTGAAGGCAAACAAATTCATTTGCTTTCTTTGAAGGATCGAAAACTGGGTCGGAGGATTGCTAGATTTGAAATGGGTATGGAAATGTGCAAAGAAAAGCCGCGTGGCGTCTGGCGGCGCCCATATTTTTTGCCTAGGCAACACTTCAAAATTTGTTTTCTTTGCTTCTTTTTTGCACCTTTGTTAAGTTGACTTCATTATTTTTGTTTACGCATAATGCATAAATATTTATTGACAGCTTTGAGTAGTAGGAAAGAAAAACAAGAACGAAAAAAATACAATGAATGACTTTGCAAGCAGCTAAGGAATATTTTCGCGCATTTTCTTCGATAATTTGTAATAATATTCCAACAAATATTCGCACCTAAAATTCAATTTCTTATGCTTTGTTTATATAAGGTAACAATAAGATTAGTGAAGCATAAAAAATGAAATTAAAATAGAAATATTAAAGTATTTGCTTTATATAAAAAGTGATCCTTGTTTCTACAATTCTTATAATAATATAATTTTCTAAAATAAAGAAAAGCCGATCACGAAGACTTTACATTCATTTTTATGATGATTAGCTGATAATTTTAAGAAAATATTTAAATCTTCAAAAATATTAATATATAATAAAAATAATGTACATTTTTTTAAATAAAAAAATATTTTTTTATAATGACCTTTTTTTAATTCCTAAAACATTTTCTATATCAAGATGACTTTTGCTAATTGGTATTAAATATACACTTTAAAGACAGCAGAAACAACTGTTCTGTTTATAAAAGAAAATTGTAAACTAAATTCACATTTATATATCCCTAGATATCATTAAAACATAAACCCATAGCTATTTGGGCCAATTTAAATGCAGCTCCTCACATAAATATCTAATTAACTTCACTTGAGAAATCATTTATGCCAGTCTGATTTAAGATTTTAATATCAATAGGAACATTTGGTTTTACTGCCCGCCATATCAAAAAGATGCGCAGCTTCGCTGTCAGTCCAAATGAAGGTGCCAACTGCCTTTTGCCTTTTGTCAGCCCCATTTGGCACGCCTCATAAAAACCGTAAGTCGCCAACCACCAACGCAGGGAACAGGAAGGGAGAACTGGTCAGGAATAGGCATACATCTCATTTCCTCACTCTTCATCGATAGTGCTGCTAATTGAATTGGGCAAGTAACGGGATGTGTGAAGTGGCAAGGACATCTGCCTTGAATTTGATTGCGCAACAGCGGAACAATCATATCTCATATGGTTTATGTCTAAGATGTGCTGGGAACGATACGATTGTCATGCTTATAAATGCTTTGTAGGCTGCTGTCAAGCACAATAAGCATTGCGATTTTATTTTTATGATTTTCTAATGAAAAATCACGGTTTCCAGATCTTGAGCTTCGGACAGCAGCTGGACAAATATTCGAGTCGGCGAACCAACCCTTCGCCAAAAGAAAACAACAGCGGTCCGGCACTGACCTCGGCTGACCTCCAGCGTTACTTGCATTTGCATAACGCGCATCCCGTTGAATTTCTAGACAATTGAAAGTCGTTTTATTATTATGTATTTTCGCTTGCATGATTCTTACAATAATTTTCTATTTTGAGGCAAAAAACGGGAATTTCTTATATACATTTTTTTTGGGCACAAATGTGAGAGATTTTTAATTAACTTTGTTGAAACTTGGCAGGGTAAGAAAATGCTTATTGAACCATTTGATTGAAATGTATATGGAATTCAGATACTATGCTCTCTGGAGTATTTATCACTGATCCCAAAGGTTCTCTAAGAGAACTGCTCTAGAGTTTCGCATCATAATTCCTTGATTGACATTTCGCTGGCATTTCAATCAAATTGCTTTTCTATTATGTTTTTTGTAGGTTTTTGTATTTTTTAATTGTATTTGACAAAGTTGCAAAACAAGATCTTAATTTTTGCTGTCAGAGGGTAGCGCGAGGGGCGCAGCATCTTGGGTCTTGAAATTTTTGAGAGACTTGTAGAAAAAACTGACAGCTGCCCTTTGCTGCATATAAACATGAGTTTTGCTTGGAGATTATAACTGACATTTGACCAATGGTCAAAGGGTTGTCCTTATGGTTGAATAGTTGATGCTGCACACAATTAATAAGATGAGATCAGAAGAAAGTAACGGTTATTTTTGTTAGAAAGCAAATTTAAAGTAATGCTAAAGAAGTTATTTAACTTTCACTTTTTCTCTGGCTTTATTGGCCATATTGCAAAAAATGCTGGCCAAGTTTCAACTCACTCAATTTATTTGACAACTGGTCGGCAAATCAGCCTAATCAAAACTTCTAATAAAGTATCACATAACCCGATAAGAATTTTCTTTTAATTGCTTGATAAATTTACAATTGCGGCCTAAGAACAATCCAAATAAAAATAGAAAAAAAAAACAAATAATATAAAAATGGGCTTACTAATGTTTAGCGGTTTTCGATTTCAAAGGATGCTCGCAAAGGGCTGCCCCGAAGTCAGCGAAATTGATATGCCGCGAGATGGATGTGAAATAAAAAAGGGGTGGCAATTGCTACCTAACTGAAACTGTAGCAAGGAGTTGAGAGTCGAGAGTCGAGGTTGCAGATAGGCAGCCTCAAGTATCGCATTACAGTTGCAGATTGCAATCTTTAACCCGTAGACGTAGAAGGGACTGCCGCGTGCCTATAGATTTTTTTTTTGAGGTTTCTGTGGTGGCCTCGAGGCATTATCTAATTACCGCATTAGCTGCCGGCTGAGAGCGGCAGCTGCCACGTGGGTGTTGACCAAGCCAAGAATACAAAATAGTTTTAGCCATATGCCGCATGGTTTTGATGTCTTTGTCAGCAGTGGCAGAAGCAGTGGCAGCAGCAGCCACAGGAAGGTGTTGGCCGGTACAGGACAATGGTCAATGGGCAACACCTACTGAGGCAGCATTGTCTCGAGACTTGTTGTTCCTTTTTCGCCTTGATTTACGTGCTGACGAAAGGACCACAGCACGACCGTAGACACACTAGCACACCCACAACACTGACAGAAAATAATGTAGCTATTGGCACATGGAAATCTGTGTTCAGTCTTAGGCACAATTTGTTTTTCCCTGAAACTAAACACTTTAAAGATTTTATGAAATTGCATGATTTACTTGCTCTATCGGTTTCTCTCAGTGTAAACACAAAAATGTGAACTCTTGTTGTTTTTGTTGTGTTGTCATTGTTGACTAAAATAATGGCCCATATTTATGGACATTTTATCCTTTTATGCTAGCATATTTCCTTTGCCATTTGTGCATTTATTACCACATTTCTTTAGATTGGACAACTATTTTAGTTTCTCCATCGGCCTCCGCCCAAAAGGTCCGTGCTAAATGGCCAACACAATTGTTTTAGGCCTTGTTTTTGTGGCACATGAACTTCCTTCCTTCGTAAGCAATTTCATGCTCATTTTGTGGGCGTTGAAATTGGTTTATTGTCTCTGGACTCGACAGTCCTCTAGGCCAGATGCCCATTTGACCATGTCATTTGGTCGGAGCAAAGGTGTGGATGTCTTTATATTCAGGTGATTAGTTTCTGGCTTCTATTTAATCTCCCTCTCTCTCTCCCTCCCTCTCTCTCTCTCTCTCTCTGTCTCTCTTCATCTTTATAATTTTGCTTGAATGAATATTTAGTTAATAGTTTTTCAGCTTTTGTTTTTCAACAATAAAAAGCATTTGTTTTGTGTCTTTATCCTTTGCACTTGTTATAAGTATGGGCAAAAGTCAAAAATATATTTGATTACGATAATTTTTATAACTTTTGCCAAATTAAAAATAAGTAAATTTAACCACAAATTAAATTTTTAGTTTAGTTAAAAGAGACACAAAATTGAATTTACTTTGGTAAAAATAAAAATCTTGAAATTTACTTTAATTAAAGTTGAATATGTTTAATGCAAAGTTATTGAGATTTGATGAATTCAAAAACTATTTAATTTCTAAAGTGCTCCGTTTCACCTTTTGAGCTCACCCTGTTGAACCATACCTTCTGCTGGGAAGTGTTCTAAAGTAGTTTCTATAAAGCTAACCCAAATAATTCACAGCAGTTGCTCACATATTTTTTGCGGTCTGCTCTGAGATGCTGTGAGTTCTGGCCATGAGATCAACAAACAGTTTAACCCCTTTAAGTTAATTTGGCCGGTCACTTTTTATGTGGTGGTCAACAAATGATTTCATTTTTTTTTGCCCCTTTTTTATGAAAATGTTTCTACACATAAGCGAAACCTTTTGCCGCCAAATGTGATTATAAAAAACAAAAAAAAAACTGAAATTTCGCCAACAAATATATTAAAATGTCAAGTAGCCAAATGTCAATACTCAGGGTTGTTCGGAACAACATCAATTATTTCATTATACGAGATGACTTTTTTTTTTGCTCTCTATTTGTGTGTTTTTCTTTGGTTTTTTTTTTTTTAAACTTTTGTGATCTCTGCCGCAGCGGCTTTCATTTAATTGTCGCCAACATTTGAGGGGGGGAGAGGAAATGCATTTTGATTTTGCAACTGGCTCAGTTCGTGATCCGCGAACTGTTGACAACCCGCTTGACATTTACAATGCGGCTGCACTTTTGGTTTTTAATTAGATAAAGACAAACAGACAAACAGGCAACAAGCCAACCAGTTGGGTGGTCTCCGCTTCTGGCTCTGTCTTGGATATCGACGGCTGGGCTTAGATCTTGCCGTCGATTAAGCTGCTTAATGCCATTAACATGATTAAGTGACTGCTGTGCGGAGAGGGGGTGTGGAGATGGGGTGATCGGGTGATGGGGCCATGAAAGTGGCTTAGCACTCTTGGCCCCCTTGTTGAGCACCACATTCAAATCGACTGGAATTCATTCATAATTTTCATCCAGCAGCTAATTAAAGAATCGAGCTCTGATCGCTCGTTAATCAGTTGTGAATGTAAGTGAATGCTGATGTGAATGGGGCATATGTGAATAAACTAGCGAAGCGACTAGTTGCCACTTGGCCGAGAGGTCATCACATTGCTGGGTATCCTGTTTGACGGGTCGCGCATTGGCAAATGGGGTGGGCTACTCGGCCCGTGTCAAAGGTCAAAATGGACGAAAACTTCTCATGGGTCAGTTTTTGGGCTAGTTTTTATTTTTTATAGAAAACTTGTTTTTGCACCAATTTCAATTACTTTTTTTTGGCATTAAAATTTTAATATGACCTTTGAACTTGGCCAAGGCCCGCTTGAGTATAGGCCAAAAAGATCCTGAATTTTTCAGTGGGAAAGAGCCAAACAGCTGCCCAAAGTACATGCACATATATGTATATATATATATGTATATATATATATGTATATATATATATCTACCACTTACAGCAGCAAATTTATCAGTTAACAGGGGATAAAGTAAAGTCTGCCGTGTGTAAATTTATTCAAGTCTATTTGCGTTTAGCGGCAAGATTTGTTGCAATCTCAACTATTTCTGTTAGAGATATGCATTCATAAAAACGACGCAATTCACCGACTTTCTCACCAGATATATTTTTATGAATGAACTCACTTTAGATAAGCACCCAAAAACCCAGAAGGCGCAATGAAGGAAGTGCGAGTATGCGTAATGCAGTAAAATGCAAATAAAGCCCCGAACACAAAGAGATCCAAAACAAGATCTTCTAAGTTTATCATCATGCTAATATTTACAATCATAATAGAACTTGTACAGTGCAATTGGGTCACCACAAAACTTTAAATCCGTCCCGAGTCATATTCAACTATAAACAATGTTGATTCTAGGCAGTATTTCGAGAATACCAAAGGTGAAAAATGTTGTGGGAACTTTAATTTGAATACCGAAATAAAGTTGCCAAGCGGAAGTTTGATATGTGTCGAAAGAGAAGCAGTTCCGTTTAGAGGCCTTTTTTGTAATAAATAGATATAATAGTAAATATTTTTAAATGAGTTGCAAATTGGGCAATAAGTATTTGAAAGTGTGAATAAGATTATTATGCCGATTGGTAATATTGCAGGTCAACCTGGAGGACCCAGAGCTAGCAAAATATACTTTTAAATTGTTACATAAAATCTATTAAAATAAAGTTTAAAATTCTTTATGCATTTAAAATATGAATTGAATTACTAATATTTTGTTCTGTATTATTTGTTTGTGTAACTTTTAATTTTAAGAAATTTAAACATATTTATTTTTAAGAACATTATTTATAACTTTGTGAATTATCTACTTTAGACCATGTACCAATTAAATTTATTCGTTTATTTTAAAGTGTTGAAAATTTACGCAACAAAACTATTTAAATAATTATTTGAAAGTGTGGTTAACATTATTATGTCGTTTGATTATTTTGCAGGTCCACCTGGAAGGCCTGTAGCCAGCAAAACCTATTTTTAAATTTTAATATAAAATATATTAAATTAAAGTTTAATATTCTTTATGCATTTAAAATATAAATTTATTTTTAATTAACAATACTAAAGTTTACAAAATATTTTTTAAATGTATTTTAAAATAAATATTTGCAATGTTGCTGCCTGCTTACTACTTCAATAATTTTCCATTAAGAACAATAAATTATTTACCGCAATTTTGTTTTCCTTTATAAACTATATGACATTATTTCTCAACGATTTAAATGAGAGTCTTAAATGCTGGTCACACAGTTGTCATTCTCAATTAAATTGCAAATATATCATGAATATGGATAAGTATTTCAATGGCATTGCACACAAAACATCTGTGCATTTTATATTGAAAATGTGTTTTAGCTCTTAATGCAAATTGAACTTAATAGCATTCGACGAACATCCGGTCTTAAATGCATATCTTGTCAGCTATTTATACGATTTCTTCAGCCTTCAGCATTTCCCGATGCAACATATTGCTTCCTTGGTGACTCTTTGAAATGTAAGTCGCAGTAATTAAGAGTGGTTTGGGGTATAAAAGTGTGATTGACCACTTGGTGACTTCGTGGATAGCTGGTAGACTCTGGTGACACTGGTTGTGGCACCGGAACCAGGTTATTTAACACTTTTAGTGCAACCCTCTTGAATCAAAATATCGTAATTGTTGAAACCCAATCATTTTCTCACATTGTTTGGCTTTGATTGCCTTGTGGTTTCGAGTTTCGTATTGGAACTTGAGCGACAGTTGCCGATACGAAAAAAAGGGTGTAAGACACACATATCATGGTACGGTCAATAAACGCCCTTAAGGGTAGTTGCCACCAATAATATTTGATAACAATTGATATAAATATTGAAGGTATTATTGAGCCATAATTGCTGAAAAAGGGGTGCCCCGAATTCGTGTGAAATTCTCAGACATATTAAACTGATCGAATCGAACCACAACACTCTAGTCCTATATTAACTATATAGCTTATCTTTTTGTAAATTGAGTCACTTGTTATAAGTAAAAATTTGAACTGCTCAATTTGAAGAACTGTATCTCTGTGATAAGGCAGACACATAACGCTTATCGGCAGAGAACCAGAGCATGTTGCTCTGGCCTGATAAGGACTGGCGAGATCTCAACTTACAATTCATAAAACTCGTAAATAACTTAACATTAACGATAGCAGAAAGGATTTCGGATTTGTATCTTGAAAGTTCATAAGATTATTGCTGCCACATCCTCCTCCAACATGTCTCAGTGTACAACAAAAAAATGTCACATAATTCTCACGGAAATATTTTTTTAATTTTTTCTTCTACTGTAACAAATTCCAACGAGTGCAAGAAATGCACGCCTCCAAGCGGAATTCCCCGGTTTATAGTTAAATATTGTCGAATCGGTTTGGTCCCCCCATAAATCGTAATCCTCCACGGCTAAGTTCGTACCGTGTAGATCCTCCAAAGGAATATGATTTTTTTAATGCCTGTCCAGATGTTCTCTTAACATGTTACCATGTGTCGTGTCGAATATTTTCATATTTAAATTTAAATGTTGAGGCTTATTTCTTTTTTGTTTCTCACACTCGTGTAGCTAATTTGTGATTTTTGGTGTTTTCGGTGTTGGATTTTTGTTTTTTTTGTGTTTGCTTTGTCAACTATTTTCCGGCTATTGATTTCGATGGCTCTTAAGTTGTTTTTGCTTTATTGACACATGAGTGGATGGATGACATTCAAGTGCCGAATGATCTAATGATTTATTGACATACTGTGGTTTAGGGGAGTGACAAGCTATAGGAAATTGGTAAGTGAGCTGAGGTAATCACGTAAGAAAAAATTATTACATAAATATATTAAATGCTTATAGATAAAAATTAAAATTATTATAATTCTACTACACCCATAAATATTAACTATTACCTTTAAATTCTTATTTTTTAGCTTTTCATATAAAAATTAGGCTTTGCAAATTTGTAATTTATTTGAATTACTTTTAATACTTTTTGAATGATTCCTTATATTATAAAGTTATTCTGCATTTAATAATAGTAAAAATTAAATATTTGTATAGAATTTTCTTCAATTTAAATTATTTTATATATATTAATATGTATTGTATTTTTATATATACATATTTTGTTTATATACATAATCTTAAGTAAAAGTAGAATAATGATATACTTAATTTAAGGGAGTTCCACATTCCCTTTCATTCTGCTCATTTTCACTGCTCAGTATTATCCTGAGAAAGGCCACTTCCTACACCTGTTTAATGAAGCCACAGTAACCTGCCTATGCAAACACATCCGGGTATCCGGGTCACCAGGAAATCCAACTGCTCCAAAATCACGTAAATTTCAAAATATTTACTTACCACTGGCACCGATAAGTCTTTCAAAGAAAGGAACATGCTCCGGCTGCTGTTTGACGGCATTGGCATTTCCCAAGGATATTCAACTACACCAAGGCGAGCGGAGAAAATTCATTTCTCAATGAGGAGGTGGAGGGACAAGAGCGGTGTGCGGGTGTGCACAGGCGGCGCAATGAGCGTAATTTGAACACCGCGAGAATTGTGGCGCGGTAATCCACCGGGAGCAAAAAATAGATTTCTAATTTGATTTTCCAATGCGGCGCAAGAATTTCCCACACTTTTCTTAAAGATTTTTTTTTTGGGGAAACTAGGGAAAAATTAGTCTGCTTATGCATAATTAACGTTTTGTATAGAGTTTCCTAAATGATGTCGCAATTGAATGAATGCAGTCGACTGGCAGGAAGTGCTGCAAATCGTTGCATATATGGCAGAGGTTGACCTCCTGAACCGTGGCCAGGTTGCAACTTGTGCTACCTGCAACCAAAACACGGGCGCATGCTGCGGTTTTCAGCTCTTGTGCGCCCTAATTGCACTTGCAACAGAGGTCTACACAAATCACGTCAAACAAAACAAGTCAAGTGGCCAAAACATTGAGACAGATCCTCAACTACCTGCTTCCATTCACCATTCACCATTCGCCATATTCTCGGACTGAGCAGGCGCAGACATATCGCCAGTGTTCGGTTTCAGCTGCATTTGCCGAGGACACACAGGACATGGACGCTGGACAGCGGCACTACTTTTAGCACTCGTTCTGCGGTTTCGAGCACATGTGTGCCACAGTTTGTAACCCTGACCCGAGAATGCAACATGGCACAGGACTATTTTTGTATAACCCATTGACAGGCTCAAGTGATCGCGTGCCTTGGTCGACTGCTTGGCTGCGCTGACCATGGGCGTATCATGTGAAATGTGAAATCCTATCAAAGGTAATTAAATTTATGGAAATAATAAGTGATTTTTATAACTTAAATATGTCTTACGCTATCTATAGTTTAATATTATTATTATTAATTTTTTATACGAATAAGAATATGAATATATGCAAATATAAACGATCTTAGCAATGAGCTCACTTTTAAGAATCGATTTTGAATTTCACACATTAATAAAATTTTTATTCACAAATAAGCAGAAGAGGAACAACTTTCTGCTCACATCTATAACAAAATTAAAAATCAACGTGTATAAATATTTTTTAATCAGATTATTAGAAGATTGATCGGATTACAAATTAACCATAAGTGACAAAATTTTAATACCAACTAAATGATTTATTAAATAAAATAATTATAATAAAAGGCGTTTGTAATTTGAAATTATATCAATAATAAGAAATCTTATCTATCTCTTTTTGGCTTAAAAAAAAAAAATATATTTTAAGCATTGAGATGTGAATGCAGCTGGAGCAGCAGCCAAAGCTGGATCTGGTGGCATGTGTCTTCCCGCATCATTTGCTGCTTAATCGTTGTTGACGCGCATAAATTTCAGTTTGCCTTGGAGGCAATTAATTATAAGGAGTTGAGCGAGCGAGGCTTACACATTTTGAGATCACCCCTTTCTCGTGCTCGGTATTTATTTTGTCAACAAGCGGATTAGGCAGCGGAGTAACACGATCGCCCACGTATACAAACGAGGGTCCAAGTGACAGAAGCCCTACGGCTGCGGTCTGTGATTTCGGAAAGGTGAGAAATTGATATTTCAAAGTGTTTGAAATACTTGAAATTTGTTCACTGAAAACTGTCAGAGGCAGATATTTTTTGAGGACATGTCTATTTTAAGAACCAGAGCTGGGTTCCCTCTGAGTTCCCAGAGTTCTCCAGGTTTCCCAGCAACCACCCCAAGAGCTGGTAGCTCCAATTAAAAATTTAATTTTAAACTAAACACTAATTGCAGTTTTCATTTTCCGTATTGACTCGAACTACGATTAATTCCGCCCCTAGCAAGCACCCTTATATCTGGTTAGTATTTCGCCCCCTACATATAATTCTGGTAATTTTCTGGCTTGTCGCAGGTGGTTTCTTTCATTGCTTCTGTGGTGGAGTTGAGATTGCGTGCCATTCGCCTGGTTACAAAACATTTACGAACAGATTTTGTTATGGCATATACAATTTTATTGTTTCCGGATCAAAAGATCACATCCTGCTCAAGGAGTATGGCAGGATGCTTGCAGACGGTGCCTGACAGTGGGCTTGTGGGAACATTTTTTAGTCCTGCCTGCCTAATATCCACTATTTATAGATCGCTAATGATGTGCTTTGACATGGGAAAAAGTTGGTTCTAAAAAAGTTGAATAATCTGTGATCAGAGAAAATATTTTGAGTGAAGTAAATTTACAGAATAATAATAATAATAATAAATAATTATCTTGCACTCAGTTTTAATATACTAAAAAATAGCCCAATTTTTGAGATTATGAAAGTTTTAATTTGAAATTTCATTTGCTGTATATAATTAAATTCCAATTAAATAGGATTGAAATTATAATATATATCTAATATATTCTTACAAACCGACTTTTTATATAAGCCTATATTTTATTCAATATATTTTTATAGTCAACATATTTTATATATTCCCTCGAGTCAATTTTTTTTTTTGATTCTATAGTATTTAAGACTTAAGGTAAAGTCAAATCTTATATAAAAGCCGCATAATATTTGAAAACATACCAAATACACCGCAGGATGTGCGCTTAAGTCTAAGCAATAAATGAAATTAATGCACTTTTCGATAGCCGTTTAGGATGAAGGAGTTCAGATCCGGCAAGGCGTCCATTGAGCCAACAAAAATCACGGCGTGTAATTTACGTGACATTTATCGCCAGCCAAACGTTGGCTGAGGCAAATAAAATGCAAACAGGACATTCGCCAAACGCATTACACGACTAAGCTGTGAATATCCTTTAAGTAGAGGCGGCGAAATGGAGCCATCTTTTAACCCTTTGGCGACAGTCAACTCCCCCGCAAATTGGCAAAGTTTTCGCAAACATTTGCCACATACATAAGAATGTCGAAGGCAAGGATTGGAGATAAGCTTGTGTGAACTATTGCCGGGTAGATAAACAAAAGCTAAGCTGCAAACTGCAAACACACGCGGCACACAAATGTCCTGCCAACGGTCCTTGGATCGGTCAAAACTTAGAGTTTGCGTAAATGATATCCCGTGGCGAAAGGATTTCCCTTATAGGCCGCTGCACACTTTAGCAACACTCAACACTCGTCGCCTCGATTGTCTTTCGGCCTCAACCCTTGCCGTTACCGCTGTGAGGTCCTGCGACTGTTTATATCCTTTTTGCATATTACTTACTCGGCGGCTGCTCAGTGGGATGTTTTGGTATGTTCCGATGTTGTTGTGCAACTTCCCATTATGCTATTTATCATAATTTTTCAATTTAACACTGTTCCACACACAGCACATGCTCATTGTCCTGTATGTGCTGTGTAGGTATGTGTGTGTGTGTGTGTGGATAGTTGCTCAATGTTTACTTGCGCAAACATCCTTTGACAAAGTTTCTGCATTGTCCAGTTGCTTTGATGGCTTAGCCTGTACTTAAATTTTTGCATTCTCATCGATTCATCTTTCGCTTTGCTGTCAATGTGTTTGCTCATCGCCTGTTATCCTTGGACCCATCCACATCCACATCCACATCCTCATCGCATCTGCATTGCAACCCATAGTTGTATTCCGCGTTAAAGACTTCGTTATTAATGAGCATTTTGACACTTACGTCTTGACATTTGCACAGCTGCTCGTTTGTCTCAAGACTTTCTTTTGGCCACTCCGAGCAAATGTAACCCCAGAGATAATAATGCGAGGCATGCGTTGCCAAAAAGGTCAACTGGCCTCATCCATAGGTGTAACTTTTGCCAGACCTATTTGAATAAAACTGTAATTATGTTTGATTTTCTTTAGCCCATTGAATTCATCACTCGGGAAGTCATCTTAGTATGCTTAGGATACTGTTTGTCCAACTTATTATATGAATTTGGTTATTGATTACAGAAATGCGCATTGTGTTTCTAAGAGTTTTTACTGTGCCAAAGAGCCAAATATTATATTATAAATAAATTGACAATAATCTTCTTAATTTACTAATATCTTAATCTGAAATCTTATTGGTCTCTTAGTGAAACTAAAATTAAAGAATATATAAATATAAAAAAAAATTATAGATTAGTGATAAAAAGAGTTTATACTTTTCTGAGATGTGATATATAAATTTATCTGTAAAAGTCTTTATGGATAAATAATTTAAAATTTTTTTGTATACTTTTTTTTAATTGAAGATTAAATGATTTAATTATTTGTAAATTATTTGTAGTTGTAAATATTAATCAGCATTGCAAATATCTAATATCAAACATTATGGCATTTGCATTAACAACCAAGAAAATGTTTCTTTACATTTTTAGTCAAATAAAAATTAAATTTTGTGTATGAGAGATAATTAAATAAATACACAAATAACTTTGTTAATCGCTTAAAAAGGACATCTCCTTTAATATTTACTTCTTACTTTTTGTTTACTAAGTTTGACTGCTTTGTTTAAGAGCCAAGTGCAATCAAATTAATACATAAATCCAAATAGGAAAAACAAACAGACCGGTCAGATACACAATCAGTATAAACACACCCCAAACACACCCCACTAGGATTGCAACTCTGACCGTTGTCCAGTCTCTGCAGGCAGCTGTCCCGGTGGACATCGCAGGAAGAACCAAACTGTGCAACGGTATGCAGTGATGCCTGTACCGGTCCCACTTCCAGTCCAGGCAATGCGTCTTTGTGCCGATTGTTTGCCTTCAATTTGACTACAAACCATAATTTATCTTTTCAGACGTGTTGGTTCCTTGGTCAGCCAAAGCGACAATGTGAGCCGGCCAGCTTCAAGGATTATTGATTATGCAAAGTGCCCGAAAACCGGACAATGGCGAGAAAAACAAAAGGCTTAAGCAAAGAAAAGGATGCGAGTATGTAAAAAAAAAGCAAATCAACGAAAGAAAATCAAAGTCGAGTTGAAAGGGTTGCAAACTGGACAACAGAAAATTATGAAATGTTCACCCCGACAAACTCCAGGTAGAGTTCCTCAAGGAATTCATAAGGAAAGTATCCCCTTACAGGACGAACGCGTGTGTTTTCGGTTATTAGAGAGATAATGGTTTCTGACATTGACCGTTGGAACTGATGCAACTGATGGACTCTTCGTGTTAATGGTCAGTTTCGCTATTTTGGCATGGTTAATTATTATCCTGCCCGGTGGGACGAGTGTGAGAAAGTTGCGCCTAAGTTGCTCTGCATGATTCCAGCCTCATTGCAAACTGGACAATCGCAATGAGGGCAAAAAGGTAGTTCGAAAGGCTTCTTCATCGAATGGCAGCCGTTGATGGATGCTGACGGATTAGGCCCATTATTAATGATGTGCGAGTATCGGGTGTGAAATTTATACACAAATTGACCAAATAAACGAGGAGCAAAAGCTACAAAGGTGCTGCTCTATGTGAACTCATTTGACTAATTCACTTTCTCACAGCATCCGTCATATTTGATACGCTCTGTTTTTACCTATGAATAGATCACCGATACGCTATTTTTCTCCATCGTTAAGATACTTTTAAATATACCTTCCAAAATAATACTTTGAGAATATAAAGTAAAAAAAATAAAACTATCTAAATAATTTTTATATTTATTATTTTTATTCTCTAAAGCCATTTGTAGGTATTTTTTATTAATCAATATTCTTTAAAAGTAAGCATATTTCACAGCATCTTTACACTAGCTCAAGAACTGTATCCGTCTCCTTTTTACAGCAATTCATGTATTGCATTCCAAATTACACATTCATATGAAGTACACAAATGATGGCTCTCAGGTGTCCTAAGTATTATCCTTTTAGGTCTTTTGTCTGGATAAAAAGGAAAGAGATCAAAAATTTCTATATACTCTACATTTCTCTCTCTACAGTTTGAGCTTTTCTGTGATTATGAAAATTCAAATTCAAATTTAATCTTATATACAAAGTAAAAACAAGCTTGGATTTATTTTAATATACAACAGCATTTAAAAGTTCGACTCTAATCAAAAATTTTGTATATTCCTTATTTTGCTATAACAAATGTCGATTTATTCTTCATTTGGCTGATTAATCCAAATTCTTATATAGTCCCTTATCCCAACTATCCCAACTAATCCCTTGCAATGGCGCTTGACGCTGCACATTTTTTGGGTCTGTCATTTGCGGGTTCCAATTCAAAAAAAGTCCCAAAACTATTTAAATTTTATGTGCGGAAGGAAACGGTAATTCAATCGGCATTCCCGAATTGGACAGATTGCAGCCGAACAAAGCGACCAAGTAAAGAACATAGTAGGAGTAAGAGGGAGGGTGAGAGAGAGGGAGAAAGGGTATAGGACATAAAGTAAGAAGAATTATGGCCGAGTGGCTAAAGAAAAAGATTCTCAAGATAAATGGACAGCCGGCTAATACCAATATCCTTTGACAAGATCTACAAAACAGTCAAGCTGTGCTCATTAAACGGTATTTTTGTGGCTGCCCGTTGCCCATTGTATCTAAGAGTTTGCATCTTGTTAGCTGCGCATATATATATATGTGTGTGTGTGTGTGTGTGTGTGTGCGTGTTAGCTGTGTGTGTGGGGCGGCGAGGGTGCACATTAGACAACATTTACAGCTTCCTTGGCGACAATTTGCGGTTGGCAAAAGAGATGAGAATGAGCAGGCAGCCAACCAAGAATCTATCCATCTATGCCTCAACTGCCACAGACAAAAAGCCGCCTTTGTTTGCCTTTGGCAACGGGTATGAGTTTTTGTGTGCGGGACTTGGACTGGGCCCGTGGGATCGTGCGAGCTGCTCCTGCAGCAGCCGCTTTGCTGAAGTGCACCACTCGCAGCCGCCGCATGTCGTTGCTCCTGAGCTGAGTGGAGAGGCAGCAGGCAGCTAATGTGCATCTAATATGAATATGTATCTATTGTTTGAAATACTCAAAGTGAACGGCATTGTTGCAACGCGCCACGCAGCGTGGGACACAGCCAAAGATGTTGCAAAATTGCAGACTTCTGCTGAATCTTGAGTATAGAAATAAATTTCGTTAGAATATTCAAAATAAATTATTTATTTTACTTCTTAGTTAGCCAGATTATAATTATTAACCATACTTAATTAATTTGTGATTTAAAAGGAAAAAAATATTTAGTATAAATAAATATATTAATATTTAATAAAATATATAATAAAAAAAATATATAATAAATTTCTTTAAGATCGTAGCTTAAAAATATTTAATAAATATATTCGGAATCTTTTAGATCGTAGTTTAAAAAATAATTCAAACGTTTATACATATAGCTGATACGTATTTAAAATATTATTAAGCGAAATCATTAATGAGAGAATTTTTAGCATCAGTGTTATATATGTAAAATGATTATAAATAACTAGCAAATATGCACAACAATTGCAATTATCAATGGAAAATTCTCAACTTTGCAATCGATTTGCTATTCATGCTCAACTAAGCAGCTGCTGGGTGGCTGACTGGGTGACTGGCCATCTGGTGGCTGTCTTTAATCTCAATCTCGGTTCAGCGTAAACCTAATTGAAATCGTTCACCCTAAAAATTGATGTCACCAAAGATCGTTAATGGTGCACTGCACACAGATCAGGACCAAAAGTTCAGCACGGAGCAGCCCACAAGTCGAGCAGCAAGGTTCCACTCAACACCAATGTTAATCAAGGCATAAAAAAAAAAAAAAAAAATAAAATAATAAGTAAAAACAATCACATTTGCCGTTACTATCTATAAGGTTTATATAAAGCAAAAATTAACATAAAACACCATCTGAGCAAACTTCGATGTTGATAAGGCATATAGACGTAAAAATAGTTTATTTAATACATAATAATATGATTATATGAATGTAGTTCATTTTTAAAAAATGCTAATTATTGTCTGAAATTTATTTATTTTTTGTGCTATGTAATTCTGTTTACATTTTTAGCATGGCAATTGACAGCTTGTCATAAACAAACAGACAAACGCGGGCAAAAATGGACTACGGACGGAGAGCATTTGGGCGCAGTGGAACTGTGCGTCTGGGTGGGGGCAGGAATTGGTTGTTGGGGAGCAGCATCTTGAGAGCACTTTTGATGAAATGGACGCACACAAGCCGCCGCTTAAAAGCAGGTCAATCGACCTCGTCCAGCATTTTTAATGGGGGCTTATCAGTCGTTCAAAAGAAACAAAATGCTTCTTATCAACAAACTGTCTGCAGCAGAAGCAACAAAATATATAAAAATATTCCTATAGAGATATGTACATATATAAAACAAAGCCAAATGGAATATTCTGGCTCTCTTTGTACTAGTTAAAATTATTTTGTTTGGATATTTTGCTTTGCCTCTTCAACTTAAATGTTTATGAATTAATGCATAATGCGTCAAATGAAAAACCTGATTCAAAAAAATTTATAAAATTTTTATGAAGTGCTAATTGAAATATTTGTTTAGCTAGAAATTGACTAAGTTACAAAATGTGCGTAAATATTGACAGAAAAAATAAAAATTTGTTATTTTTATATGTTAATAAATTGTTTGCAACTTGAACTTTGCACTGATGAAACTCTATTCAAAATAACTATTTATTATTATGTATTTTTAGACTATAAGTACAAGTATAGATACTTTAACTATATAAAATCATATTTCAAATATATTGTTAAATTTAATGAAAAGAAAAATAAGTCTTTTCATGGCCTAAAGACATAATAACTAATTGAACAAACCACACGCCACTTGGGATTATTTTTCCCCTTTTTGATTTATATTTAATATGTAATTCTAATGCGCTATAAGCCGTTGTCATGAGAACGTTTTAAATAGGTGGGTTTTACAAAAAGCCGCATTGACAAAGGCAAAAAATTACAAAACTAAGTAGACACCCCGCCGCCACCAACCCCCGCTGAAAAGTTTAAGCGATTAGCGCAATTTAGCGAAAATAACACGTAAAAATTGCACAGTCGAACGCCATTTCAATGGCACTCGAAACACACTCATACACACACACACACACACACACACACAAACACAAAATGACAAGTGCTCGTCGAATAGGCCGCAGATAGTAAAAATTGGCAAGGGCTGTGAGCAGCAGGGTTGCCCCGCTGTGAATGAACTAAATATGGGAAAATCTGTAAGTGTTGCCATCACTTGTCGCACGCCCACGAAACGACCCTCAGGGGCTGGGAGGGTTTTAAGTGTGTTAAGTCCTTATAGACAATGGCAACAATTGCAGATCATCACAATCCGATTGCTATGCTAATCGCCTCTCATTCATATTCACATGCGAATGCGTAAAACTCAATGAACATTCAAGGACCAAGTGCCCAGCATCAGTTTCCTTTTCCCGGGACAGGGTTGTACAGTAGCTGACGATAGAAAACAAACAAAAGGCGGCAGAGAAGAAGATCTCGTAATCCTTTCAATGTGCCACTTAAGCCGATCAGGCGTGGCAAACAGCAAACAGAACGAGTCCAAACCCTTGTGCACCCATAACCCTATAACCCAGGTCTGGACCCGAAGCGTGCAGGATCAGCAGCAGC
Source organism: Drosophila dives (assembly GCA_035042365.1). Taxonomy (NCBI): domain Eukaryota; kingdom Metazoa; phylum Arthropoda; class Insecta; order Diptera; family Drosophilidae; genus Drosophila; species Drosophila dives. The sequence continues at coordinate 102,545 of JAWNLJ010000241.1, read as the reverse complement.
AACAGCAGCCTCTGTTGCCATTGTGGACCATTTAGTGTGTGCGGTTCGTCGGCTGTTTAACCCATTTATGTTAGGATCGGAGCTAGCTCGACAAATTAGGGCACTCAGCATCAGCATCAGCATCGGTATCATTATCATCGTCATCTTTGTTCTTTTTGGGATATCATTGAGTTCGGGTTTGGGCTGTTTTTGTTTGCTTTTTAATGGCCAAGATCAAAATGTTTGCACTGAAGGGTTGATCTTGTTGATCTTCTTCTCCTTCTCCTTTTTCCTTTACTCTTCCTTATTTTTTTTGGGTAAGTATTTCTCGCTTTGAATTGCTTTGCTTCTTACTTGATTTATCTGTATCTGCAGCGCCGATCTTGATTTGGGATGCCCGAATGCTCAGGCTCTCGGCTCTATTTAGTTTGACTTTTGCACTCTCATCTTTGGTTGGTTTTGGCTTGTTTATTTTTTTGTTGTTCCCCGCTGCACGTGCCAAATGTGGAGTAGCAGTAAAAAGTAATTAAGTAATTTAACTTGTTTATGACGAAGTATTGAAATGAAATGAAAATAATATAAGGCGGATTTGTGACTAATACCTATCTGTATATAATAATGCCTATCTGTAAATAGTTATATGTATAAAAATGAATTTAATATCCTAATATATTTTTCTGAGAGTACCAAAAAAGCTTTTGAAGCATTAGTTACAAACTAATTCGATTAACTAAAGTACTGAAAATGATATAAAGGGGACTTGTAACTAATACCTATCTGTATATAATAATACCTATCTGTATATAGTTTTGTGTATAAAAATAAATTTGGAATCCTAATATATTTTCTGAGAGTACCAAAAAAATCTTTGAAGCATTAGTTACAAATTAATACAATTAACTATAGTATAGTATAGTCTAATTTAACTCAAACATTGAGCAAATTTCAGTTATTCTGTTTACGACTTTTAAATATCAATATCTCATTTTTACTTTACTGTCTTTTACTGTTTAAACTTCTTTCTCTCTATTTCTCTCTCTGGTGCCCGAAACGTATTCTATTTGAAATATAATAGATCCTTTTAAGCTAATTATTCAAAGCACAATGCTAAGCTGAACTGCAAAGCTTCCTTCCACAAGGAAACCTTTTGATTGATGTTGGCATTGTTTTGGTTTGTCAGCCAGATAAGTTATGCAACGCAATTGCGATTCGAATTACACCTGGAAGATAAAAAAAATTGGTGTACATGGAAAGACGCAACAAAGGCGGCAGCCATTTCAATTATCCTGCAGGAGCAAACAGATTATTTTCATAAATTAGACTTTATTAATCATTAAGACGACAGCATGAGGCAAGAGGCAAGAGGCAAGATCTGGATGCAAAGCCTATGCTCAAACGGGACATTTGAAGGACAACGAGTTGAGCTAGCTGTGGAAGGGATGCCGCCTGAAAAGATATTATGCAGTGGTCAGCTTACAAAGTGGACATTGGTCAGCGCATTGGTCAGTCACGCACGTAATTCTGAAAGTCGCTTGGGACTGGTACTGGCAGCCCAAGACCGGGACACCCAACGGGATCAGAGGTCACCACCGTACTTTTGAGCATTTCTTCTCACAGTACAAGTACAAGAAACACTACTCGTCCTGCAAAACAGCAGGAAACTTAAGAAGTTTTCACGTTGAATTTTAATGATTTTTATATTCAAATTAGCTTTGCGCGCCCTTCCCAAGTGCGCAGTTTTTTTTTTTGGTTTACTGTTTTTATTCATGTTTCAGGGGAGTGTCCGAATCCCAGTTGTCCTCATAGGTCAAGCTGCGCGAATACTTTCAAAATGGCCCATGTCCCAAGTGCGGATCGCATTGTTACATTTCCGCAAAAAGGGTCAACTCGGAAAAGGGCAACAGTTCCTGTTTGGAGCGCATGTGTTGAGTAAAGTCCGAAGCCATTTTGTTGAAATGTGGCCAACCAATGTGTCCTGTAAGCCAGCTAAAGCGTTGGAGTAATTTCCAAGTAATTAAATGGGCACATTTAATCTGCTTTACTACAATTACCATAATTTTTTTAAATATATAATTAATTAAAATCAATTATTAGCGAGGAAAATATATTATACAACTTAGAAAATGATTGGAATTAAAATTTTAAATTACTGCCATTATATTAAATAGTTTATTAGTATAATATAAAATTATAAAATTGAGAAATTAAAAGTAATATATATATATATATAATATGGATTTCATTTATATCGTTTGTTGCCAACTCAAATGCTCATCTAACCTTGTGGCTTGTAAGTGCCGTAAAAAACTAATTATCTACTCAAACATCCGGTGCTTTTTCCAAAAAAAAAAAGAAGAAAAATTGTATAGTAAAAAAAAACTTATTCAGGTTAACTTTTGTGGACCTCAGATGTTGACTCGTGTGGATCGTTAAACTTTTTAATTTATATGTTCAAAAGTTTTTCTAGAGCAGCAAAACCGTCCAAATGATTTTTCATGGCTTTTAATGGTTTTTTAACTGCCTGAGCGGCATTTATTTTAATAGCCACATCTTGACCAGCTTAGTTGACACCTGCAGCTCAATTTGGTGACAACTGGCAACGACTCACTCTTGAAGCTGTCTCTGTGGCTGTCTCTATTCCATAAATCTTGCTAATTTTCTCACACCTCTGCCTTGGGGCTTTCGATGAGTGTGTGTCTGGGTGTGTGCGTGTGTATCTGACAGATGCAACTGTGCAACTGTGCAACTGTGCAACTGCTGGCACTGTTATCGCACCTAAACACACAGCTTTTGTTTGTTCTTGTGCAACACTTTGAAATAAACCGCTTGTTTTTCCGGCTGCCGCACTTCTCTGGAAGTATTTACAGGTAGTGCACTTCCGGAACTGCCGCCGGCTCTGAAAACGTTTGCCCAACTTTAATGAAGATAAATCTCGTTAGGTATTTCGCTGAAACACTAAAGTATCTGTATCTGTCAGCCAGACAGCAACACGTTCCTTATTCAGTTTGCCAGTTTTATTTTGGTTTGAAATTTCACCTTTTGACACCCAACAGCGACTCTCGCCGAGTTCCGCTTGACATGTAAATTAATAAACTCCGGCCACAGTGTCCCCGTCCTGGTAACAGGCGCATAACAGTAGTCAATTATTTGCATCTGAGCGTTATATCCGGTTTCTGTAGCCCAGCATCCAGTTACGGCGATATCATCCGTATATTATACATACCAGCCAGGCCTGACCAACATTATTAACACTTTCCGCGGCTCTGCACAGCACTTGAACTTGGCTTCCAGCTGTTGTTGTTGCTGTTGTTGTTTCTGTTCTTGTTGTTGTTTTTGTAATTTTATATAATTACACCATCAAGTTGACTGATGACACAAATGAATCCTTGTCGCTCCCTTACAACACGATCTGCATAAATTCATAATTTTTCTCTTCTTACCGCTGCCTCAAAAAGCACCCCTTTTCTGTTTGGCTTGGGTTTTTTTTATAGGAGTTGACTTTTACGGATATGCGGAATATCCTCTCATGTGATACTAGGAAGCAAATAATATTTCACTGTAGAGAAAGCTAGTTTCAGAAAACGGTGCATTTAACGCCTTTTACACTAATTATTCAACTAAATGGTTAATTTAAGCAACCTTAAATATTTAATATTTATAAATTATATTCAACAACCATAAATATTATATTTCTGTTGAATGATAGACAAATAAATAAAACAACCACAAATATAATATTTTTTTTTAATAACTGATAAATATATATAACAATCAAAAACGAAAATAAGTTGTACAATCCAAGCAGACTTTTTACTTCCACAACATTTTAATAAATTTATTTGGATAAACTAAAGTTTTATATTGCTTTCAATTTAAGTTTTTTTTAATAGATATAAAATATAAAAATTTCAACTACATTTACTCGATACATAGAAAGTCGGTTTTATTAATAAAAACTATTGGTTATTGACATTTTTGCTAATAGGTCAAGTCAATTTAAATTCGTGGAATTAATTCTAAGAACCTGAAACATTGATATTAATTTCTTTGCTTTAAAAGAAGTATTTCTCTGGTTCCCTGACGGCTGTGTTTTCTTTTTCATCTGGAGCTCCGAGCTTTAAAATACATACAAATTGACTTGTGTGATGCTTTCAAATAAATATCTAGAGAGGAAAAATGGTACAAAGTGCCCCCAAAGGTGCTGGGCAATTGTAAAGAACTAAACCATATGGTGTTTGTTATGTGCTAATGCGTTTTGGTCCCTCCATCTCTGGCAGCGTCGATCTGTCATAAGGCACAATTCGAATGTCAAAATTTGTGACACTTCAATTTCTTGCAAAAATGAAAAAAAATAAATAAACCGAAGAATGAAAAGAACTAGACGAACCAAATGTGCGACAAATGAACAACGCGCGGGTTTCCTTTTGCGGATGGAAACGAGAATGAGAGTAAAGATGAGGTTGAGGATGAGGATGAGGATGAAATGTGTAGGTGCAGCCGTCACAGCCGGGCAGAAGGACATGCGACTGTCACTCGCGCGTTGTAATGCGTCAAAAAGACACACACACACAGTGAGAGGCTGCCACAAAACGAGGCAAAAGAGCTGAAGTCAAAGCAAACAAAATGAAATGCAAGCACAGAAAAATTAAATTGAAAATTTCAACGCAGAGCAACCAGGTTGCCACAGTTGACTCTTTTGATACAAAACTCAAACACACACACACAAATACACACACACACACAAATACACACGTTAGTAGACATGATTTTCAGGCTGCCTTTTGCTCATTGAAAAAAATGTTGATTACAACTTCGAGCGACAAAAACAACAACAACAACAACAATATATAAATATATAACATCAACAGCACACGGCGACATATGAGCTCGACATTTCCGCCTTTGAGGCCGCAGACGCAAAAGGACATGCGCCAAAAAAGGAGCAGCGGAAATGAAAAAAAAAAACAAATAATAAAACGCGATTCGCAATGGAAACGAAACGTCGGATTTGCAGACTGACAGACTAAAAAGCACCAAATACGTATTTATTATAGTAAAAGAAATTTGTTAAAAAAATGTTTAAAATAATAATAAATATTAATAATAAAAATATAATAATATATAATAGTAAATATTCCTGCCCCAAATGGAAATAAAAGCGGGTTCTTTTTAGCAAAGAATCGTCTAAGTTAAAAACATGACAAGTGAAACTATAAATCAAAGTACCAAAAATGAATAAAAAATATGTATTATTTTTACACTCATTTGCCAAATTTAAATCAGAAATCTATATACCCAATTCCTTTTGTACAAAACTAGTTAAAAAAAAAAATATTTATATATATTTATATATATATATGTTATATAAGTTTCCATGTCTGCGATGGCTTGGCTTTGTTTTACTGTAACTGGAACGAGTTGTCAAGTAGCACTGCGTCAACCTGGAGCATTGACACTCTTAAACAAAATGGCGTCTCGTCATGGCGCTTGACTTAAAGAGCTGATGAAAATATCACTCAGAGTGGACGCTCACCTGTGCCGGACGCAGGACACTACTGGAGGCAGGCGGTCCAGTAAAACAGGACACACTTCAAGCGCCGCGACGCCAAAACAAACAAATTTTTAATATACTAAAAAAAAAAAGAATAAAGAGAATCGAAATGGAAAAAGTACAAATCACATTTCCTGTGCAGCGTCAACTTCCTGTTGTTGAAAATCTCCAAGTCACTTTTTCACACGGCGGTGACGGCGTTGACGCTGCTGTCATATGACAACTGAAAAATCAAACGAACCTGCCACAGCTGGCCGCAACTTTGATGTTGCATGCAACGTCGTCTATTTTCCGCTGTGTGTCGCTTAATTGTCAGTCAGTCACTCAGTCAGTCAGTCAGCCAGCAAGCCAGTCCGCCAACTCAGTCGAGACTCAGTCAAGGTAGCCACAGTCCTGTTTGGTCAGTCATGCACTCACTCAGTGGCTGAACAACCATAGCGTCCAGGATAACGAACCAAACAACAGGACCAAAAATGACTCAGGACTTGTAGCCACGCACCCCTTACAGTACACAGTCCACAGTTCTCTCACCCTCACAAAATGTTGCAGGAAGTTTGACTTCCTAAGCGGAACTTGCAGCATTATCCTTCTATGGGAATTTCAATGTTTCGCTAGGGGGAGTCCTGTGAAGCGAGGACCGTGCCCAAAACATACTGTTTATGGTTTATGATTGCACTAAATACATTTACCGCCCATAAGAAGCTAGAGATTAATTAATATTTTATATTTTATAGTTCCTATTTTATTTTAAAAAAATATTTTATTAAAATATAAAACATTTATATTAGTTCATATTTAATTTACCCCCATCCAAATACATTTTTTAATACATGTTTTTTTTATAGTGAGTCGGCATAAAAATGTGTTGAAAATGTTACCATTAACAACATAACAAACAAGTCATCATCTTAGCCCCAATCAGCATTGGAAATCAACCTGCAGTAACCTGCCAGACACAAATTTGTCGAATTTGTTTGCCATTAAGTATTAACATTAAAAAATTCCATTATGAACTAAACGCACTCAAGTTAATGGCCCCCCAAAATGAAAACCACACCTGCCAACCGCCCACCCGCCTCCCGCAGAACGAGCCCAAAATTGTAAGCCCAAATAAATCTAGCATGAAGATGCTTGACATTATTCAAAATACGAAACTACAAAATTCCACAAATGCTTGAGGAGGAGTCGAGTTGGGCGAACAGACAAGCAAATGATGCGATAATGCCACGCCTACCCCTACCAACCCCCCATCCCCCTTCCCATCAGCAGTCGAAAACATGTTGAGCAAAAAAGGCAATAAAATTTAATGTCAAATGCAAGAGGAGCCCCCCCCAGACCCGGAGTGGAGACAAAGACATAAACGACTTCATTTTATCTTAATGTGCCAATAAATTTCCCAAAGACGAAATCTCTGCCAAAAACCAAATAAATTTACTAATACCAAAAATTAACACACAAGAACGACGAAAACTCCCCAAGACAAAATTAAATGGAGCGCCAACTTGACTCTCGAGTGGCATGTGTGGCATCAAAGAAATGCAATTAAGGCCCAAAAACGAGAGAACCGCCGAGGAGAGAGGAGAGAGAGGAGAGAAGTGGAGCAGAGCAAGGCAGAAGTCCAAAATCAAATGATATCTCAAGTGTTTAAGTAGCTAAACGCTCTGACAACTCGGAAAAGTTATGGCACAGCCTGCAACTGTTGATGGCGCGTGCTGCCAGACAGCGTACACGCCCACTTACGCCTACGCCCACGTTCACATGCACATCCACATCCACGACCACGTCCACGTCCACGCCCTAAGTATTCTGTCAACACACACAACACAGCTCGGCACAGATCTGCCAGAAGAAAGGGAACGAGATCGCCACTTGAGGTGCTTCAATCGAGTTTTATGTGGAGCGAGGAGCGCGTGTTGCAATTCCTGTGGAGCGAGAAGAGAGATGCAGAAACAGCTACTGTTCCCTAAAAGGGTTCAGGGCTTGTGCTCATAAATTTGATAGATCTCAAGTGTTATTCAAAGGGGCATATATAGAAACTATTTAGAGCTCTGCCACCTGAGGTTTGTTTGAGAAAGATTCGAAGTTCGTGGCAGCAATTCATTTGAATGGTTTTCGAAATTGCATTTTGATATCATTTTTATGACCAACTGATGGAAAAATGTAATAAATATAATATTTATGGATTGATGTGCAGCGAACAGTATAAAAATAACTTACCAGATAAATTTTCAAATTTACTCACCAGATAAAGATTAATATACAATTTTATTAATTTTTATTTTAACTGGCCAAAAACATCCAAAAAAAAAACTATCAGCAACTTTAATGCGATTCTTTACTTTTCATTTTATTCTTTTGCATTTGCCTTTTGACAGACCTTCCCTGTGCTTCCTTCGTCCTTCGTCCAGTTCCACCCTTAAAGTGTGTGTGCTTCCAAGAGTTGCAATCTCATATGCATTATTTTGCATGTCTGGCGATTTGGCCATTCAGGCGTAAAGGTCAAAAGATCAATGTTGACAGAGTTGTAATATCCAAGTAGGCAGGCAAAGGGAAGTTTTTCACTGCAAAATAATGCCTGACATTTTCACATTTACTGCTCTGATTTTTCCCTATTCTTCTTGGGTTTTGAAAATTTATGCAGAGTTTCCTTTTGTCCAGCGTCTTAGACGCTGATTAGGCGTGAAGTCGGCATTTGAATACGATTTTTGTTTTTGTTTTTAGATGACAGCATTGAAATTTATTCTGGCGGGAAAACCTAGAACTGATGCCAGGTGTACTTAGAGCAAAAATACTCAACATTTATTATCAATTTGACTAAATAGATAACTGAAAAATATTACAAATCTTTAAATAAACTTGTGTTCTTTCTGTTGGATAAAAGTGTAAAAATTTCTATATTATAATTTTTTAAATTTTTTGGATGTCAAGAAACTAAAATAAATATATTTAATATTATAATAAAAAAAATATGTTAGCTCAGTTTTCGACTGTAACTTTATTTGTATGTTAAGAAACTATAATAACCATTTTTCAATTCACTACAAAAAAATTAGTTGACTCAGTTTTTAGTTGTAATTTTATTTTATATAAAAAAATACTCAGAAGGTCAACGGCAACTAATTAAGGTTATGTATACCCCATATACAAAGCCTGACAGAATACGACGCCTTATTATGATTGCGTGAACAACATCAATAATTTTGAGAGCAAATTTTCTTACCCCACAAAAAAATGTAACACACTTAAAAAATTTGCAAACATGTTTTGCATACAAAAAACCGATCATCAAATATTCACACAATCGAAAATTACCCGAAATGCAGTTAAGAAAATGCAAAAATCTTGAGGGAAATCAGCAAGAGAAATGGTTCAGCAACGGTCCAGCTGCATTCACAGTTACCTGAGTTACCCACAGCACCCTCTGCTGTCCAGATCAGATTTATTGTGGTAGACATGAAAGTAGAGCAGAGTTCTGGGGTTTTAGGCATGTGCGAAAATCTACCCCATAATCCAAATTCAGTTCACAAATTAAAGTTTTTGCGCACAAAAGGAAGCGAATTTCAAAAATGATTCGATGTTTGTTTATTTGCGTATCGAAATATTTGCAGTTCTCATTTACCTAAAAGAATCGAATATGCATAAATCTTTCTTACACATATAACAATTGAATACAAATGAAAAATATTTCAGGTCAGTATTACTCCGAAATTCACATATATTTATACTAAAACTCCAACTAGTACAAATACCATTTTTCAACTGATTAATTTGGTTGGCATCTGACAGACGGAAACGTCATGTTGCCTCAATTTAATATAATAATTGGTGTCATAAAAGTTAGTTAGAGCCGGGATTGAATGTCTGTCAAACATGTGACATTTCCAAATTAGTTAAATCTCAACTCTATATATAAAATAACTTGAACCCAAATGCCAAACAATATCAAACAGAAACTTCAATTTCTGAGCGCATTGCGTGCTTTTTGGGGCGTCCGTTGTTTTGATGACATGCCAAATGGCCTAAAGCTTATGGTTAATGCATTCTGATATGTTCATATGACATGTTACCTGTCAGCGAAAGCGTAAATTGCCTCCAGTGTAATGACAGGTTCGTATTTTCACCTATTATTCTGACCGGCTGTGCTTGTGTGTGTGTGTGTTTGCGTGTGTGCTGCAAGGGCTTCTCCGACGAGTGGCGCCACTCGCTAGGGGAAAAATATCACAAATTTACAGCTCGTCTGCAGCTTAACTAGACCACATAATTGTTGCACTAAATACAAAATTACTTAATGGTTAATGGTTTTAGAATGGTGATTTAATTAAAACGAAAACGAGTTGAATAAATAAATAATGAATACAATTTTTACTTCCTATTTTTAGTAGAAAATTAATAATCTAAAAAAGCGAAAACTAATTAAAAAAAATACGAAATTTTTAATCCTTTTAGAAAAATGTTTCTAAGTCTCATTTTATGTTCTATGTTTTCTATTATTAAGCTTAAAATATTTGATATTTTGAAGTTTTAAACGATGTCAATTTTCATCTGAGATTTCTCTGTAAAAGATTATAAACTGCATATGTATATGTAGAATAATATTTTCATAACATAAAATATTTTTGCATCTACCTGACACTTATTTATAAGTATTTATTAAAAAATGCGAATAACCTCATTAACTTTTTTGGTAAATCCATTCTACTAACCTTTATACTTGAATGGTAATTTAAAAAAAGTATTGTTGCTTTTGAATGACTAGATTTTTGAAATAAAAACTCAGATTAAACAGAAAATTCGCACAAAGTGCTTTCTATCTTCTGGCAACAACATTCTAGAATGCTGAACAATTTAATTTGGATTATTTTGTTAATTCTATGGATATTTGTGCTGTGGAACCGTCGGAAATACTATAAGCTGATACTAAAGTTACCAGGCTCAATTGGATATCCTGTAATTGGCATATTGCACAGATTTTTCACCAAAGAAGGCAGATCATTCATTAATGTGTTTGGAAGGGAAATCGAGAAATGGGGACCAGTTTGGTTGTGCTGGTTTGGGCCAATGCCTCTGTTGGTGGTCAGCGATCCCCAGATAACTCAGGAAATATTTACTTCTCCTCATGCCACGAACAAAGCTCGTTGGGGCTATAATGGTTTGAGACTAATTATTGATAATGGCCTGGCTGTCAAAAAAGGTAATTATGTAAAGTCGAAATATTATTTTAACTAATCTTTACTCTACGCAAGATCCCTTGTGGAGCAAACATCGCAAGGCATTGAATCCCGCATTTGGACACAATATTTTAATCAGCTTTTTGCCCATCTTCAATAAGGAGACGGATGCCTTACTTCTGGAACTGGATAAGCTGGTTGGTATGGGCGAAAATGTTTTGCTAACACAACTAAAAAATCAGAATTTGAGAATAGCAACTCGTAAGTGACATCCAAATTATTTGAATTTATTGCATTTTGAAATTTAAACCATTTACAGAAACCACAATGGGCAGCGATATAAAGAATGAGCCTATTTATAAAAACAATACTTTGATGCATAGTTATAATCAGTAAGCGCAGATCAATAATAATAATATAAGTAATCGAATAATGTTTAACTTATTTTTCCACAAAAGGATTTTAGAAATTGCATCACAAATAACGCATTCTCCTTGGCTCGATAACAAAGTGATGCGATTCCTATTTGGAGTAGAGAACATTTTCAATGAATGCCATTCGACAATTCTACAACTAATTAGAAAGGTTGATAAAAAATAAAATCTTTACTTAATTCTTGTAATTATTTTTGTTATATGCAGTTTATTAACATGACGCTGGAGTCTGATCTTCCACCTGAGAGCAGAAGTAATACATTTATAAATCTGACAATTGATCACCTTAAAACTGGAGTTCTCAGCTATCAGGATGTGGAATCGGAATGCCATACAATTGTTGTAGGCGCATTTGAGACGACTGCATTTACCCTTATCAATATCTTAATGTTGTTGGCAATGTATCCAGAATATCAGGAAAAGGCCTACGAAGAAATCAAATCAATATTCCCCAACAGAGATGATTTCAAAGTTACCTACGAAGACACACAGAAAATGGAATATTTAAATATGGTAATCAATGAGAGTTTGCGGCTCTTTCCTATATTTTCATTAATAGGCCGACAACTAAATCAAAATGTTCGAATATCAAATGGAGTTGAGTTGCCCAGTGGATTGCAAGTTTTTATTTGTATTTACCACTTGCATCGCAGAAAGGATTTATGGGGTCCTGAGGCAGATGTCTTTAATCCCATTAACTGTACACCTAAAAATCTGGAAAACAAACATCCATATGCCTTTATACCTTTCTCAAAGGGAAAGCGGAATTGCATAGGTACAAAAATATTCTATATTATATTTAAGAAAATATATCTGATTTAGAATGTTATTTTTGCAGGTTGGAAATATGCATTAATATCGATGAAAGTTACATTGGCGAAAGTTTTAAGAAATTATAAACTAAGCACAAGTACTCGATTTGAAGATTTAATTATCTTTGACTATATGGCGCTGAGATTTCAGGATGTGCCTATGAAATTGGAACGAAGACCTTGCTGATTATATAAATATAAAGATTCTTATATTTTTATTAATTCTTTTTGAGGGGTTGTTTGATGTTGTCTATAATAATATATTTTATTTGAAATTTTAATATATATTATTTAATACTTGAATATATTTTAAAATATTTTATTTAATATTTTAATATATTTTATTTAATATTTGGGAATTAAATGACATCTAAAACTTCTAGATTTTCATTATTATATGTCTATCTATATATTCTGATAACTCTCACTTTTCAGTTGTCGAAGTTGTCGAAGAACTTGTCTAACTTAGTCAGTTGCTCAGACAGTTACTCAATAATCAACAAGCCATTCTTTGGTAGCTTAAACAAGACAACAACAACAACAAAAACAACAACAACCAAGAGTGAGTGCTGAAAGGCCTTATTCGTAAGTGGCAAAACAACTGGCTGATATGTCTGTAAATGTTATGCTCGATTGGGGATCGGCAACACAAATCACCGTCTCGCTGGCGGAGCGTGGACGCGCCACAGATCACGACAGTTGCGAATGTTGACAGAGAGGGGCGGGTGTTCGGGTGTTCTTTTTGAGCATGCAAAGTAAGTAACATACAGATGTAGGATCCGACTTGACAGAGTGGTTGCACAGTCGGTTGCAGACACAGACACAGACACCGATACAGATACAGATACAGTAGGGAGATAAAGATGCGATAAATGCTGCGCAAAAGCAATACTGCAGCTACAACACAGTCATCGATAAGTGTGTTACAGACAGAGAGAGAAAGAGAGAGAGAGAGATAGATATAGACACATATATATATTTATATATATATAGATGAAGATCATGTGCGAAAATGTGGGACAGAGTCAAAGACGCGATTGCACTGGAGGCACTTGACAGGCCCCGAAATGAAGAAATAATTCCATTGAGTTGGAAACTATGTGGGGAATCTTAAGCGAGACGAAATTAGACAAGCGTCGTGATTTACGGTACCCTTAAATCACATGACAACAAACACACACACACGCACACACATACAAAAATATATATTGAAAATCGAAGTGAAAACTCGACTCGATGCAATAAGAAAATGCGTTGTCGATCGCAAAAGTCTGCGCCGCACATGTGGCATGGAGGCGCTGTGGCAGCCAGGCAATGATAATGTTCATCATGATTTGCTACTGCTGCTGCTGCTACTGATGATGATGATGATGACGATCTGCGATGCTCTGTTGACGACACAATCGATCGTTGCTTCCGCTGTACAAAACCCAGAATTTGCTGATTTATGGCGCAAATCCGATCGTAGCACAAAACTTGGAGTTTAATTTGCCCGCTCAAATATCAAAATAAAATCGAAAACTCAAAACAAGAAATAGCACAAAGATCAAAGCCCATCCAAATCCAATTTGGACAGCCACCAACATTTTATAGGCACTTATTTCCTAACTTGTGGTAATTTAATATGCTTGTGTTTGGCGTTAAGTCATTGATCAATTTGGGCATTCCCCAGCCATAAACATAGACACTATTTGCTTATTTGGCCAAAACTTAATAGTCATTCAGCTTCCGCCTTACTAAGTAACTTTTGCTTTCTTGATTTCTGCTTCAAATACCACTCAAGTCTCCACAACACCACAAACATTTCACACTATTAATCAACATGATAAGGATTGATATTAAAACTTGTTATTAAAACGTCACAATATATAAGAAATACTCTTTCTTTCCTATAGACTCTATGAGTTTTTAATAGATGATTGCCCATAAGAAAATTTATCGTTTTCGTAATTACTAATTTTATTTATTTATTTACAATTTCCAAAATAGTTTTTTTAATAACTTGATATTATGTCTACAAACAAAACAAAAATTTCATATAAATATTTTTTTGTAACTTGTTTTATTTTCATAATTTGTGCAGATAACTTTTGTTGATAGTTCCATCTCTTTTTTTCTTAATGACACGTGTCTTTTCAAGCAGTTTTCAAACTAATTTGCATAATTATTGTTCGAAACTTCAACCAAATCCATAATTTATGAGTTGGCTTAAACTGTGTGAACAAAATGATATCACATATAAGTGTATCAGACGTACTTTTCCACGACAATTAAATACGCTTATAATTAATACTAACCTAATTTAAATTGAACAAAAGTCCCCAAAAGATCAACACATAAAATAGATTTTTGGTTTTTTGCATAAGCTGAAAAGAAATCAAAACAAATTTTAAGCCAATTGACTCATTGGGCAAAGCTTAAAAAATTATAAATTACAACCCGTTTTTTATTGACTTATTTAGTTTGTCATCCAGCAAGACAAAGCTGAAACTAGAAAAAAAAAAAATAAAAACCGCAAAGATTCAAATTGTGTTTTTGTTTATAAGCTTTATTTTCAAACTTGTTTTTATTTTTTTGGGAATTTTGTAGAGATTGTTCTTGAATTCCATTAATGTCGACACGATAAACACGCGAATCTGCGACTATAAAAGCGAAATCTTGACCAGCATCAAATCACAGTTCGATTTGGAAATTTGTTAACTTGACAACTATTTTAAAGAACAGCGAAAAAATGCGAGCCGTAATCTTGTTCGCCGTAATCCTTGGAGCGCTTTTGTCTCTGGCCTATGCCCAGCAGCACGCCGAAGATCAGGAGCAGTTGCGTGCCAAGCGCCAGTTTGGCTTCCCGTTGGGTATCGGCTATGCCGGCCTTGGCGGCTTTGGGCGCCCTAGATATGGAGGCTATGGAGGCTATGGCGGCTATGGCGGCTATGGAGGCTATGGTGGTTATGGAGGCTATAGACGCTATGGTGGCTATGGACGCTATGGTGGCTATGGAGGCTATGGAGGCTATGGAGGCTATGGAGGCTATGGAGGCTATGGAGGCTATGGAGGCTATGGAGGATACCCCGGTGGTTTCTACGGCTAAAGTATTAATAATAAATAAAACTTAAACTTAAACGGCTTTATTGTTTACCCCTTAAGTTGGTCATAATATGAGTGAATCATTGGTCACAGTAGGCACAAATATTCCTGGCCAGCATTCGGATTCTGATAAAACTGAATTTTGAATATCATCAATAATTTTTTCCACTTGTTTCGAGCCTCGCTTTGCTGCTAATATTTAAGTGTTCTATTATTTTTTTTAATTACTTTTCGTTTAAAAATTGAACTGTTAATTAGATTTGATAACATTCAATATTCTGAAAGTGAAATTTTCCCAACATCTGCGCAATCTCAAAAAAAAAACCGATCTCTGTGTAAAAATGGATCGGAACTTGACCTCGGCTGTTGCAATGTGTTGACCCGGACTAAGTTGTTCGTGCCTGTTGCCTCAGTGTCTGCCGGAGAATATGTTTAAAAATAAATAACAGCAAATCTCCATTTATTTATTAATCTATGCCTGCAGTATGCCGCTTGCCTCCCCCAACGCCCCCTCCTCCCGATCCACCTACTAATTAGTTGATTTTTGTGTGTGCCGTCTGTTTGTTTATGTTCCAGAGCTGTCACCAGTCAGCATCTTCTCCTCCACGGTTTTTGGAGCATTTGCAGACACGTCAGACCATCCAGAGTCGCATCGCAGAGTGTGCTCGTTGCTGCCACACAGAGGGGCAGGGCAGTGTGTGTGTGTGTAGGCGTCTCTTTGTGTTTGCTGCAATTATCACGTACGATTGTCATAATTATCATTTTAATTTTTATTAGATGACCTTTGGGTTGCCATCTCTTTCTCTGTCTGTCAACATTGTTTGTTGTTTTTCTGATGCCCGGCCAGCAACTGCGTCTTAAAAAAAAAAATACCAAGAATTATTTAAAATATTTTGTTTGTAAACAACGCAAACCGCATAAATTACCTTTGGGTTTAATTAAACATTCAACTATTTCAATACATATTCATACTAATTACGTACATGGCTTTGGGTAGTTTTGAAACTGGAAAATCAATTGATTCGTCCAAATTTATTTGAATATTAATAGGTATGTTTAATTTATGCAACTTAAGGTGAAAGGTTCTAAAGAAAATATATAAATAAATTATTAAAATCAGCTAGTTTCTGCCAATGAATTGACGAACTTATTTTTGCACTTTTACCAACCTAATTTGGAAAAGTGACACTCCAGTTCACATAAATAGAGACACACTGGCAATCAAGTTTTGCAACATATGCGTTGAGTATGCCATAAACTCAATTCATGCCACAAAGTGGAACTCTTATTGGTCTGTTGATTAGATTAATGACGTATTAATCCCGCTAATAAACGTTGAAGTCAACGCAAATAAAACTCCCCGCAAATAAAAACCGGAGAGCAACCCTAATCAAGGCGGGGGCATATTAATTTTGCGCCAATTTCGAATACCATAGAGATGGTTATCGGCTGTGGCCTGTGGGCCAAATGGTTGCACATATTCCACGTCGTATTCGCATTTAAATTCGTATTCATATATTGTGGCAGCAACGGGCAAGGACTTGCCACGGTGCCGCCCCCTGTTTAGCTGTGTCTATTGTTTAATTGTCAATAGACATCGGCTTCTATCAATATCATAAAAGCTAATATTTTGCGGTTGGCTGGGCGGCGAGTCGGAAGAGGAGCAGGAACAGGAGCTGGAACAGGAGCGGGAACAGGAGCAGGAGGAGCGTGCTGACAAACTGACTTGTGGGCATAAGTAACCACAAAACATCCCCCCGCATTAATCCCACCGGATATGCTCAATCAAAGCTCAAAGTGTGCGTGCTGGAGTGAGGTGTGAGCAGGACGAGGGTCCTGTCTAGAAAGGTCGGGCGGTCGGTCGGTGGGTGGGTGGGTTTGGTCTGGTTGACTCGGTGATACGAGCCCGTGTCCGGGGGTTGCTTGTTGTCATTGAAAATCGTCGTATTTCATTCATCATTTTTCGCCTTTTCAACGCCAACACAACAACCCCCGAGGCCAGAGTTAGTTAAAGTTAGGTTGTCCAGGACCTCAACCTCAACACGAACCCAAACCCAAACCCAAGTGCCGAGTGCACAACCTGACTTTCGTCAGGCGGGCATGTTTTGATATTAAAATTGCGTAATTATAATTAACCACATGTGGGTTTGAGGCGTCGGCGGAGGGTTTAACGTGTCCTCCAACTGCTTCCGCCTCATCTTTCGATCATTTGATGACTCGCTTTTGTCACGAGGTGTGTTGGCGGAAGGAAGAAGCGCGTCGGTTATGGCTATGGTTGCCACACACACACACACACACACACGCACACACATCACTTGCTGCTCATGTGTCACGTGCGTTGTGCGGGCACATGGTAACCGATATGCGGATTGTCGCCCCAGGGGCATAATCCATAATTTAGCATACTGCCAAGCCAATTGATATTACCTTGCCGTCATCCGATTGTATCTATCTGTGTGCACCACATGATTAAACCCAAATATAAAATTTAATTACTGCAGGATATTAATATTCAAAATACTTAATCAGTTGCCTGAGAACTACTTTTACTTTTTGCTCAGTTCCTAAATCAAATCTTTGCTAATAGACGCACAAATCTCCCACAAATCTCTAATTGTAATTAAGCATGGGAATCAAAGTTAAAGACAGTGAAAGAGAGATAGTGAGAGAGAGAAGTGGAACCAATAAAATGACTATGAAAACGAATGTGTTGGTCAGGAGTAGGAGTCACATATGAAATTCCAGGCGGGCACACATCTGAATGCATTGTAACCAAGGAGAAGCGAGGCGAGCTAGCGGAGATTACAAACGTGTGGCCATTAGTTAACTTCAGCTTTGATTGATTTCAATTAATCTTGGACGCGTGTAATTAATCATTGAACACTTTAATATGGTTAACAACTCTTGACCAAGCAACGGTTAAAAAGGTTCAACGAGCCGCTGACTTCTGAGGCGCGTCAAGACCAGACAACCAGACAAGACGGTACCAAACGGTGCCCCCAAACCCAACTGACAAAGTGACTTACCAGGTGGGGAGTTGCAGTTGCTGCTCAGACTCTAGACAAGAGACCCCAGAGCTGTAGCTGCACTAAAAAAAATTATGAATTAGAAAACATTTATGTTGAATAGAAAACATTTCATTTTGAAGTGCATTTTATTTTTGTAGTTTTGTTATTTTAAATTAATATTTAAATTTATTATAAAAATATTTTAGACATTACAAATACAATTAACTTTTAAGTATAAATTAATATTTTATTTTAAATTATTATTACAATTAATTTATAAATTGTTTTAGACATAATAAATACAATGGACATTTTATTATAAATTCACATAATATTTTTTATTGTTGTTACAATTAATTTATAAATTGTTTTGAACATAATAAATACAATAAAATTTTATTTATAAATTAAAATATTGTTTTTTTATTATTATTACAAATAATTTTTAGATTCTTTTGGACATAATAAATACAATGAAATGTTTATTATAAATTAAAATTTTATTTTTTATTATTATTACAATTAATTTATAAATTCTTTTAGATATAATAAATACATTAGAATTTTTATTATAAATTAATATTTTATTTTAAATTGTTATTACAATTAATTTATAAACTGTTTTTTATTATTATTACAATTCATTTATAAATTGTTTCGGACATAATAAATACAATGGACATTTCATAATAAATTAATATTTTATTTTTTTATTATTATTACAAATAATTTATAAATTCTTTTAGATATAATATTTCAATTATAATTGCAATCGCATTATTACACCTATTTTTTTTTTGAGTGTGTTTGGCAAGCCGCAGCCGCCATGTGCAGTGTTTAAGAAAAATGACCAAGTTTTGAAAATGCGTTGGAGTAACGAGCCCAAAAATATTTTCATGCTAGAGTGTTTTGGCCGAGAGGCAGCCGGCTAACAATCTTAGGCCCAACAACCAGACTCAGCCTCAGCCCCATACTAATTGTAGTTACACTTCTCGCCAGTTGGAGTTGGAGCGTTAGGCGGATAGCGGCCAGCGATTGATGGCTATCAATGCCCATGACTTATGGACCATGTCCAGTTTCAGTCTCAGTCTCAGGCAGCAGACAGCAACTGGAAATTCATCTATGTGCCACATTTGCTTGGCCAACTCTGCAGTCTCTTAGCCTTTTTTTGCGTATTGATTTTCCCATGGCTCGCAGACTTGGCAAATAGCCATAAGCCAAGGAAATCATATTGCGATTATATTTCTAGTGTGCATATTTTGCTATGCGGACTTGCGGTTAGCTCATCAGTGGGTAAACGGGACACGAAAGGTGCCACTAAACGAGGCCAGTCTGTGGTTAACTTAATCCGACTTGATTGAAACTTTTGAGCGTGAATTGAGGGATATACAAAAAATTAATGGCTATAATATTATTAGTATATTAAGTCAAATTTTGTAAATGGTTTTCGATTGTTGAAGATATAAATTATGTTAATAAATAGATGGTTTTTGCTTAATTTTTTTCTTTCCATATTTGAACCTATCTAAACAATGCCAATACAATAATAGTGGAACAGTTGAGGTTAACCATCGAATTGGAATCGAACGAATTTCACACATGGGCGCTAATGAATTTAATGAAGTCATTTTTCTTTAACCGATTAACAAAACTACTTACAACAGCGACAGGCCCCTGCCCCTGCCCCTGCCACTGCCCCTGCCCCTGCCTCGGCGCTGTTCCGCTCTTTGGCCCTGCCACAACTCCTTCCTCGATGCCTGCTGCCACATGGCTGCACGTCACTTAGAACAAGCGAGTTCATAATTTCGCATCATTAATCATGCCTAACAAAGAGATCTCCTTGCCGCGATGGAGTCGTCAGGGAGGGGGGACCTGTAGGGATTGGGGAGGACAATCGACTCCAACTGATGCGCCGATTGACAGCTACCAAAGTGGCCGGGCGAAAGTAATTTGAGCTCGAGTTGAGTTTCGAGATTTGCTGCCGTGGAATTAAAAAACAATTGTTAATTATTAAATTTTAAATTTTACACACTTTGCCGCAAATGAGGCTCATCAGCGCATGGGGCCAAAAGCAGCAGCAACAACAGCAACAACAACAACAATAGCTGGAGTCTGTTGTGGCACAACTTGAGGCCCAATCATCGACTGTGTTGCGGCCGACACCTCGCTGATGAGATCATTCATCAAACTTCCAAACTTCCAAACTCCAAGCGGGTGAAATGAGTTGCCATTGTTGAGCTGCCTCCACAGACAAAACATTCCCCTCAACTTGGAGACTCTTTTTATTTTTTATTTATTTTTTTATTTTTTGTTTTTTACTCTTCGACTCTCAGCGTTTGACTTTGACTGCTTAATTATCGCAGCGAGCAGCAACTTTTTATTGTTGTTTGTTGGCATCGAATTTCAACTCAATCAAAATCCACATTAATATGGACTACTTCAAATACAAATCTTATTTATTTATCATATATTATTTAAGCATTATGCAGCACCTCAACAAAATAAGGTATACAAATTATTATTGATAACTTTGGTTTGATTTATTTATTTATATTAATATATTTATATTTATTTATATTTATTTATATTTATTTAAATTTATTTATATTTTTTTAATTATTATAAAATTATTTATTTAATTTATTTTTTGACGAATAGTTAATTTTTATTTCATTTTATAATCTATTAAAATATGGATTTGTTATAAATAATTATGCAGATTAGCTAAAAATATACACTTTAACCAAAACATTGAAATCATTTTAAGATATTTTGTATTTTAAATAAACTTTTTTCTGAGCGTTCGAGACTAATTTTCACAACTTGATCACTTAATAAAAATAATGATGGATTTTTTTTTAATGAATTATAACTGAACACCTATTTTATTATTAATATTATTATTATTACTATTATTATTATTATTAATATTATTATTATTATTATTATTATTATTATTATTATTATTATTATTATTATTATTATAATTATTATTATTATTATTAAATTGGGTCTTTTGCACTGCGAACTATTAGATCTATTGTGCCCCCTTCAGAGCTTATAGCTCCTTTATCAACCCCAGATCCTGAACGAAAGCCAGGATCTTTGATGGGTCGAGCGATTCTATATCATTGACATTCATAACATCCCTAGGATGCTGCATCTTTTCCTGGCTAGGGCGATACATTCTGTAAGGATGTGAGTTGAGGACTCCTCCTTGGCTTCACAAAACCCACACTGAGTGTTACTATAGATACCTATTTTGGGCAGGTGGCTTTTACTCCTTTATTAAGGTAAGTGAAATATATTAACACTTTTATAGTAATAACCAGTAGATTTAAATCTGCTAGCTTTCAGTCATAATAAATTCCTATTCAACCAAATGTTGACGAAGAAAACAGGCGCAAAAAAATGACATTCTTTGAATAAATGGACACAAAATAAATGGTCAAAGTGGAAAAGCGAACAAAAAGGGAATAAAGCGCAAGAATGCAGCAGACCGCAAAGCGTTGCGCTTCATTAAAATCGGATTAAAGTCCTTGTTGCAAGCTGGCGTTGACCAATATCCTTGGGCGCAATTCCCACGCTGACCAAAAAGGACACAAAAACTCCAATAACAAATCTCGGCGTATGCAAAAACTAAGCTACAGATTGAAATGCGTATAAAATCGACCCAAAATCCAAAATCAACCCCCAAAGAATCTTAGAAAACTAGGTCCAAGCGGCACCAGGTATGCATGCCACACAGTGTGGAACCCTTTATAATTTCAAGAAAATCAAGCAGAAAATTTACGCAAAACGTAAGAAAAATTAAATTGATTTCGAGCTGACCATCGGATCAGGATCGTACTCTATATAGGGGGTTGAACTTGTCAACGCTGCGATCTGACGTACATCCTACGACACAAAGGTTAATTTTCTTATAGCACGGGGTCAATGCTGGACACTCGAAGCAGCTACCTGAATCCTGTCCAAGAACAGCATCAGTTTAAAGATCTTGCCATATATTTTGCCATTGTCTGCTGCTGCTGCTGCGAACTCTGACCTTTTGCCTGTAGCCGCAATTAGGTTGCAGATTTTTAAAGGTCAAAATTTATACATTTGAATATTTTTGCATTAAAATTTCATTCCCTACAAAAACGAACCGATGCCGATGCTGATTCCGAGTACTCCTTGGCAGTATTTATATAGTCTGCGTCTGGGTTTGGATTGCATCGTTGAGTCCGCCCCATTTGGCTGACCCGAGGGCAACCGATTTGAATATGTGCTAATGATTTGTGACATGTTCTTCAGTTTGCTTTTATCGCAAATGTTTAATTCATGGGGGCCTTGGACAATGCACGCTATAGAGAGAGAGAGAGAGAGAGAGAGGGGGAGAGAGTGCCTGTTTGTATGTAAATATATATATATGGGGCTGCACTTGGGCTTGGTCGAGACACATAAATAAAATTGGGCGTTTTAGTTGCTCATACTAAAAAGGGGGAGGCTCGTATGTAATTACTGCCAAGCACACACACACAAACACACACACACAATCACACACACACAGAGTAAACACACATATGTGTGTGAGACCTTTGACATGCGCGCTCGAAATACATTTCGAGTGGAGCACAAAAGCACATTTGTGTACTTAAACAGTATGTTTGTGCTTACAGGGCTATAAATTGGTTATATACAAGCAAACATATATAAACATACATATATATATATATGTATATATATATATATTTATATATATATATTTGAAACCCTTAAATTGCTCAGTGTTCGCTTGCAGGTGCTGCATTTGATTGGGCTCAATGCATTTTGAAGGGCAAATACAAATTATAGCCAATTATTATTGGCCTTCTTATTGCTTAATATCTTTAATTCTTAAAAAAAAATATACCCCTTTTAAATTACTAAAATAAACTACTATTATTAACTTATCAATTGCTTAGATTTAATTCGGAAAAATAATTGAAAATAGCACAAAACAATTGAAGTTTTTTTCTTAAATTAAAAAGAGTTATTTGAATATTATTTATACAGAACTTACTGCAATATCTTGGCTTAAATTATAATTAGAAATAACAAAATTTTAATTTTAGTTGAATGCTTGTAAATATTTTTGAAGCATTTAGCTTTTTTTCTTACTGTACAAAGAAAAAGTTAACTCAAAAAAAGAAACTAATGAAAATTCGAGCGCTGTAAAAAATAAGAATCCATCATTTGGAAAACAAGCATCATCAGTTCAGGAACTTTCAGCTCTCCTCTCAAAAGGCATGTGCATGTGTGTGTATGTGTGCGTGTGTGTGTGTGTGTGTCTGTGTATAAAAAAAGTACGCGAGCAAAAACATTTTGTTCATTTTTGCGACGGTGGCTCCACTTTCCCCAATGAATCATCAGGCTGCTAAAAGCAACAACAGGAAAAAAACACTCGTTTTTTTTCATTTTTCTCTGCCACACAAAACAAAAGCAAAAATCAACACCAAGTTGGAGTGGGTAGGTTGGGGCAGGGACAGGGGCAGGGGCTGGGTGTTGCTAGTACAGATGGTATGCTTCTGCTCGTCAGTTTAACCAGGATGACATGGCCCGGTCCAATGCGGTCCTGGACTCTGGCATTTTAGCACTTATTCATAAAGTCCTTTCCACAACAAAGTGCGCAACCAAAACTTGCCCCAAAATGGAGAGCATGCCACAAAAACAAACAAGCAAAAGCGACGCCAAAAGAAGAATTACTAAAAATATATCAATGTAAAACTTTTCACCAAACGGGAGCAGACGGATGTGTATAGGGGGTGGCAGGGTGGCAGGGCAGGGCTGGGAGGAAAGGAAACAAGCAACAATGTAAATTATATGCCAGTTGGCTGCTGTTACATGTGATGGGTGGCAGGAGCAGGCGGGTTGGGGACAGGCTCGGGCAGCGTTGTCTCCTTTGTGCGGATTATCTAAGTATTTGTGTGTTTCAGCTGTATCTGTACTCTTTAGCATTTGGTGTATACAGATATATATATATATATATATATATATATATTATATACAACTGTATACTTACAAGGAACTAAATGTTTGTGCTCCATGGAAATTATAATAGCACTTGCAACTTTCAAATTTCGACATCTGCTCTATATGTATCTGTAGATCGGATATATTCATATAAATAATAATTATAATAATAAGGTAAATATATATATATATAAATGTATAATTGTTTTTATATGTATTACACTAATTAACTCATGTTTTCCGACCTCTGACTAAGCATTTCAATTACTTATTTAAATTACGCACATTAGTTAAATATTTAAAGATCTTAATATTAATGATAATAATATTTAATTATTTTTTTAACTGTGCATAATAATTAAATAGACAAAGCAGCTTCATATTAATTATAATTGTGTTTTGTTCAAATTAAGTAGTAATTAAAATAAGTATATAAAGTAAAGTAAACTTAGGCGCTTAACTATATTAAATTATATATTACAATTAATATAAATAATGTGTAAAAAACTGTAATGAATTTTAAGCAATTCAAATATGTAAAATTATTATTTTTTATAAAATCTCTTCCATTAAAAAAATAATTTTGGAGTTGTTCAGTTGTTCGATCTTTCAATAAATGCTTTACACTTAATTAACACCTAGTTAGTCAGGCAATTTATTTCGTATACGCTCAGATGATTTCCAAAAAAAAACTATATATTTCAAATCACTGTGCTTAAACATTGGTTTTTTACGTGGTGAATGGTGCTTAAAGAGCCAGGCACCTACTTTCAATAAACTGGGCAAAAACAAAAGAGCAAAAAAAAAAAACAACGGGGAAATGAATATAGAAATGGGAAAAGGCGAACTGAGAACTGGCCAGTTGCCAACATGATGTTGTGGCAAAGTTGTGGGTTAGGAGCCAAAGCAGCAGCAGCGAGTGCAAAGAGGCGCTCAAATGGGGTTGTCAGTATTTAACCCAAAAGGGTGGAGGTGCTGCCTGGCTGCGCGAACTCTGCGCACGCAGCACGACCACAAAACAATGGAGGATGCCACACACACACACAGAAAGGAGGCAGGAATGATGGTGGGTGGGGGGAGGGCGGGGGCGTTGCATATACGAGTAACATACGAGGCACTAACAAGAGGTGCCGAGAACCACGAGATTAGGTTCAAAGGCAAAAAGACAGGACGCTGCATGAAAAAGTGGACATAGAAAAAAAAAAGTTATATATATATATATAAATATATATATATATATTGTGTGTGCAGGATGTGACGTCGCCCCCTAGTCGCATAACTCTTCTTCTTGGCAGCGCCAGCATCCCAAAAATCCAATTGAATTAGACTTTAATGGTTGCCAGAGAGAGACATCTAGCGGTGTTAATAAAAAGCAAACTGAACATTTTTCGCTTCTTTTACTCGGCGCTGCTCTTTGCTTGGCTTTTGCATTTTTATTTATTTTTTTGTTGTTTTGTCCTCTTGTTTTTAAAGAGAGCAAACAAAAAGCGAATTCCGATACAGTTAATGATAAGCCATACGTAGCTTTAGTGGCGTGTGTGAGCGAGATAGTTGTCGCATGGGCTAGAGCGAGTGAGAGAGAGCGCACTGCAGAGGGCGTTGCCAGCCAGAGTTTTGAGTGAGAGAGCAGTGACTGAGTGTAAGTGTGTGCGTATGCGAGTGAGAGCATAAAACGACTCAACGACGAAACTTGACGAAACATTTGTGAGTGAGTTGAGCATTGCTTATTGGAAACCCACCAAGTACTTCAAATTGGCACTCTACTTATTAGCAACTGCCTTGGCACTCCACCCCTCTCTGAGCCATAACAATTGATCATCCAATTGTACGTTTGCACTTCAAATGCACATTTGCCCTACCCCAAAACCGACGCGGGGGGTGTGGGGGCCTGAGCATGGGGGTTGCAAAGTGCTGTGGCACTATTTGGCCCCTCAACTGGGTCGACACTTTTCCAATATTTTTGCATCTCAACTGGATCTGCCCCAGCCCGCCTTGTCACTCCGACTCCCACTTGCCTCATACTTACCAATCTTCAACGGTTGCCTTTTAAGACAAATCAAAAGCTGAAGTTGGCTCTTGCAACGTTCGCGTGGCAAACAATTGTTTAGGCCTCGTCGCATTTAAGTTTTTCAATTTCTACGCTCTTCTTGCGTGCAAATTGCCACAAAATGCAAATTGCCACAAATGTAACAACAACAAAAAAATGTGTATGTTGGCGTCTTAAATGACTGCCTTTGGCTGGCATTTTCAATTGCGGCCTTAACTGCACCTCTTGGCCACCTCGGGTTTCCACTCTCGTTAAAATCAAATTAAGTTATGATTTCATGTTTCGGCAAGTTTCAAGTGTATTTATTGCGTGTTGCAACACGTATGCGTCGAGTCTGTCTTATCCAATTAGCATTAATATATTATTCTAATTTTATTAGACACAAACAGTCAACGGGCTTCACTCGAAGTAAAACTAATAATTACCAATTACCAGCAGAGAAGCACGCGCAAAATAAAACAAATTATTACTAATAATACTGCAAAGGGAAAAAATATATTTAAATATAATATAAATATAATATAAATATAATATAAATATAATATAAATATAATATAAATATAATATAAATATAATATAATAAATTAATATCTGTGTTAAAATTTGCTCTATTTCAAAGAGATTTAAAAAATAAAAATGTTGCTCAGCTTTTAAGGATACCTTCTGTAATATTTAAGCCAATTTTTCGATTATAAATTTTGAAATTATAATCACTTAAATATAGTAAAATATTCTCTAAATAATTTAATATTGTTAGTGGAGTAGTTTTTATAAATACTTCCTACAACTTTTTAGCTTAGTAAATTATTTTTATCATTTTAAATAATGTGTAATATTTTTAAACACACAACTTGAGAGTAGTCAAAAAATGTATAGAAATAAATTGAAATTGTTGCCTTGGCTTTTTTAAAGTTAGTAGATTGCAGTTTAGTTTAAAAGGGATATTATAACTACATCGATTAATTTAGAAATTTCTCCAATTATCAATTTAATTATTAATTTAATTATTAAGCTCAGATTTAAAAACAATATCAAACTGTAAATCAGCTAAACACAAAACACAATACAATAATTTATCCAGTCATTTTTTTCATTTAGCTTAGCTTTTTTTTTATAGACCCCAGCCAATGACAGAGAGCTTTAATATATAAGCACGTATATATAGCGCAGATCGGCCATTACTCGCAAACTGGTCAAAGATAAGGCCGTAAGCAAAGTTAGTTAAATGTGGCAAATGTGGAGCAAAACGCACTTTAATTAGCCAACCAGAAAACATAGCAAGTCAACAATATAAAATGTTGAACATATTTTTTGTGTTGGGGGGCGTGGAGCTCATTTTAAAGTACTTCGCACAACTTGGCCAACTGTGTGTAGAAAGATAAAAAATAGGAATAAAAACTTAACGGTAAAGCATCTAACAGATGCGCCAACTAAAAAACGAATAAGAGAAAACAAAAAAATTTAACACAAGCCGAGCAACAGAAAAACAGAAACAGAATTCGAAACGAGTTCTTGTTGGACGCCCAGCGGAATCCAATGAGCGCAAGAGAGTTTTCACTCAGAGAGAGAGAGAGAGGGAGAGCCGTTTTGTGGTGGTGGTGGTGGTAGTTGTGGTGGTATTGGTGTTGGTGCTCGTGTAGTGTACTCTACTGTTGGTGGTGGTGGTAGTAGTAGTGGTGGTGAGCCCAAATCAGCCAAACGCATTGGAGGTCTTGCCCCGCCACCAAAGAGAGCAATAGGTGCGAGTGCGACCGATGATTTCCACTCAAATGGAGCTGTTGCCATTAAGTGGCTGCTGGTGCGAGCGGTGCAGCAATAGAGCTGCGGCCCGGGGTGCAGCTGTGTCTGTATCTTTGACTGTGTATCTGAGCTGTGCGCTCTGTCAGTGGTGGAATGAGAGAGATTTGTGTGATGTGTCGTTAGGTCGAAACGGTCGAGTCGGGTCGGGTCGTGTACCTTTTGCCACGAATGTTTTGCCAGTCAGGCTCTAAAAGGCCTTACGAGAACAGCTGAGATTTCGCTGCTCGCATGACGCGCATTTTCCACAAAAGATAGAAAAATTTTTCTGAATTTTTATATCACATTTTCAAACAAAGTGCATGCAAAGGCGAGCTAAGAAATTTTTCACAAGTCTCAAAATTAATTCGTGCGAGTGAAAATCAAATCAAATAAAAAAAAAGAAACCACGCAACGAATGAAATTTAAAAATATATTTAAAGATAAGAAATAAAAACAACAAAAGTGTTTTTCGTGCTGTGTAAAATGTGCAGAGCAAAAATAAAATAATTATAAATTCAATTTAATAATTATTATAATTATTGCAACGAAAAATCTCAAATTATCGAAAAAAAATATATATTTTAAAATACTTGGCAAAAAAGTGTAACGGAAAAATTACATATTTTTGGAGAAAAGAGAAAGAAAAGATAAATTGTTAAAACCGTTCTTTGGTGACTTACTGCGTTCCCCGTGCAAAGTGTATTCCAGCGGTTATTCCACGTGTTCCGATCCGGCCGCCAAAATTATTACGCACAATTCGCTGAGCGTGTACGGTGGCGGCGTCATGTGCGCCTCACCGTCCACTGCTCCCGGCTTCTTCAATACGCGGCCGCAGTCCGGCGCTGAGCTGTCCGCCTTCGATCTGGGCCTCCCGCGCTCCATGACGTTGGGTGTGCCGCCGCACAGCGCCTGGCACGATCCCAATCTGGGCGGCCATCTGCATGCCTCGGCCGGACCCGGCTCCCTCGCGGGCACCAACAGTAGCGGTGGTGGCGGCGGCGGCGGTGGAGGTGGCACCACACCCAGCAGCGTTGCCAGCCAGCAGTCGGTGGGCATCAAACAGGATCTGTCCGGCCTGAGCGCCTCGACGGGAAATCACAACCAAAGCGCACATCATGTCATCAAGGAGGATCTATCCAGTTTGCCCAGCGCCAACGGCGGCTCCACATCCGCACATCACTCAAGCGCCGCTCAGTCCGGTCATGGCCCGGATCTGGTGCCCATCATCAAGGGCTCACAGTCGTCCAGCTGCGGCGGTGGTGGTGGTGGTGGCGGAGGCAACGGTGGCAGCACCACGCCCAGCTCCCAGGCAAACAGCTCGCATTCGCAGAGCAGCAATAGTGGATCCCAGATCGATTCCAAGCAGAGCATCGAGTGCGTCGTCTGCGGCGACAAAAGCTCCGGCAAACACTACGGTCAATTTACCTGTGAAGGTGAGTAACACACACAAATTATCTAACGGAGCAATTGAATCTTCGCGTGCTTTTTTTTTATGCCTTCTGCAAATGATGACCAAACAGAAATATGAAATTCAAAATAGTTTTGTGGCCTGCAACGCCGAATGTGGCACTCAAAAGCGTGCTGATCTTGACAGTTATGTTGAATTATGGCAGTTTGATGAGTTGGCAATAAACTGCGGTGATCTATGGTAAAAAAACATCTCTAAAGTGGGTGTGCGTGTGTGTGTGTGTGAATGTTTGCAAATAGTTGGTAGTCAGGGGAAGGGAGTGCAAATGCTGACAGCAACTTCAGCTGAAATTCTAACTGTTTGTTGTGGATGAATATCCACTGTGGATGTGATTTCTGATAGGAATTCAAATTTAATGTTGAAGTCGATTTTTTATTCAACTTTTACAATTTTATCTGTATGATCGGATTGTGTTACATAGGCAATGTCTACTGTAGCTAAAAATATAACTGCTGCTTTTTTAAGATAATTTTGTTGCTAAGTGTTTTTTTTTTCTAACTTATCCTAGATCAATCAATAATCAATCATCTAAAAAATATTTGCCTACACACGAAATATGACATCAGTCGAATTTTTTCAACTGTTTAAATATATTAAAAATACTTTATATATTCAGACACAATCAGATTGATATTATCAACTATTTTTCAACACAAATCTCTGCATTAGGCAATTACTACTGTACTTGCACTCCGGCAGCACAAAAATTTCGCTCAATCATCACTTCAAATCTGCATCAGATACTTTTATATCTTTGTATCTGTAACTTGGTTAATATTGCAAGAAAATCAGCATAATTTTTCGGAGATCTTAAAGAGAATCTTTAGCTTGCTTCACAGATGCTTTTGCCAGTTAGTTGTGGTGCAAGTGCCGTTACAACTGCCACCCCCCCTCCAACTACACGACTCGCTTATCGCCCGATTTACAAAGAGTGGAAATATAAAAACAAAAATACAAAAAAATAAAAGAGTAAAAATTATTATCTATATGAAATACGGTGCGCTTTTGTAGCCAAGCCAAACAATTGTTGTGCAAACATGCAAATTGTGCGGCAACGGCCGCTAAATGAATCGCCCACCTTTTTTATTGTCTTAGACCAGGCCGAGAAAGCAAACATACACAAGAGGGGGGTATGAGTGGGGAGGGGGTGGTAGAAAAATGCATTCATGAGCCCAGATTAACGCTGCACGCAGCACGCTGGCATTTAGTAGAACGCAAAGTTGAACTTGTCATCTTCGTATCTCCTCAAATGTGCGGCTCTTTGTCAGAGAGAAATTACAGCTGCAACGCATGGAAATCGAGAACAGTGCCACAAAGTTTATTTAAATTAAAATTAAATTAGTTATTTTTGCTAATTGGTTTCTGCATATTTATTGCGAAGTTATACAGCTTAAATGATTTTTTTTTATTTCTTTATTAGTCAAGAAATTTCAAATTTGAATGAATTCAATTTTTGTTTTCTGAATTTTTGTTGCCAAATTATACAGCTTAAATGATTTCTTTTAAATTTCCTTATAATTCGAGAAATTACATTTTTAAATGAATTAAATTTTTGTTTTCTGAATTTCTGTTTCCAAATTATACATCTTAAAGCATTTTGTTAATTCCTTTATAAGTGAAGAAATAACATTTTTGAATGAATTCAAATTTTGCTTTCTGAATCTTCGGTGCAAAATTATACATCTTAAATTGTTTTTTAAAATTCCTTATTAGTCAAAAAATTACATTTTTGAATGAATTGAATTTTAATTTATTTTGGCGTAAAAGCAGTTGAATTAAACATAAATGAAATACTAAACTTTGAACCTCTTGCAACACCTTAAGATTTTTATATATTCTACTCTTTTTTATTTTACTCTGATTTTAACTTAATTCTTTATAAATAAGAAAATGGGAATAAATAGCAAAGGCACATTTAAGGCTGAATTTTATCTAGTTTTTTTTTTTTAATTAAAAAAAGTCTATTTCAAATATATTTAAGTAACTTGAACCACTGTTCGCATTTTCACATTGTATGTGCTTTTATCATTATTAATCACCCAGCATTTTGTACGCATGCGCAGCAACAATAACAACAGCAACAACAACAATAACAACAACAACAACAACAACAACAACAACAACAATAACTGAAGACTGCCAGACGAATAAGAACCACAATCAAAATATGTGGCTCGGTGACCGCCTCGCTGCATTCTGAAGGTGTTTTTTGCTTTTGTTTTTTTTTTTTTTTGCAACTCGCCACCCGCTCGCCCATGTGCATGTGTTGCACACAGATATATACATATGCATATATGTGTATCTGTGACTGTTGCAGTTGTGTATCTTTTGGGGGCAGCAGCAGCGGCTGCTGATGATGTTGCCACGATTGCAATCTATTTTGTTCTATGCACTTAGTCTCGACTCGCGGGTCTCGCATCTTGAGTTGCAAGTCTCAAGTTGAGGCATGGGCGAACACACCAAAAAAAAAAAAAAAATAATAAATGTATTTCAAACTAAATAGTAAAGCGCATAGAAAACGCTCAACGCTTAGCAGCATATCATTGCCAGTTTTTAGTTTTTTATTATTTTTTTGTGAATTCTTTTTTTATGTTGATCGCTTTCCACCAATATGCCAAAATGTGCGTCCTTTCAGCTGATTCACTTCCAAGCTGAGATACTTGCAGATACTTGCCACAACTCGTTTTTGCGCCGTTGCTGTCTCACTTGTCTGTCTGTGCCCCTGTCCCTTGTCCCCTCTCTCTCTCTCCATCTATCTCTCCGTCCCTCTTTGCTGTCTGCGCTGTCGGCGCTGTCTGTCCTGGGCGCAGTATGTGAAATTTATTCCAAAAAGACACCCCACTCCGTCAGGCCTCCTCTTGTAGCATTCATAGCTGTAAGATTAATTGTAGCTTATGCGTGTTGCCTGTGTTCCTTGGCTACGAGCAACTTACTCCTCGCGCCTGGCCAGCTCAGTTCTTTGAAGTAGCAACTTGTTTGATTTCGCACACAGCTGTTCCTCTTTTTATTTTTTTTTTGGTTTTTTTGGGCCACACTTGTAGGTGAAATTAGGTACTGACAGTTATCAGGTCCCACTTATAATTTTGTAAGCTTGCACAACCAGGAAAACACTCGCGACTCTTTGCCACATAACCTTTGCTAAAAGTCACGGTTCAAGCTGATGTTGCTGCTGCCTGAAAAATGTGCGCTGATAAAAGACCACTGATAATATTAATGATGAGTGCAACAAATGCAACAACAACAACAACAACAGCAAATAGGCAACAGCAACAAGCCAATATCTCGCCTATTAATTTAGCCATTTGTCATGGCTATTAGTAGACAATATTTTAGGTTTTTTTCTCAGTTTTTTTCACATTTATAATTTCTATTGTGTTGTGCATTTGTTCTAAGAACTTTTTGGAATTTTTCTTGCATTGCAAATTTTGTGCTGCGTTGTTTATTTATGGACAGGAAAATGTATCTTAGCGCCCATGTCAAAATATAATTAACTTGATTTATCTGCTGCCCCACATGAGTACGACAAATAAATTTCATAAAAAATTGCAACTGAAATCTAAGTAGCAGCCATGCAATTAATTTAGTGCCACATAAACATTAGTTGCAAGTTGCAAGCGCAAAAGAAAAGTTTCTTTAAAAAATGCAGAAAACGAAGCGAAAAAATAAAAAAATTATAACTAATGCAGGCC
Source organism: Drosophila dives (assembly GCA_035042365.1). NCBI lineage: Eukaryota > Metazoa > Arthropoda > Insecta > Diptera > Drosophilidae > Drosophila > Drosophila dives. Next base: position 69,535 of record JAWNLJ010000241.1, on the reverse strand, counting down.
TCAACTGGCGCTTGATAAAAAAATAAATAATAATAAAAAAAAGTAGAAAAAAAAGCAACACATCAAGTGTAATTATTAAGCGCCAGCAGCACGCATTAGCTGTGCGAATGTATCTTGCAGATACTTTGTCAACCTGATGTAGTAGGCAATGTCGCAAAACGCATTATCATTTCGCACAGTGCATACACAGTGGAAAGGAAGTTTCATGTAAACTCATTTAAATTATTTCCCACGTTCTCGCAATTAAAGCGAAACCCCAAAAACCAAGAATTCATATGCGGATCCACACACAATGGTCAAGCAAACCCCAAAAAAAAAAACAACAAAAATCAACAATTTTTTTTGATGTTGACATTGTCACAAGTTGCTTTAAGCTTGTCCATAGCCCATCATTGTATCTTGTTGTATCTTTTTTTTTGTTGTTGTTTTTTTGCTTTTGGATTTCCTTTTGAAGAAATTTGCTGAACAACATGTGTGGCTTTTTAATTCACTTCATTATGATGTATTCAAATAAAGCGAACTTCGATGCACAAAATAATCGTAATAATAAATAAAAAATAATAATTGCACGCAACTCAAAATAATCCAATCCAAACTGGCATATCCAAATAGCACTCAAAATACAGTTAATATATATATTAGTAAATACTTTTTAGCTGCTTAGTTAGAGAACTTTGAATTTTAGTATTTTCCAGTTTTTACTTAAAGACTGATTGTTTTTGCCATTGCACTTTTACTGATCTCCAAAAGAGAGTCTTTAATAAATTATATGGAAATTCCAATGGGTAGACAGATTCGCTGAGCTTTAACAAAAGGCGCGCATAAATCAATTAGCTGTCTACTCGATGCCCAAAAAAATAAAATAATAAAACACATACCAAATAAAAAAAAAAAAAATGGAAAAAAAATATAAGTAACAACAAAGTAAATACGATTGCAAAAAATTAAAAACGCCCACTGCGCATTTTTCAGATCTGTTTTTCGTGGTGCAATTTATGGCGTTGCAGCCTTATGCAGTTTTTTTTCTGGGGCGTTAGGGCGTGGCTGTGACGCCCGCTGCAAAATGTATTTTACTTATTAATTAGTAACGAAAAGCTTAATAAATTTCAAGCTTGTATAAAATTTGCATTTAATATTGTATTTGCCTGAAAACGCAATGCAACATTTATTATTTGAGCATAAATCGCTTTATGATTAACATTCATAACTTCCGTACAATTTGGCACATGATTTACAATCACCCCGCACCCCTTCTCTTGGCCACATATACGCATGTGGCATATCAAAAACGGATTTCGGTTAACTTATAGCAGCAATATTTATTTTTGGCAAATTTGTGGCAATAAAATTGTGAGGTAGCCAACCAAATAAAAAGGGTGGAAAAAGCATTATATTTTGACTGATTTTTTTTACTTTTGCCTGATCGAGTTTTGGCAACTGTGGATTGCCTCACTTTAGGCCTTGTCAATATTAATGAGCTGCTCTGGTATATAAATTATTTGGCACAAGCGCCAGCGCCAGCGTCATTGCCAGCCCTTCATTAAAAAGCTAAAGCAACCAAAAAAAAAAAAAAACAATTGCTAAAAAAAAAATACAAAACTTAATTGTGCAGATTTTGGCCCAGACAAAATAAACAGCAAAAAAAATATAAAAACAAGTAGAGGTATGGGGAAAGACATTGTAATCATTAAGCCCTGACTTGTACTACAAATCGTAGTACTTAGAAGGCAAAGTTAAAGCCAATAATGCTGCTGCTGTTGCCACAGTTGCAGTTGCAGTTGCAACTTGAAGCTTCAGCACTGAACTGTGCCTCGTCTATGCCAAATGAGGCGCAAAAAATGCATCCTGACACGATGCGATTTCGTAAAAATCCCCATTCCCCCACTCCCACCACCACCCCCCGCCGACGGCATCATCGACAAGCGGACAAAAATCGTGAACTACTGAGCGACTTGATCCGCTTTATAATGTAACGGTTTAATTAATTATGTTAAGCTGCAGCAACAGCAACAGCCACAGCCAACAGACAACAGGCCGCAACCGCAGCGGCGTGCAACGTGCAACACACAAGGGCTCAGACACAGTTGTTGCCACTTCATGCGCAATTTTCGTTTTCAGCTAACTTGGCTAATCGATCAGCTGCAGCAGAGTTGCCACCCCCCTACAACCCCTGTGACTTGCTGGCCAAAAATTTATTATACTCTGTTCACAAAAGGGAAAAACGAGCGTATTAGTTCTGGATTTGTTTTGTTTTGATTTTTGATTTTAATTAAACCTTTTAAATTTATTTTATTTATTTAAATAAAATATATAAAAATACAAATTGCACAGTTAACAAAGCAGAGTTGCCACTTAGCCAAAATAGTTGAATTAAAATACCTAAACTGGGATTAGTGTATGACTCAGTCGTTGATATTTTTCCCAAAACGCAACTTGTGCAACTTTTGGCTGTTGCACGTTTTTTTTTTGGTGGCATCTCTCTTGCTCATGCTGCGCTGCCTGTTGCACTTGCAACATTATTCGCGAGAGAGAGAGCACAGCTTGAGCTTGAGCTTGAGCCTCATGACGACATGCCCCGCAGCGCTGCGGAGTGGTCTCCTTAATAGTGCAACAGCGCCGCAGCAATAACCTTTCTTATCGCCATGTGTCGCTGGGCAACAAGCAGCAAGCAGCAAAAAAACAGGCCCCAAGTGCATGACCGCAACTTGGACTTGAACTGGGCTTGGGTTTGGGTTTGGTCTTAGCCAACTGTAGCCAGTTCTAGCCACTTCGTATAGAGTTTCGGCTGCATAACTTCACATAGCATCAGTTAAATCAAAGCCAAATCGCTTATCTTTATTTTTCGCCGAGTTTCAGTCGGCATTTTGTTGTTGATGTTGTTGTAAATGTTGTTGATGTTTTGTTGTTGTTGATGTTTTTTGTTTTGAGTTTGTTGTTGTCTGTTGCAACGTGCGAATTACTCTGCGAGTTTGCTCTGCATACGGTGGCATATGGGGCAGCAGGCTCCGCGGCTTGCAGAATTGTGGCCTAGCCAAAAAACGAGTTTAAATAAAATAAGTTGGCTTTTTGTAGGCCCTTTACAGTCGCCCTAAGTAAATCCAAGAATTTCACTGTTAACAGCAAAATTCAAATAATTTCAAAGAGTTTCTTCACAAAGACTGGAAACAGCAGTTGAGTTCAATTCAGCACAGGCAATTTACGATTCGCTCAGACTGGCAACAATTTCATTAACTGGAAAGTTCTTAAATTTGCCACAGCTGAGAAGCTTTTGTTGCACAGTTGCACAGTTGCACAGTTGCAGCTTCCCACAAGTATCTATACCATTGACCTATATCGGGCTGTAAACCCTGCTGCTTTATAGCAATGTCAACCCCAAATGGCTGCTGCCTGCTGTTATACCAGTTACCTAGTAATCAGCTGTGGCACCTGCAACTGCAACTGCTGACTACAACAACTATTGCCTGTTGGGCTTCCTGCTTCATGCAGCGCGCTGTGAAGTTCAAGCGCGTTCATAATCAGCGCATTTTGTAGATACTCGAGGTGGCATGCAAGTTAAAACATTTTGCGGTTCGTGTCTGTTGTTGGGCTGCAATTATGTTTTGGTTTTACTCCAGATACTTTGTCTAGCTTTTGCAGCGCTTTTGGATTTGCCGCCGCCTCAATCTCAGCCTTCTAACTCTGCCAGAGATGAGCGCGTGTCCAAGCTTAAAAGATACGAAAAAAAAGAATTAAGAATTGCACTATAATAAATTAAATAATTAATATAGTTAAAAGCTTAAAAAGTAAGCTGACTTATTTTATTTAAATATAACAAATATTAAAGTACACTTAAAAAATTGTAGTTAATTATTTAGCTCACGCGTGTCACGACACGCGGCCATCTCTGATCTTGGCGCTGTGCTAATTACTTGAACTAGCTGCCTGCACATGTGCGCTTAACATTTAATTATTGCGACTTAATGACGGCTCTCTGGCTGTGTATTTAGGCTGTGTGTTGATGTGTGTGTGTGTGTATTTGTGTGTGTGTGTGTTGGTGTGTATTAATAATTAGAAAATAAGCCGACAATGGGGCGTAGTCTGGTCTCTGCTATTGACTTTGTGTTACACATCTTGTGCAACGAACGGTGCATTGACCGAGCCCCAACAAATCGCAATTGGCCAAAAACCAAAAAAAAAAAAAAAAACAACCAAATTGGCATATTGGCCAAGTGTGTAAGAGCTGAGATTGAGTGCTCAATGGGAACTCACACTCATATAGATACAGCTATGAATGCACTCATTCGCTTTGGCCTAAACTAATTTCACGCTTCAAATTGATGCGGCCAAGCGGCAAAAGTCTCTTGCGCGGGAAGCGGGGGGGAGAGCGGGTAGGCTGCTGCTGGGTAATTTGTGTATGTATGTGTATGTGTGTGTGTGTGTGTGTTGGTATCGTGCACACATTTCAGGAAGTTCAATTAATAGAACGAACGCTTGAGCTTAGCTGTAGTTCTTGGAACTTCTAACTGTATTGAACGCTTTATGGCGCGTAGCACACGCAAGCGCCAAACCACAACACACACCCGTCTCCCCTCTTACACCTTACCCTAAACACTTGCCAAGCGTAATTGAAACTACCGCAAAAGTGTGCTTATGGCTAAACTGTCTCCTACTTATGAGATACATTTTGAAGCCATAGCAAGGCCACAAGACACGACTACTTTAGGGCTTCCTCTGTGGTGGAAGGGGAGGGAGTGGGGGAGTTGCAGAATTGGTCGCTTGGTGACTTTGACTTTGTGGTGCTCGCACCTTGTGCCTCTGCCTTAGCTGCATCCCATCTATATATCTTCATCTGTTGCTGCATCTGTATCTGAGTTTGGGCATCTTTCGCTCCACCCTTTTTCGGTTATTGATATAACATGATATGCCAATGCCAATGCTCAGCTTACTAAGAGCCCCACCCTCTCTCAAAGCAGCCCCCCCTCCCTTCTCCAACTCTCTCTCTGCTTGCCTCATAGTTGAATGCTTCTGCCTCGTATCTTCATCAATAACGACACGAAGCAGCGCAGTTCGCATCGCCGTCGTCGTAGCTCCAGATAAAGCTGCGATAGGCGCATATGGGCAGCGCCTAACCCCTCTCCCCTCCCCTCCCCTCTACCCAACCACTCCCCCCTCGCGCGCTTCATAGCGCTAGCCTTTTTCCTATTTCAGTTTCAAAGCCGTAGGTACCACGACCAGGCAGCTAGCTCAGCAGCTGTCCAGCTGTCCCAACTGTCCCTCAGTGCACAACAACAACAACAACAACAACAACAACAACAACAACAATTCCGAGTGGAATTGAGGCAACGGGCAACGGTACGTTTTGTGCAGAAATCGTGACTTGGTACAATATCGTTATTCGTAGATCATATGGTGTAAAAGGCTTAAGTGTGTGTGTGTGCTGTGTGTGTGTGTGTGTGTGCTGTGTGTGTGTATATATTTCCTAGATGCCTTTTAGCTGCATCTCTTGGGCTTGTCTAAGCGCGGCGTGTGAGGCCAACGTTTGGCCGCTTCGACATTGTGGCATGCCCTTCTTGCCACATATGCCACATATGCCACATATATATAGTCATTAGCCCAATTCATAGGTTTCATATAGCAAAAGTCCACAAATAAGCTGATTTATAGTTTCCCAAATGCATATCTTAAATTTAGATTAAATCAGCTTTTTTCTCAAATTTCAATTATAATTTGATTTTAGCTTTAATTTTTTTTAATTTGAGTTTTTAAGTTTGAATTTCAGATTGTTTTATTTGCAACCATTTTGATTGGATTCCGAACTGGAAAATCCTTTGCTTCAATTTATGAAAAAGATTAGTTTTTGCAATTATATTTTATTTATTTATTTTTAACTTCAAATTAAAGCAGCGTGTGATTTTTGTATATATTTTTTATATATAAAAATCTCAGATTTTTCAATTCAGCTTTACTCAATTTTTAAAAATTAAGCTTTTTTTTTGGAGTATGTAGCGCATTAGTTGATAGACTTAAACTCACCGCTTGATATTCACATGGCTTGGCCACGTTTTGGTGCACACGATCGCAACGCAGTCAGCTCCCTCCCCCTCTCCCCCCTTCATCCCACTGACTGGCTGGGCAGGAGTGCGCATTGAAAATCTTTTATAGCACTGATCGGCCAGCTATGCCGCTGCAGAGTCAGAGGAGACAGCGTCTGTGGCGACTCTAGCCAGGCACTGGGTACTGGGTACTGGGTGAATGCTTACATATTTTGTTTGATGATGATTTTACAGCTTAAAACGAATTTTATGAGCATATGCCATTGTTTTTTGAGTTATTGTGAGAAATTTTGTGTGGCATGGCCCAAAGCGTGGCCCCCGCTAAAGTAAAAGAAATGAGGAAAAAATAAAGCCAAAACAGTCACAGGACTCATGCAGATAGACCAGATGAATGTGCAGGGTGGGTTGGTGAGGAGAGAGGAGACTAAAGGGCGGGTTGCAACGCAATTGATACACATGTTCTGCTGCATGGCGACATCAAATTGCATTTGGAGCTTGTAAGCAACGCGCCAGACAAGTCCGCCGGGCCAACTCTATCAGTGAGTGCTTAATGGCTGCCCACAACAACAACCAGTCAGCAACTTGGCTTGTCTGCAGACTTAACAGTAAATTCGTGGCAAGGAAAAAAAACCTAAAAAAAAAGTAGAATTCAACAGCAGCCGCTTAAAGAGCTTTGCTGGCGTTGCTGGAGTCCCTCGTATCATCGTGGCCAAAGATACACTTTGTTAATTGAAAGCCATTAAAGGTAATTTTATGGAAGGCGTTAAGCCATGAAACGTGTAACATGACCATTGACATAGGGTACAACAGGCATGGCAGGACGGATAGGGGGGTATGTATGCTGTATCTCAGAAATAACAACTAGGACTAGGACAAACAACTGCGAGTGTCATGATGTGAAGCGCAACTTGCCGCATTTGGTGGCATGTTCTGCGCCAAGGTACTTTGCTTTACAAGTGGCAACAATTTTTTGTTCCCTTTTCTTTTTTTTATCGTTTTTTTTTTTGGTTTAATCCAAGTGCCATGGAATTTGTTTAACTTGTTGCAAGGCATTAAAAGGGTGCAACTGATGTCTTGAGTTTTATAGTATTTTCCTGTTTTAGTTAAATTTATTTGCAACTAAAAATAGTCAACTTAGGAAATGAGTGATATTTTTATTGATACTGTTTGGCTAAATATTAAAAACAAAATATTTTACTTGTTTTGTTTTTATTGGTTTAGTTATATTTATTTGCAGCTAAAAAAAAATAAAACAACTTTTTAAATGTATTTAATTTTTATTGAAACAGTTTTGTTAAATATTAAAAATAAAATATTTAAGAAATAAATAATTCAGTTTCTAATTGATTTTCTACATATATTCAAATATATTGTTTCCATTTATTAATTAGACAATTTTTATTACTTTTATTTTCAGGCTGCAAATCGTTCTTCAAGCGCTCCGTGCGACGCAACCTGACATATTCGTGTCGGGGCAGCAGAAATTGTCCCATTGATCAACATCATCGCAATCAATGCCAATATTGCCGTTTGAAAAAGTGCCTCAAAATGGGCATGCGACGCGAAGGTAAGTCTCTTGTCCCCTTTTCCCCCGCAGCCACAAGCTGCTAGTTTTTATATATATGAAATACAGTGAAATTCGAAATGTTTCGCACTGGGTGTGGGTCAATTAAAAGTCAAACAGTGAGGCAAATACATAAATAAATTAAAAGCGCAGAGACCAAGGCGAAAAGAAAACGAAACGAAATAAAAATGAAAAGCAAAAATAAAATTACAAATCGGAAGTAGAACACGACAAATGCAACAAATGCAACAAATGCAACAAAAAAAAAAAAACTACAATAGAAATAAGTCTCAGAGAAATAACATGTGATATTTGTAGTGAATTTGGGTTACATTTTGGCCCAATAATAATGGGACAACTAAATGTCACATGCCAGGAATGTGGGCTGCTCTTTAGCTGCTCTGCAGCTCCACTTGGCAAGTGGTTCAACAATTTGCCCGGCACTGAAAAGAATGTGGCACCACAAATACAAATGCAACATGATGATAAGCTGTTGCTAAAAACAAACTGAAGAAGTCACTTTTTTTTTAATAAAATCTACACAATTGCTAATTGCACAATTAACAAGGGAAACTTAAAAAAACAAAAAAAGCACTCTCAACTCTCAATAGCTGTCAATTCGCGAAATAACTTAATAAGTAGGCATTACAAAATGTAATGGCCAACTAATAAGATAGCCATTCCCTGTCATAAGGCATTAAAAATCAAGCTATACGCATGACATTTAGCCAAGCTTCTAAACAACGTTAAAACGAGCTCAAAAAGCCATTCAGTCAGACACGTAGTTAGAGTGCTCGACTAATAGATACCCTTTAAAATCAGTTAATGCATTTTGTGTCTTGTCATTTGTCAGATTTATGTGCATAATTCCATTATACCCAAAGGCGCATTTTATGGTTGCTGTGTATACCAAAAAAAAAAAAAAAAACAATTAGGCAGTGAGTACTGTATATTGACCCTAAAGATCAAATGCAAACTTGTTCGCTCGTTAACTAATAATTAAAAAAAAAAATAAATATTATACATGTATTCGAGTATAGTTGAAATAATACTGAATACTAATTGAGCATTAGAAATTAGCTCAATATTTTAATTTGTATATCAACACTTTTATTATTGTGACGCTTTAGGCAGCAATAATTTGTTAAGACTGATTCGATTAAATCAAGCTTAATACACTGACACAAATTATGGGTTAGACGTTAGACAGTTAAATGCTAACGTTGCCAGGAAGTGACTTGTTGGAAAACTATTCGAAAATATACAATGTATTCGCCGCAGTGCACTGTGTTAATCAAAGTCAATGTGCAACGTGCAACGTGCAACATGTTTGGTTTGCAAATATTTGGCATAGTTGGGTCAAATGTTTTGTCCACAAATTGGCAAGCAACGACAATTTTGACAGACGCCACAATGAATCGATCAATGGCTGACTGACTGACTGACTGACTGATTGACTGACTGACTGGCTAAATGAATGACTGGTTGGGTGACTGGTTGACTGGTTGGTTAGTTGCAGTTGTTGGCATTAACAATTAACGTCTAGCTGGTCAACAGAGGAAGGGAGGAGAGACAGGCACAGAGACAGCTGGACAAAGCTGTTATTATTTGCACTAATATTGACAGGTTTTTTTTTTCGCAAAATGCTAATAACCCCCTACCCCAAACAACAACAACAACAACAACAATATCAACAGCAGATGTGGTGTTTGTGTCTACGATTTGGGTTAAGAACGATGCAATTAAAATGCAGCTAAAGCCGCATTGTAATTAAATGTATCTAAACATTGATTTAAGCGGCATTGCGTTAGAGTATTTCGCAAAAAAAACTATGAAAAATATATACAAATTTGCCTAGGCCAAGTACAAAATGCTGTTGTTTTTTTTTTGTGTTTTTTTTTTTTTTTGGCTAATGACACACTGTGAACCCAAATTTTGGTAACCTGTTTGGTCATTAACTATGCGATTACCTGTAGCTGCCACAGTGGCTGACAACTTGTCAACTTCATAAAACCCAAAAGAGTTCAACACCTTTTGCCCCCTTTGCGGCCCCTCCTCTCCATCCACCCCATTTCCCAATGTACAAGTTCTGCGTAAAAACTAGTTCACAAATTTCTATATCAGCGCTGAGAAATCGTGAGAAAATGTGTATTCTGCATAGAATTTTTATTCCCTATTTTCTGCGTCTATTTTTTTTTATTTGTACATTTTTCTTTCATTTTTGCTTTTTAGGAGTTACTTAGCACAAAAGTGGCACAGAGGTTATGCCTTGCAAGACCTGGTCAAAACCTGAAAATCCGTACAAATTTAAGGCACGGAGGTCGCTCTAATTAAACTGCAATGTCAATTGGACGGGGTGGGGTGGCATGGGATGGGTTGGGTTGGGTTGGGGTGAGGTGGGTCAGCGAACTGGACAACTGTTTTGCAGAAACTCGTTTTCGCTATGCAGCTGAGGGATGAGCTACCAAAAAATTACTTTAGATTAAAAACGTATTTTGTGAGGAAAAAATGCTTTCGAAACGCAACTTGAAATGCGACAGAAAACTAAGAAATCAATGAAGAGGGTTGTTTGAAGAATTTCACGTTAATTTTAAAAATTTAGAGCATTTAAAATAATTTAGAAAATGCACTTACAATTTGATTGCAAAACTTAAAATTAAATAGGCAAATATCGGGAATTTAGCTGATATTTATACTATTTTAACATTTGAAACAATATGCAAAAATATATTTATTTTACTAATATTTTTAATGAAAATTCAAATGCTTAAATATGGTGTCGCAGTAACCAACTTATGTAAGCTCAAACAAGCATTTATAATTAACAATGGAAATTTTAAGCCAACAATCACAACAACAACAACAACAACAACAGCAATCGAAGTACATTAAAAGCAAGGCAAATATTTAATCGTGCAAATGGCATGGCAAGTTTGAAGGCCCGGAAACTGCATTTACATATAACTATATATATATATATAAAATAAATATATATTTTTATACATATATATATATACATATGTATACTTGTTAAGCGTGTGTTAATCCACTTGGCCACAATTAGCTGTGAGCCACTTGGGCACGCTCTCAAGTGAGCCGCTTGACATGTGCGCCTCGATGACTTTGTATATCGTTTATCGATTGCATAAGTGATGTAAGTGAAAAAAAATGCACATCCAAGACTTGAGCACGTGCTGCTGCGGGCCGCACAGCTTCTCATTCATTAAGCAATCAGCCAAAAAAAACCCAGAAAAGTTACTTCTACTAACTCTTTCACATCATTTTTTTTTAGTTATTGTTGTTGGCTGATTTTATCTGCTTTTGGAGTTGTTGTTGTTGTTGTTGTTGCAGTTGCAGTTGCAGAGCTGGTTGCTGTGGTCAGTCTTGGCAAGTTTTGAGCTGTGGTCACTACAGGAATATATATTTTCCCAGGCGCATAAATAAGCCCATGCTCAAAAACTGGACAAAACACAACAGCAATAGAGACAGGGAGAGAGGGGGAGAGAGAGGGAGATCTAACCGGTTTGCAGCGTCTTCGTTTGCCTGCATAGATCAGTTTTTTTGGAATAAATTTTGCTGTTGAGGATCAGCCGTTTGCCTGCGCAAATTACGCAAATGTATTGTATAAATAATTGTGTCGCCCCGTCGCTGGACATTGGTCAAGTCTGGCAGTTCCGGTTCTGGCAACCCTCGGCAACTTAATTGCTTGGGTAAAGCAATAAACAAACACAGTTCTCTTGTTGTTGTTGTCCCCTGATCCTATATATATATTTATGAAAAACTCTTAGGATTTTTGTCTGCATTGTGCGAGTAGACCAAAAATGCTTTCGCTTTTCGCTTCAACAAAAGACGTTACTTTTGCCTGTTCAACTGCATGTGTGTGTGTGTGTGTGTATGCATGTGTGTATGTGTGTGTATGTTGTGTCTAAAACAATGGCTGAGCCCAACACTTGGTCTGATCAGCAATCATTTTTAGCTCTATTTGCTTTTTAGTGCCTTTGGGCAAAGTTTAACGATTTTGCTTTTTCGATTATTTGGAATTTAGCCAGTTACTCTGACTTTCGAGTGGGGTTAGCTGCGGAGGGGTGTGGTGGGGTGTGTTGTGGTGTTGTGTGTTGCATATGACTCGGTCTAGGTGTGTACCACTCATATTTGAGGTGTAAAAACCTTTTTTGCTAACCCACATTTGCTATCAACTCAAGTGCCCAACTCCATTGTACTCAAATATAAATATATATAAATATATTTATATTATTTATATATATTTATTTATTTGTAACAAATGCGTTTAACGATCGAGCCAAGCCTTTTACAGTCTTGCAGGTGTAGTTATTATTTCTATTTCTAATGTAAGCGAATTGCAGGTCAAAGTTCAAAGGCAAAGAATGCGATTTGAGTTCAGAGAGAGAAAGAGCCTTTTTGAGCACACCCAAAAAAAAAAGCGCAGTTTTTTTTGTGTGCCTTTTGTCTCGCTACTTAGTTCTCAGCAATTAGTAATCTCTCATTCTCTATCTCTCTCTCTCTCTCTCTCTTTCTCTTTCTCTTTCATAACCTGTCTCTCTTTGTGCTGACAGGATTCGCTGGGGCGCAGTCTTTATGTAAGTTTAAATATCAAATCAGCACATTTAAGGATTGAGTTTTCTGGTTTTCGAGTGCAAGTAAATTTTCAAGACGGGTTTTATTAAATCAAATCTATAGTTTTTTAATCAGCTGTGAATTTGATTTGAAAATCTTCAGCTGTCGGCTATCTTTCATAAATAAAAACTTGAACTTTCAAGCGTATTTTGCTTTTCAACTTACACAAAATATTTCCTTTAAAAAGATTTTCTAAATGCATTTTTTAATTTTGAACTGAATTTAAGTTCTTCTTAAATTAAGTAAACTTTTGTTTAATTTGCCAAAACCCAAACTTGTACAGTGTAGTTTGAACAGCTGTAGCAGAAGCTTATACAGACACACACACACACACACAGGCACACACGTGCTTCTGTATCTGGTATCTTAAAGATGCGTTGAAAGTATTTAGTTGAATTTGCATATCTAAGCAGTTGTGGCAACAACGGGGGTTGCCAATGCTCAAAAGATTCAAAAATGAAAAAAAAATTTTTTTTATATATACAAAAATGAAAAAGGGGTTTTAAGGGTAGACCCAGAACCCAGGTCGAAATCCGAAAAGTATCTTATGACGTTGTTGTAGTCGCTGGCAAACAAAAGATGCAAAGAACTGAGAAGAGTGCGTTGAGATTTGAGGTGCCTGATAGGCATTGTGCGTTGTGGCAGCTTTGCCAACAAAACGTTGAATGGGGCAACATTGTGCGGCGTGTGATGTCGCGGTCAAAATAAGGCGCACAAAAGAGCGCACGTATTGAATTACTCCAAGCTAAAAATGCAGATGCAGATGCAGATGCAGCAACAGATTCAAATACTAATCTCAATAGTAAATTTAAAGTTTAAATAAAAAAAATAAAACTAAAAAAATATTATAAATTAAATACTAAAATTCTTTTTTTGCTTCTCTTTCTCTCGTTGCAGCTGTTCAGCGGGGCCGCGTGCCGCCCACACAGCCGGGTCTGTCTGGCATACATGGCCAATATCAGTTGGCCAACGGCGATCCGATGGGCGTGGCTGGCTTCAATGGCCACTCTTACCTCAGTTCCTACATCTCGCTGCTGCTGCGCGCCGAACCATATCCCACATCCCGCTACGGCCAGTGTCTGCAGCCAAATAATATCATGGGCATTGACAACATCTGCGAGCTGGCCGCCCGCCTCCTCTTCTCGGCCGTCGAATGGGCCAAGAATATACCCTTCTTCCCGGAGCTGCAGGTGACCGATCAGGTGGCGCTGTTGCGTCTCGTCTGGTCGGAGCTTTTCGTGCTGAATGCCAGTCAGTGTTCGATGCCGCTGCATGTGGCGCCGCTGCTGGCGGCCGCCGGACTGCATGCGTCGCCAATGGCAGCGGATCGTGTGGTGGCATTCATGGATCACATACGCATCTTCCAGGAGCAGGTGGAGAAGCTGAAGGCGCTGCATGTCGACTCTGCCGAGTACTCCTGCCTCAAGGCAATTGTGCTGTTTACCACCGGTAAGTTGCTGGACATCCTCTACAAGGATGTGCCCGCACTGCTAACCAAAGTTTCAGCGCTTCTCGGCAAGCGTGTGGCATCTGGCGCTGGCTCTGCCCCTTCGCCGGCTGCCTGCAGCAATGATGATGTGCTTGCTGTGGTGCGTGATCATCTCGATGAGCTGAATCGCCACGAGTTTGAGTCACAGCTGCAGCAGGCGCCGCTCCATTTGGCCACCTTCATGAAGAGCGTGGCGGGCGTTGAGGCTGCAGTGCAGCAGGCGGAGCAACAACAACAACAGCAACAACAACAGCACCTGCAGCTGGAGTCAAAGCCAACTGCTGCTGTTGCTGCCACTGTGCCCGTTGTGCCCTCCGCCAGCAGCGCTTTCAGCAGCTGCGCCAAGTCCAACCCAGTTGAGGTCGATCTGCTTGCCGCGCTCTATGCCAGCTCCAATGGCAACGAGAGCAGCAGCAGTCACAATAACAGCAGTGGCTTGGGCGCCTCCCTGCCCACACAGAGTGGTTCATCCTCCCTCAATTCGACAGCGTCACCGCTGAGCTCGGTGGCTGCCACAACAACTGCCACCGCCAGCGCCGCCGCCGCCGCCATTGCCTCCATTGCCTCCACGTTGTGCACAACAACAGCGGCGACGGCAACGGGCAGCTCTCAGCTGGCTGGAGCATATCAGACGCCGGCCATGTTCTATCAGACGCCGCCACGCAGCGCCTACGGCTCGGCCTTTGATATGTTCCATCACAGCACTCCGTTCGGTGTCAGTCATGCGGCGGCAGCGGCTGCGGCGGCTGCCCACTCAGCCGGTGGCGCCGCTAGCTTCCATAGTCCCAGCTATAGATACTCCCCATACAGCCTGGCGGGCAGTAGATGGCAATTGTAGAACACCCCTCCCCACCCATAAATCGAGTTAGTCAGTTAGTCTAGCTAGCGGTATCTGTATCTTATCATCGACTATGTATCTATGAAGTACTTAATTATGTATCTATTGTAAATTTAATTAATTAGTGCCTATTTTGCTTATGTATTTATTGCCTTAAACTAAGTCTTATTTATTTAAGTCGTAATTTAGTAATTTAGAAACTGTTCCAAAAATATATATATATTACCAAAAATATGAATAGAGAGAGAGGAGAGTTTGGAGGAGAAAAAGAAGAAGAAGACTTAAGAATATAAGCTGCTGTTGCTGTTAAACAAAAAATTAATCCTAACTTGTGTTTTTACTTATCCCATTTGTTACTAATTTTTTAAGCTTGTTGACTAATTTTAATTCACTTATTTTTAAAGCTTTTAATTTTATTATTTGCTTATCAATTTAATTCACTTATTTTTAAAGCTATTAATTTTATTATTTGCTAATTTCATTTTTATTTTATTTACTACTAACAACTATTTGTCTTTGTTTACTAACTTTTTGTTTACTAAATCTAACAATGTTGCTACTTCATTTAAAAAAAAATACTAAATATATTTTGCTATTCCAGAATTAAATTTCGTTTAAAAATAATGCAAAAAATGAATTTTGATTTGCTTTAATTTGTTTGTTAATTATTTTTTTAATTTATGAAAATTAATTTGCATTTCTGGCATATTTTTATAGTATATTTTTTTTTTTGTAATTTTTCTGTTTGTAGTTTTTCAAGTAATCTGAGAAAATTAAAAATATTGAAATTGTTTCATCTTGCAATTATAATTTTGAATATTTATTTATGATTAACTTGTTTTAAATTTACTAAAAACAAAACAAAATTCGTAGTAATTTAAAACGATTTAATCAATATTTATGTAAATCTTCACAATTTTTGATGGCTTAAATTTTAAAAAATTCCTAATTTAGGTCTCCAACAAAAAGCAAAATGCCTATAAATGAAATATTAATAAAATGGAATATTAAATTTTCAATTTATGAGCATTTTTTCTTTTGCAAAATAATGGTAACACTTGTTTTTTAAATGGCAAAAACATTCATAATTTTCGCAACTACACTTTATTTATTTCTTACTAATTTGAAATTTTTATTTTTAAACCAAAGCAAAAAAAGAAATACACACAAAATTAATAAAAAAAAATGCAGCATCACACAACATTTTGGCACACACACTGGACTTTGGGAACAACTTGCTCGCACACACACATGCACACACACACACACTCAAAACACACACGTCTAACACACATTTTTATAGTTTATAAGCAAATTC
Source organism: Drosophila dives (assembly GCA_035042365.1). Classification (NCBI taxonomy): domain Eukaryota; kingdom Metazoa; phylum Arthropoda; class Insecta; order Diptera; family Drosophilidae; genus Drosophila; species Drosophila dives. The sequence continues at coordinate 53,659 of JAWNLJ010000241.1, read as the reverse complement.
ATAAATATTCAAATTTAACAACTGAAATGGCACATGGCTTGTTTTAAATGCTCGTTTATTTTATTTAATTATTATTTCTTACGTATTTTATGTTAATGTTTCTTGCCTGAAATAAAACGACGATATTTGTGTGCAAATTATATTATTTACAAAATACAAAAAAACCACATTTTTTTCTTACTTAAATTTACTGTATTTAATATGACAATAACAATTAAGACTAATTAGCATATAAATAAGATTATTTTAGTAACCAGATCATAAAAATATATAACAAAGCTGCTATAAAATAATTTCTTGAGTGGAATTTTATTTCCTATAAATAATAGGGTTCATTAAAGTTAGATTTATAGTGAGCATATGTATAAGCTAAATATTTTTCTCTCTGTGTAGTTTTGATGTTTAACAAACAAATATTTCACAGCTATTTCTTTGGCCTGCAAACGCTGTTTATTTGCCCATTGTTCATTTACAGTGGCCAAAAAATGCAGCGATGCGTTCAACTGTTTATATGTCCCCCTCCCCCCTTTACCACCTTTCTTCCTCCTTCACCCGTTTTGACCAACTCATGTGTGCTGCTTTGGCCCGTTCGTTTGTCAAACCGTTGGCTGGTCATGTCAAGCAGCTGTGTGGCAGGCGCAAGACGCCGCTGTCCTCGATTTGCGGCACTGACTATGCCACCCCTCCAACCCAACCCCCCCTTGGAGTCGGAGTACCCCTGTAGGAGCTGGCGACGTTTATTGACGTCGAGATACCACATTATGAACATTAATACAACACTCGTTTATGTCGCTTACTTACAAGCCGCAACTTGGCTTGGCTCCTTGGCCAAGTCCAGCCTCAGCCACAGTCTCAGCCGGAGCCGCAGCAATGAAAATAATTTTCCAATTTCCAAAACGCTGTGTGTGTCGATAGCTGCTCGGCGGATACATTTCGGGTTTGGGCTTGGGATTTTGGGCTGGGGTTTTTTTTTTTTTGTAGGTCCATTGTGAGGGGGCGTCGCGAGTTCGTGTTGCCTGTGCTTCGACTGCTTCGACTGCATCGACTCTTGCGCAGCACAATTGCATTTGAATTGGCTGCATGAGTCCATAAACTGCAGCCGATCAATCGCAATAGCGTCTCGCAGTTAGGCACCCCCCTCCGCTTCCCCTTGTGATAGACACGATCGCGGTTGTAAAATACCGGGTATAGACTTAGTAGATCTTCTGCCTGCTGCCTCGAAACCCAGGCGGCGGCACGTTGACGACATGTCTGCAATGCCGCGCTGTGGTGCATCTTCCAATCTGGTTGTGGCCTCGTCTCTGAGTTTGCCACAATGTCTTCACCTCCCCGCTGGACGCTACACTCCACTGCTGCCTGATTGCTGTCGTTTGTTGCAGTTGTTAAGAGTTGTAGCTTTCATGTCTTGGCCACACTTTTTGACCAACATTTTGTGTTGGTTTTTGCTTTGGCTCTGGCATCGATGCTGCCTCTGCTTTTTCCTCTGCATCCCAGTCAACCTTTGTATGTTGGCTTGTCGGTTGTTGTTGGTTGTGTCTAGTTTTTTTTTTTTTTACTGATGCCCAAATCGTTTTGTGGGTGCTCATTGATCGCCTGCGCTACTTTCCGAAAATTGCCACAGACGTGCCTTTTGTGCCTTGTAATTAACAGTTTCGAACAGACCTCTTTGATTAGAATCATTTTTGGGCGCGTTTTTCTACTCTTCCTTCCCACACCAACCCCCCTCATTGATAGATATGATATGATGTTGCTAACTTTTAAATGTTTAATCATTTAAACTCTGACACTAGATTCAACTGATCACAATTACATGAAATATTTATGGGCAAAGGCAATGAAGAATTATCCTCAAAATATTAAATTAAATTAACTGAATAAAATCAAAATTAAATAATATGTTTTTTGTCAATATTTATTTAATTTAAATTAGTTTTGAATTTTGAATGAATTATTTATATATTTAAACTACACTTAAAACTGTTTTTTTTTTTAGAAAAATTCATACTTTTACTTTGACCTATTAACAATTTGCATACATCTGCAATTCGCTGTCAACCAGCAAAATACCTGTAGTTTTTTGTATTGAATTTCTTGAACAACTCTTAAAAAATTCCGTTCATAGTTGACCTCACAGGACCCCCAGCCGAAGGCCTGAACAATATCTGCAGGCATTTTTTTACTAATGCTTATTAAAACTAAATAAAGTTATAACTGTTTGCCAGGGCAGACACGAAGCAGTCGCCGTCAACAGCAATGTTGGCCAAAAAAAAAAAAAAAACAACAACAACAAAAACTATATAATAAAATATAATGCAGCAATTCATAATTTTTGGTTAAGCAGCTTAACCTTTACTATGGCCAGAGTCAGTTTGGTTGCAACGAACATAGGGGCGGGGGCGGAGTCTATGCCACGTTCCTGTGCGACCAAAAAAAAACATAATGTGCTCCTTTTTCGATATGCATGTTGTTGCAGTTGTTGTTGTTGTTGTTGTTGTTATTGGCAGCACAATTCGGTTACGTAGTTACATCAACTACTTTACGGTCATTATGCATTTAAAACACGCGGTCACGATCTCCTCGCTGAGTTAGTAACTGCGCAAAAGGAGCCAGTCAGCGATCCAAAAACAAAAAAAAAGCAACCAAAATCGAAGCCAGCCCAAAACAGTTAAGAAGCAAAAAAAAAAACCACCAAAATCAAAGCCAAGTTAAAGCCATAGTTATAGCCAGTCGCAAACGCCCGAGAAAGCGGCAGCTCGCAACTCGCGGCTTCAAGCCGCATTTCTTTTGGCCAAATCGACAAACTGGAATTTCTTTCACTTGGCCGTCGTCGTCGTCGTCGACGTCTTCTGCATTTCAATGAAAATAAAATTTTTGCTTGGCTTATTGATTCGAATTGTGGCACAATTTTTTCTTGCTTTTCTTCCACTTCCCATGTCCTCTCAACTTGTTTGATTTTGTTTTCTGCACACTGAAAGTTGGTACTCTGGCCAAGTTGGCTAAGGATCATCAACGGTGTATTGGCCAAAGTCAATTGACAATTATGACCATGGCCAAGTGAAGTGATTCGCTCAGCTTTTCATTTCAACTGACCAAATCTAATTTGTATCTTCTTGTGGGCCTCACGATTATTGCCGGTTTGTTGTTGTTGTTGCTGTTGTTGTTGTTATTTTGTTGGCTATGAAATGGATTGGTTAATAATGGTTAATTGAATTTCTGTTGCCTATGGCGACAAATCATTTATCTTGATTTACGCCGCATTGTGTGGGGGCGGCTCTTTCAAACTTCGATGTAAACGTTGAGTTTTGTGTTTTGCGGTTTGTTTGTTTTTTTATTGCCAACTGATTGAAATAAGCTAAGTGTTAGTTTTTGGCCATAAAGCGAAGTGGAAAGATTTATGAAGATTGTATCGATAACCATTGATTTTTCCTATTTTTGCTGGCACTTGAAAATTAGCTGATTAACTGCAATTAAATATATTCGTTAATTATTTTAAATTTACTTTTATTTATTCACTTTTGCCGCTTATTTCAGCTTGATAATTCACTTAGTAATGAACCAAAAAAATTCCACAAATTTTGACATAATTTATTTATTATATTATGGTAATTTTTATATGGGTTTATTGCGCAATTGAATTAATTAATTTAATTTTTAAATCTATATTCAAAATATGTAGCTTTCAAAATACAAACAAATATTATGAGTAAGATATTTATTTACGTCTTGATTTTAATTAGAGTAATTAATAGTAAATAATAAGTTATAAACGTACATATTAATATTTATTAATAACTTGATATAAAAATCAAATAAATTAAAGCGGAAATTCTACTTAGACGATGTTTATTAAAACACTTTAAAATGTTCTAATATCGAACAGAATGATATATTTATGCATTATTTAATTGTACAGAAGTTAATGTTTCGTATTGATTTATGGCCTTAATGAGCCATTTACACAATTCTGAATGCGTTAGCTGTGAATAAGCTATGCAAAGCGGTTTAAGTCTAATGAACACCTTTTGGCAATTCATTTTGCATCATTTTACGGTGAATTGGCTTTCAATTGGCAGTTGGCCATTAGCGTGCATCGAAAGACAGCTAAACCAATAGAGTTTGCAGTCCAGGGGCCATAATGAAATTCAAGAGCTTAGCATGAAAAACTGAAATTCGAGACATTAAAACGACACATTATGTCCCAAATGCTGGCATTTTGGCAATGCAATCAAATTCGCATTCGGTTCGCAATCAGATACTTTGACTAGGCTCGAACTCGGACTGCGGACTTGGTCACCCAACGATGCCATCAGATTTGTGGCCACCAAGCCGCCAGAATGGTCAGCAGTCAAGCAGCTGCAAAAAATGTTATAAATGCCACTTGAAAAATTTGCGTAATTTGCAAAAGATATATTATTTTGTTGCCAGATACTATTTGCGCTTTGGCTTGCTGCACACTGACTAATTAAGTAAATAGAAACCAAAAATAGTTCTCAAATTATATGGCATTTCAGCATGGCATTCTTGACAGCTATTGAAAATGTGCTGAAGCCATGCAAATTTACAAGTGCCGATGTCTAATTTGAATTTCAAATAGGCGACCCCCGGCTAAAATATGACCAGTACACATGGCATATATGTATGTAAATACATATTTATATAAAAATATATATATACATATGCAAATGCACAAGTCGTGTATACACAATTTGTTGCTGTTTTACATCATTTACACACACTTGAAAAATATTGATAAGCAAACTTTTGTGGCTGGCAATTAACACTTGACGGCACACGCTGCGGATGCGCAATGTTTTTTCGAAATTTACGACTGGTCAATAGCATAAGGCATACACTCGTAAAAAAAATGACTTAGAAAAGGGCAAATAGTATTTGATTTACAGAAATAGAAAAATCAATAATTACACAAATATTTTATTTATCTAAAAATTATTCTGAAAAGTAAAAATGTCAAATATGAAAGATTTTAAGAAATCTTCTTGGTAATTCGGATAGAATAATTGTCATGGGGACTATCGAATTTTTAGAGTTACACATTTTTTAGTTGAGTGTAGTCTCCCACTGCCCCACCCCCGGCTTATGGTTATTGTGTTCGAGGGCGTTGCCGCTTAGTTTAATTTTCGGAAATTTAATTAAACGGCCTCTTGTCTTGGCGCTGCCTGTTTGTGGGTCCGAGTCCGAGTCCGAGTCCGAGTCTGGGTCTGTGGCTACAATTGGGCATAAATCATGCAAGTGACGCAATTCCGCAGCAATTCCGTCATGTGCCATTTTCTATACACACATATATACATATATATATATATTGTTTTTGTTGCTGTTGTGTGTGGGCGTGGCTGCTATTTATGTTGAGTTACAATTGACGTGAGCGCTGGATGCCCATTCGCTGGAAACGTATCTCTAGCGTATTGTAAATGTATGTCAGCGTCAGGTGAACTCCAAACTACATGTTACCCATTTTGCACTTGGAATCTCAGTTTGATCATTGTATTAAATTCTTGTGTTTTGTCTTGTTATATTTTTGTAGATGCCTGTGGTCTGTCGGATGTGCAACACATTGAAACCCTGCAAGAGAAATCCCAGTGCGCCCTGGAGGAATATTGTCGAACACAGTATCCCAATCAGCCCACGAGATTTGGCAAGTTGCTGCTGAGATTGCCATCCTTGCGTACCGTTTCCTCACAAGTAAGTTCAAGATTTTACTGAAAACAACTCTTTTTAATACTCATTCAATTCTTATCATCATTCTTATGTTAATTTTTTCCGTAACCTTTTCATTTTTTTTTTAATCGCCAGGTCATTGAGCAATTGTTTTTTGTGCGTCTAGTCGGGAAAACGCCCATCGAAACGCTGATACGCGACATGTTGCTGAGCGGCAACAGTTTCTCTTGGCCCTATCTGCCTTCGATGTGACACACAATGTGGCGCCAATTGACAACAACTTGATCATCAGCCGCAGCTGTGGCGGCCGCTGTGGCAGCCAATCATAGCAACACTACGCTCAACATCAATCCCTGCAACAACATCAGTAGCAACAGCAACGTCGGCGGCGGCGGCGGCGGTGGCGGTGGGGGCATCGCTGTTGCTGGCAATCACAGCCACGATCACAGCAATGTTGCTGCCATGCATGCAACATACGGAGTCGGAGTCGGCAACAACTGCGGCAACAGTCTCAACAGCGTTTGCAATCAGCAGCAATTCAGCAACTACACCAACAACATCAGCTGCAACAGCAGCAATAACAACAACAATATGAACGCCAGCGGTTTCTTTGGCGCCGGCTGCAGCAGCAGCAACGGCAGCAGCAGTGATTATATGGCCAATGCGACGGCAGCTGCATATGTGACACCAGCAACAGCAGCAGCAGCAGCAGCAATGGCAGCAACAACAACAACAATGCCAGCGGCAGTGAACACAACAACAATGCTGTCTAATTACTGCGATGCAGCGACTATGATGATGGCCGCTGCCGCTGTCAATGCAAATCAGTGCCTGCAACAACACCACCAACGTCTCCTGCTGGCCAGCAGCAGCAATAGCAGCAACAGCAACAACAGCACCATCAGCAGCAGCAACAACCACGAGCAACTGGCCACGGCATCGAACATGGCATCCGCCTCCTCGTCTTCGGCGGGGTCGCTGTCATCGACATCGTCCACGCCGACAGCAACGACAACCCAACAGCAGCAGCAGCAGCAACAGCAGCAGCAGCAACAACTGTCACTGCAGCAACAGTCGCTGCCATCGCCGCCAAATTTAATCGATATCAGTGAAGTTCCTCTCATTGTGGATGTCAAGTAGTGTAATTATTTATGCATATTGAAAAAACAAAGAAACAAAAAAAAAAACATCTAAAGAAAAATGTAAAAAAAAAACAAAAACAAAACGAATCGTGTAGCTTAATTGTTTTAAAATCTCCTTTTAGTTGTTGTAACTTGTACATAAACAAATTTCAACTTTCTCCCAAGGCGCCCACAACTGCCAACCAAATGCGGTTTTGTACCTTGTGGATACCAAACTGCTCCCTGGTTGCAAGTTGACCGGGTATCTGGAAAAAAAAAACATTGAGGCGTTCAACGTTTAACGTTGTTTTTTTTTTTGGGCGTCAATCATTTCTACTATATGTCTGTATAATATTTAAAGGCACTGAGTTCTACTTAATTTTTAAAGCAAAAAAAAACTATAATTAAAAATTCTGATATATATCCCTTCAAAAAATAATAAAAAAAGAAAAGAATCCATAAAAAAGACAATGTAAATCTATGTTAGGCAAAATATTTATGTATTTCTTGTAGCATATACATATATAGATACTAGACATCTAACTACTATATAGTTCTATGCGATCTATAGTGTACTTTATTCTAATTTCCCAGTGGTTTGCAGAATTATACCAAAAATATATTTTTACTTTATGTGTGGCAATTATATTTTGTGTGTGCTTTATATACATTTTTTTACTTTATTTTACTTAAAGTAAAATGTAAAAAACAAAAACAAGAAAATAAACATCAAAAGAAAATCAAATTCTCAACTGCTCCAAACCATATCTCAAAGATGTGGCCAATTTAACAAATTACATATATTATTTTAATAATTTTTTTAATGCAAAATTTAGCAAATTTTTTATTTTTTTATAGAAATATTAAGAGCGGGCAAAACCAATTCAGTGCAAGTTTTCAGTTTTTAAACGATCTTTTAGACTAAGCATTATTTTATTTATATGTATAAATATAAACGTTTTATATATTTTATAATAATAAAAATTGCGTTTTTAAAGAACCTTCTCTTTGTTTTTATTTACAACCCGTTTTTAATAAATGAATTTATTCTTCATTATTTTTCATATTATTTTAAAGATATATTTCAAGGGATTAAACACAAACATTATAATTACATCGCAATGGTCTACGTCAATATTTTTTTCTATTATTTAAAATCCGGTTTAGTGTAATTTTTATTTTCTATTGCTGCCAAAATTTGTATATAAAAACGTGTTAAACACTTTTTAAAAATATAGCAAATCACAGTTTAATAGCCGAAATAAAGTTTACTTAATTTTCAAGCAGTTTCAAGTAATTGCGTGTTGCTGATAAGAAATTGTATAAATAAGATTAAACTATACAGTAATTAAATAAATACAGTTACTTATTGAAACAAAAATCGCCTGATCGCGTGTAAATACATTTTCGAGGTGAGAAATTTGTAAAAAAAATAATTGATAATAAATGTCATCCGAATGGTAATTAAATTAAAATAAAATAAAGAAAAAATCATCGAGCTGGACAAGTGCATCTATAGTATAGATCAAGTACATGTATATATATATATATATATATATATATATGTTAACCTTATCACAGTTGATAGTCGCTATAATGAGTGAGTGTATATACCATGTATGTATGTGTGTGTGCGAAATATATTGACTTTCATAAAACACAACAAATCAAAACAAAAAACAGCAAAATATGAATTCTTCGCATTATACAAAAAAAATGTTGATTGCTGTAATCAAAAAAATATATAATTAAGTATTAATTAGTATACAAGAAGATAAAAAGGAAAACTGTTTGTTTTTGATAATTTCGATATGGAAATCAAGTGTCAGTTAAATTAATTTTATTTAATAAATACAAAAAAAATATCTAAGCATGAGAAATTTTTTTCAAAATTTTCAATTGAACATATTTCATATAGGAAATCTCTCCCCCACAACATGATAATTTGGATATGTGTTGAAAAATAAATGCCCAAGTCATGCGGCAGTTAAGGGGCGACCTCTATACAAATGACCCACGGCATGGGGCCGGCTTGGCCAATTACCCCAAACTGCTCCAAAATTGCCAATAATGAGACATGCAGCTCGCGCGCTTAGCCTCTGTAATGGATTGCCATGGATTGGTATCAATTGCAGGTCAATTCCTCAACGCCACGAAATTTCACGCGCCGACAAGATAATCGTCGCACATAATGCCGGGATTCCCTAGTCAGCTCCAAGCACCAAGACCATGCCCCAGTCAAAAGGATCGTGCAACGCAGACAGCGTGTTGCCAGCCCATGAACAAATTACGGCTGTCTTCTGGGGCATCGCTGCCGTTGCAGTTGCCGTTTGCTGTTGCCGTTTGCTGTTGCCGTTTGTTGTCGAGTTGCTGTTGCAGTTGCTGTTGCCGTTGCGGATACCGAATGACAAATTAGATATCGAAAACCACAATTTGATCGACAGGCGATCGCCACCGAAACGAGCCGAAAACTACAGCAAAACAAGAAAGTGTAGCTAAATTGGGCACACCGAATATTAAATACCCTTGCCAAGCTGACCTTAACTAAGAAAAAAAAATTACAACTTGCATAAAAAATAGATTATATTATTTTTTTTAAATTTTTGTAATGTTTGAGTTTTGTTGAAGTATCCATGTTTGGAATGTGTCATAAATAATGAGGAATTGGAGGAAGAACTCGTGTCCTCAAAAGTGATACACATTTTTAGAATACCCTTTTGTAAGGGTATGCAAAATAAAGATTGCTGTTCGGTTCGAGCCGTGAGTCCAAATTGGCAGCGAAAATAAGGAAGGCATTTTCTGCGGTTGGGCCAAGCGTATCCAAAGGAGTTGATGAAGGTGTTGATTTGATTACTTTTATGTAAGCGAGCAACCCGAGTTGGAGCTGGAGCCCACAACACAGATCTGGCTGGCTGCAGTTGAACATATTTTTCTCCAAATCGTGATCGAGCCAATTTTGGATGGATCGATTTCGAGTTGCAGTTGTCTTCAATTGTGCCGACTTACTCAGTGTGGTGCGGGGGGAAGAGGGGATGGCAGGGAATTCTCTGTGCATACCCCGCGGCCAATATCTAAATGTGAAAAATGATTTGACTTTAATGGCCGCCACTGAGTGATCATCTCTGATCATCTCATCATCTGATGATGATCAACGAAGCCTTGGACTCGCTGCCTTGCCCCCTCTAGGTGTTAAGATTTTGTGACCAATTGGCCGGATAATCCACAGCGTTGCCACCTTCCAACAGATCAGGCAAAAACTTAACGGCTCAACTATTTTGCATGCCATCCGATCCCCTCTCCCTCTCCTCGACTACAAAACTGGAGTCTGACTAGGCAAACGATTGATTCGTTCTGCGGTTGGGAAACGTGGGAATTTGGCTTGAAAAATCGAAGGTGTGTCCGCACACTGCTTTTCATACACCAAATTATCATCTTTACGAGCTGTAAATGAGTTATGCAAAATTAGTCCAATTACGTGTGGAGCCTGCCACAACTGATGCAATAATTTACACACAAAACATATATGGGACACATTATCTGGAAATAAAAATAACTATTAACTTTTATTGTGTTAACTTGCCGCAACTAATTTAGCTTTTGATTGAATTCTACATGATTGCGTAAATGTTACGAAACGTTTGAAATTATTGTAACAATATTTTTCAATATATTACAATATTTAATTTAATTTTTATTATATTTTTCACATATAAAAAATAGTAAAAAACATAAATTGAACAAAGCAGAAAATAAAGCTGAATTCAATAACATTAAAAAACTGCAACATAAGTCAAAATAAATTTTAATTTTAATAATAATTTTTTACTATTGCATAAAAATAATCTTGTAATATAAGTTACATAATTTTATATTTTCCATTTTTGCCTCGTTGCGCAATAATTTTTAAAAATATTATAATAATTTTGTTTGGTAAAAATATTTTATTATCTTCGTGATAATAAATTGCCTATTATTTATTTTGACAGTTTTTTTTGCTGACAAAATTCTCCTAAAATCTTTATCAAATTATACACGTAAAAAAATAGAAAGAAAAATAAAAACAAATGCAACAATAAGAAGATATATGCTAAGCCTAAGCGTAACTACTGTCGGAGACTTGGAACACCATGGAACACCACATTGGGCAAAGCAAACTGAGAGAGTGACTCGCACAAAGCCGTCACAAAGACCCAAAGATATTAGTGGGCATTTTTCAATCCTTTGACGATGGTCAAAATAAAATATTATTTCGCGCGTTAATACGCAAAAATAAGCGACTGTTTGGGTGGCTGTTGTGGCTAGGCGGGTGGGCACCCATGAACCGGCTCTCCCTACCTCCTGGCCCCTAACCCCACAGAGGTGTTGTGTTTGGCTGAGAAGTTATGATGCGGAGCTGTGCGTCTCTGGCTCTGACTCTGACTCTGGCAATTGCGACGTGAATTTGTGACTCGTTAAGAGCGCGTGGCAATGGTCGGGGGCAAGTATAGGGGCCAAGCAGCACTGTGCACTGTGGGGCAAAATGAATAATTTCTAGTTTTAATAAGTTAAGGAATAAATTGAGTGTTTTAATAAAAATATTAATAACAATAAATACTAATAAAAATGCATTGATTTTTAGATAATATTTTTTTTTCTGGTTTTCAAGTTCTTTTTAATTAATTTAAGTAGCTTTTGTACATTCCCTTAAAACTATTTTAAGTAGCTTAGTTCGTTATTTGCATAAAAAGGTGTACATTTTTCCGATAGTGCTGTGTTGGCTTTGCTTTAAGCCAGGTCTACCAACACCATGGGTGGGCCACATGCGCCTCGGCTGGGCAAGATGCAAGATGCAAAATGCTTTTGACAATTTGTACTTGTTGCTGCGCGTTATAAATTATCAAATAGAAAATAGCATTCAATTTGATTTTCTGGCATGCGGTGTGAAATATGTGTAATTGGAAAACAAATTCCCATTGCCTAATTTATGACTTATGAAAATTGCAAGATATTTATTATGACCCCCGCCACACCACAGCCACCCTTTCTGGGCCTGAACCTGGGCTTGTTCGCTGTGCTAATTAAATTATGAAATTCGTCTGGGACAAAAGGCAAACATCGTGATGGAGTTATGTACCCCTAACCCCCCACTTAATCAGCATACCCCCTTACTGTGAGACACAAAAGGGACCACATGTCCGAATCTTTCGGGTATTCAATTTCATGCGCTTACAAAAGATTCTATGTAAATTCTCTCGTAATGTGACAAAAAAGGGAAACACATTTCAATGACAGTTAGACAAAACATACGCACTGCTGAGAGTGGGTTAAGAGAGAGAGAGAGGGGGAAACATATACAAAAGGCGCTGACGTGCCTAATGAAATTGGACACCAGCGTTGTCCACTTCCCCCCACCACTGCCACAGTGTTTGTCTCTTGCCACACTCATTTGAGCCAAATAAATTAATGTATCGTGCGCATGTCGAAACGGAGCAAATGTTAGAGAGACATATATAGAGAATTGTTGGGGAGGGGTGAGTGAGACAGAAAGAGAGATATGGGATATGAAGCAACCCGAAAATTATGCAAATCGGAGTCTGAATCGACTGCATATGCAAAATGTTTAACCCTTAATTGGCCCATACGGCCCCGGGGCGACATTCCCTGGCTCACCTATCGCTGACATTGATAGCCATCGCAGAGCCAGCGACTGATTTCAGATACTCCAACTCCTTCCTGGGCGCCGCCAGTCGCAACTTTTTCAATTACACAACCGCTAACTGGAGCTGCCTGGCATGTATGTATGTGTGTGTCTGTGTGTGTGTGCATGTGTCTGACTGTGTCTCTAATCCCCTAACCCCACCTCTCAATCTCTCTTGTTGGCGTGAATTATCTGTGCAAACAGCCAGTGACAGGCGTTGAATTGCCACAGTTACTTCTCTCTCCCTCTATCTCTCTCTCTTTCTCTCTCTCTTTTTATGACTGTCACTTGGACTGGGCAGTGTCCAGTGGCAGTTTGTCGCATAATATGTTAATCAGCGCTCCCTGACATGTCAAAGCCACATTTGCCAGCCTCGAAGTAGCATATAAATTGCGGGTGGCTTTGCAATTTTCAAAAAAAACAACACAATAAAGTTAAATATGGGTTTCATTTCAGTATTTCTGATTTCTGATTTAAGCCTGATTACTCACATCTTACTAGAAATTGGATTTAGAAAACTCTTTAGTTTTTAAATAATATTTATTTATTAACTTAAATAATAGACTTAATTAGTTAAGAAATAAAATGAGTGTTTTAGGGAAAATACTAATAACAATAAATACTAATAAAAATAAACTGATTTTCTAATAATAGTTTTTTTCTGGTTTTCAAGATCTTTGTTTTCAATTTAAGTATTAAATAATATTTACTTATTTAATTTAGCATTTTAAGCTACTTGATTATTGTAATTCCTAATTGCAGCTACTTCAGAAGAAAATCAAATTTAAGTTAGATAAATTAAAAAAAAAAACTATTTCTTATTTTTTTTTTTTGCTAAAGAGACTCTCATGTGATAAGATATTAATAAAATATTTTTACTATTCAATTAAAGAATATTTCTAAAAAATGATTAACACATTAAATAAGTAAAAAAAATCTAGCATAATAAAGAAAGTTGAGTTTGCGCTTTCTTATTAAACGATATTTATATTAAATCCATATGCTTCGAATTATTTCCAATCTTCATACAATACCTGTGCAATTGCTGTTAAATTATAATACGATAATATTTATACGCAATCTGTCCAGTTACAGTTATTCGAATGCATTTTTGCATGATCGTAATTTATCAGAGATTCTCTGCTCCCTTTATTAACGGACAAAAAGCAAGGGGAAGGGATGGTGAGGAGTGGGTTTTTCTTCTTTTTTTTTTGGCAATAAATTGGCATTTAAATTAATACAAGTTGAGTTATGTGGCCTGGGCGCTGTTGCCACAAATGGAGGCCAAAGGCAAAATCGTGGCGCAGCCCCCCACAGTGTTAATTTTCAATCAAAATCGCACATCCGCGAAATTATCATGAACTCAGCACAACAAAACGTATCTCTGTGTGTGTGTGTTTGTGTGTGTGTGTGTTTGTGTGTGCCCTGGGAGATTATCAAATTGATTCCAATTAACACTTGCCACTGCATCAAAGCATGCAACGCAGTTCTCTGGAGGTATAAATACTTTACGATTTTACGGTTAACAGTGCCACAACAAGCTGCGACTAAGTGTGTGCAACTCTTCTCCACTTTGCCACACTAGTGGCAAATCAAGTTTATGGCGGCAAAACCTTTTTTTTTACCTTCTTCCCCCCTCAATGCCGAAAACACTCACATAAGTTAAACGCACTTTGTCGTTATTCGTAATTCGCATTGACAAACGTTGCTTCCCCCAAATTCCCCCGCAATTCCCCCCGAAGAACTGCTGCAGTTGCAACGGTTCCTTGCAATCCTTTGCTGCAGCTCGTGCAGCATGATAAATATTCCATAATTTCGCTTGGCATTCAATTTCGATTTGTGTGACACATAAATTACGAATTAACGCTTTAAGCTCAACGCCAACCAGTTGAGTTCCACATGGGGCAAGCGGGGAGGGGTTGTGGTACTGACTTGGCCCTGGGGCCCAGTGGGTCACGGGTGGCCAAGCAACAACAACAACAACATCAGCTCATTGTGCGGCTTTTTTTTCGATCAACTTGGTAGGTAGGTTTGTGTCGGCCTTATAAATCACTTTCAGCTAAGCCCCGCAAACTTTGGAAATGCATAGGTAAATCCGTTTGGACAGTTTTCTATTAGTTTGCATGTCAGTTAACTAATTTGAGTCAGTTGTTACCAAATATTGAATTAATAATGTTTATCGTATTTATAGCTATGTTTTGTAAACAATAAAAAAAAGTTGAGTATCAAATTTTATACCAAAATTATATTAACTGATTAATAATGAATTTATTAAACTATTTTGAAAAAAAAAATTAATGCAGTAAATATCTAATTGCTTATCCATTGAGTAGTCCACTTTAATCTTTAATCTCTTAGCTGAATCTAAAAAACTTAATTAACTTGAAAATTTATCAAGTTCATTGCGTTCTAAAATTCATTAGCGCCAAGTTGTCAACTAAGGGCCAAGAATAAAAGAAAAGTCAAGTTAAAATAAAATAATTTCCTTAGAAGAGGATTTCCTGCCGCTTACCAAGAAACTTGTGGCAGGGAAGTTCAAAAATGGCATTGGGGCTGCCAGCAATGAGGCATACGAAAAGTGAAAGATACGCACAAAAGATGATTAATAATCTCAAAGACACACACAGAATTTTCCACCCCCCCACTGCCCCAAATTCGGTGGCAAACAGTACAGAAAAAAGAGCGCGGAAAATCTGCACTTTCCTTTTTGGACCTGTGGCAAGACAAATGTTCTTGCTGCGTGGTCGCTTTCACAGTTAATTTAAGTTGGCAGCGCCAAGGCGGATGCAGCTGCCTAACACTGCCACCCATCCAAATCCCTGCCCCATGGAAAATGCTGATTTTGTCAACTGTTTGCCACTGATAAAATTATTAGCTTCTCTTTGTTTCACCCAACGACCCCCCACAAAAAATTGTATTTGTATCGCATTTTTGTATTAAAATGCAAATTTTTGGTTAATTTTGTTGTTTCTCTCATAATCAGCGGGCAAACAGGGCAGAGCGATGCCACCACCCCAATCTCCACCAGCGTTAAAGAAATGAAAAACCACCCAAAACTCAGACGGGGCACATCCTGTCTAGCGGTTGCACTTGGCTGATGATGAATAACCTCGGCGTATGTTTCGCACACCCCACCCACACCCCCTCATCATTTCAAGACTCTAAATGTGGCCTGTAGTGTTGCATAACCTGCGGCTACGTTTTTAATTTCCAGCTTGTAATTGGACCAGCTGAATGACATTTTTTTTAATTAGTTCGTCTTATCAACTAAAAAATATACATTTTAAAATAATTCATAATTGGTATTGTTTTGAAATAGCATCCAATTATTATGAGACTTTGCCTGGCTCAAGGTTTTTTTTTAATATAAAACTTGAAAATCTTCAATCTGTAACTATTTATATATTTGATAAGGAACAACGAATAATATATTTAAATTTCAATAGATTTAAAATGTGGGTTAATCCGCAAAATATACATTTTAAAATAATTCATAATTGGCATTGTTTTGAAATAGCATCCAATTATTATGAGACTTTGCCTGGCTCAAGGTTTTTTTTTAATATAAAACTTGAAAATCTTCAATCTGTAACTATTTATATATTTGATAAGGAACAACGAATAATATATTTAAATTTCAATAGATTTAAAATGTGGGTTAATCCGCAAAATATACATTTTAAAATAATTCATAATTGGCATTGTTTCGAAATAGCATCCAATTATTATGAGACATTGCCTGTCCCAAGTTTTTTTTAAATATAAAACTTGAACAAATCTTCAATCAGTAACGATTTATATTTTTGATAAGGAATAAAGAATAATATATTTAAATTTCATTAGATTTAAAATGTGGGCTAATCTGCAAATTGATGTCAGATGACATAATATATATCAGCGAAATCCCATGCATATCTGCTCCCATTTGAATAGCTGAATAGATACATGCCTCGCCGCTGTAATATACATAGATGTATAAATTTATCTGGGATCTGGAGAAGATTCTTGAAAAAAAAACGCGACATTGTCTGAACCTGGTCTCACATAAAAGACATAAACAATTAAACTTATTTGACGATTAATTACACGCCGCTTCTTAATCGCGTGCTGACGCCAGTCAGGCAGCCTCAGCCTGCCTCAGCTTCAGCAAAATGTGTGCTATCAAAACAAACAACAACAACAACAACCAGCAACAACAACAACAATGACAAAAGCAACAACAATTGGTGCTGTGGCAGCTGAAGTACAAATTCATTTGCTGCTAAAGACACCAGAGCGATCGGAACTTGCATGTCGTGTCATAATCTTGATGAATGCATAATTGCATGCCTCGACATGAGGCACAGACCACGCCGCAACCCCCCTCAACAGTGCCTGCAATTTGCGATTACGTGTTGCCATCTAATGGGCTCTAATGTCAACCAGCATAAATGAACCTGGTCGCCGCTCAAGCTATATTCTATTTTCAAAATATTTTCATATACTTCAATGGAGAACATTTCCCAAACATTTTTTCAGTTTTTCCCAATATCCATAAAATAATTAGTGAATAATTTCCTAGAGCACCCAAAGCCGCTTTGGGAAACTCAACCAAGCAGCGGGCGCTTCATCAATGGTTATCCACATGGATGACCTAAATTATTCAATTCATTTTTATTTATTCTTAATTTTTTGATTTGTTGCAATATTTCGAATCACTCTCTCTCTCTTTCTCTCTCTCACACACTCTTTCTATCTCTGTATTGGTCCCTTGTAAAGATCGAGTTAAAGGGGTCTCGTGTTGTTTGTGTAACTATTTATTCTAATTTGACCCGCTTATTTGCCACTCGACTCGACTAGCATTCTCACATTGGGGTCGCTTGTCATTCCCAATTGGACATATTCCGTATTCTTCTCGGGAAGATATGAGGGGCCGCCGCCCCGCCCCAGTTTACCCCGTTTTTAATTGCTCTAACAATGTCGCTCGATGCTTAAATGATGAATCACTTTTTCATTAAAATTTGACTCTGAGTGTGACCCTCATGTTGTTCATGTTGACTTCTATGTGGCTAATGTGAGGAAATATCTATTCAAAAGAAGGCATTATTTTATGTGATAAAGAGAATGAAAAATATGATGGGAATAGTTTAATAAGTAAATAACTTTTAAAATGAAATTAGGAAATCCTGAAATCAGAGGACGACTTTTACTTATAATAATGAAAATACTTTCAGCCAAGATATTGATGTATGCTATGTGGATGAACTTAGGAACAATAACAAAGGATAAAGAAATCATTATTATCTATAAGTAAAAGTATAAGAAATATGGGAATAGGGAATAGTTGAAGAAGTAAAGAGCTTTTTGAATCAAATTCGGAAAACATGCAATCTGAGGGAGACTATCACTAATAATAATAAAATACATTGATGTACGATAAGAGGATGAATTAAGGAAGAACAAAAAAGGATAAGGAAAGCATTATTTTCTGTAAATAAATGTAAAAGAAATATGGGAATAGGGAATAATAGAAGAAATAAAGAACATTTTGAACCAAATTCGAAAAACTTGAAATCAGTAAGGACTTCCTCTAATTATAATAGAAAAAAGATTCAGCTAAGATATAGATGTATGCTTTGTAAATGAACTTAAGAACAAGAGCAGAGGATATATATGCAATCTAAATATAATATATCAAAAATAACTTCGATAACTATTCAAAATTTTTAAAATTACCCAAACATTAATTTAAAAATCTTGAATAAAATGTAAATATATAATAATAAAATGAAAAAAATATAATAATATAATATTCGAGTGAAATAGAATATATAAAATAAAAAATAATATATAAATGTATATTTAAAAAATGACAAAATTAAATTTTCATAATTGGTATATTTTATAAAACAAAATTAAATAACTTAGAACTGCTTTTTTATACCATAATATTAGTATTTGTCAATTCAAACATATTTTAAAGTGCAATCCAGAAAAGATTTAAGCAGCCAAATAAACTGTATTTCAATGGACTACAAATTGTCCAATTCCGAGACCGATTCTGACTCCGAGTCTGAGTTCAAGTCCAAGTTAAAGTTAAAGTCAAATATGCCAACTATTTGGTGGCTATCAATTTACAGACAAGAGCAAAGCGTGAAGCAGCCAAATGAAACTGATACTTGGCGAATACTATTGAGTTGAGGAGTAGATTGTATGGGGAAGAGGGAAGAGAGGGGAAACTATATATATGGTAGGTGGCAAGTAGACAAAAGTCGAAGGAACAAGCGCAACATGAATGAACCTTTTAACATACTTGTAGTTACTAATTCCAAGCGACAGGCGACATACTACAAAATACAAAAGAACAAAAAACCAAAACAAAACGAATTTTTCATTTGTTTTCATTGTTGGCCATTTATAAAGAGCAGGGGGGGGGGGGGGGGTGGCCAAGGGACGGCGGGGCAGAGCGATACGAACAAAGTTGTATCAACAAAGTGACCAAATCACTGGGCAATGCTCTGGCTACCAGAGCAGCAATAATAGTTGTTGTTGTTGTTGTTGTTGTTGCTGTTGTTGTTCTGTTTTGTTGGCCAAACAGATGCTATGCGAAGGTGTTGCCAATGCCA
Source organism: Drosophila dives (assembly GCA_035042365.1). Lineage (NCBI taxonomy): Eukaryota > Metazoa > Arthropoda > Insecta > Diptera > Drosophilidae > Drosophila > Drosophila dives. The sequence continues at coordinate 34,580 of JAWNLJ010000241.1, read as the reverse complement.
TCGAGTCCCGCATACAAACATATATCGACAGGGATATCCAGTTGTTGTTTTTACGGATTCAAGAGTTTTTCAGGCACACGACCGTTTTTGGCACAGGCGATGCAATAAATTATCAGCTGCACAAGGAGTCAAGGAGCTGCTAAGATAAAGAGAGAGTGAATGGGAGCGAAAGAGAGAGAGAGAGAGGGAGATGGCGAGAGACCACGCACGCAACCAATTGACAACATAAAAGACCAAAACAAAGAGGCCAAAACACAAAACTCCGTCGCAGTCGCAGTCGCAGTCTCAGTCTCCAGCTCGGGATGACCAGAAGTATGGCCAAAAAGCGAATACGACAAAACAAGACAAAATGCAGCCACATAAACAGTGGACAACATGCTGCGACCCCTGCGATGCCTGTAGCCTGAGCCCAAATCTCAGCCCAGTTCTCTGGGCACTTCGCTGTTCGCTGTTATCGGGCCAGAAGTCAGTCGGAAGCAGTCGCACAGCAGTCCAAATGACAACTTTGAGGGCAAAGTCAATGAGCGCCTTCCTGCTCCCAGTTGTCGTCTCCTACTCCGACTGCTGCTGGTGCTGCCACTGCTGCTGCTGCCACTGCTGCTACTACCAATGGCAGAGAGACAAAAGGATCCCGGCGCGTTCCATATCAAAACATGAATTCAACGACAGCTAACAAAACTCTCAACATGCGTTGATATGTTGAAATGCTAAGAAATATTTCTGTTTGCCTCAGCAACTCCTCGAAACATGCAAAGACTCAAAATGCAGCACAGAAAAGCAATGAAATAAAATAAAATGCCAAAGAAAGAAGCGCTAAAAATGCATGTGAAAATATTGCATACCCTTACTAAATTTATATATTTATATATACATAAATAAATAAATAAACACTTATATTAATACAAAGAAAACTGTTCAAGTCTCTTCAGTTATTTGATTATACAGATAGATATATATCTCCAAACGTATATCTACAATTAGGATATTCAATATTCAGTTGTATTCAGCTTAAAAAACTAAAACGCGTTGAATGCAGATTTTTTTTTTTATTTACAATAATTACTCAACATACATCTAACACTTAATTATATAAGCAATTAATTTAAAATATTTAATTTTTACTACCTATCCGCGTTGCATTTTTTAATATTTCTCTAGTGTAATCTCATCTTCTCTTGAGAGCTAATTACATCTTTTAAATATACTACTTTGATTTAATTCTAAAAATATACTATTTATTTATAAGCACTCTTTTCATTAATAATCAACGCTTTTTATTTATTAGTTTATATGTAAATAAGATAAATTAATTAAACATTATTATAAAAAACAATAACTGCAAATGTAGAAACTAATTTTTGTCTGAATTAGTTTGCAAACGATGTGAAGAATTCTCAACTATTTTTATATTTTATATATTATATTTTTTATCTTATATCTTATATCTTATATTATAACAACTGATAGTAAAAATATTAGTTAACTGCTTAAACATTACAGTTAATAGGATTCCGGCAAAAATATGTAAAACTATTTAATTCACAAAAAAAATAATTAGAATAAAGTGCTGCCTGAGTCATTTCAAATCATTCCCCCAATTAAAGAAAAATAAAAAACGTTGTTAAATAACGAAAAGAGTACTTGTAAATAATTAGTATATGTTTTCAATTATACGATACTAATAAATCATACAAATATATTTAACAAGCTGCAATTAACTCCCAAGTGAAGATGAGATTACACCAGGGAAATAATAGGCAAAGTGGATGGGCAGTAAATAAGGAAAAGATTTTAGCACCTATATAATTCCAACTAAATTTGATTCAAGCTGCAAATATTAACAACAACCACAACAACAACAAGTGATAGGAGCCTATTAAACACTATTTCACACACACACACACACACACACACGCTGTATCGCTCTCTTTGTTGCTCGCCTTGTCTATGTGGCTGGGGCAGGCAACATGCTGCATGCCCCAATGTTGCTGCTGCTGCTGCTGCGGCTGCTACATGCTGTGCGCGATTCATGTTTGGTGATTAAAGTAAAGTTCGTAAATTTACAGTTTTCATCAAAGAGGCGACTTTTAGTGGACTGGACTCACCTTTAGCAGTGCAACAACAGCGCAGAGTTCAGACCGGGTGACTGTGACGGTGACTCTGTGGCGACTCTGACTGTGACTCGGTCTCTAGCTCTAGCCTGCAACTCTGCCTGCAACACTCGCTGTGGCTTGAACTCCACATACACTCATACAGCAGACAGCAGACTCGCTCCTTTGGCTTTTCTAAACTGATTTCCAGCAATAAGCATTAGTTGAAAATTGCAATTGTTTTTCTTTTTTATACCCTGCATATTATTAAAAATTTATAAATTGGGTATATTGAGTAAAATATAGCTAGTATTAATCCATATCAATAGACTAAGCTGTGGCTGCCCAGACAGAGCTGAAAGTTGAAATGATAACTTGAAAAAGCCTTTAATATTCAGAAATAAAAAAAAAATAAAAATAAATAGTTAGAAATAAAGTCAGATAAAATTTTAAATTTACAGAGTAACTGCCAGTTGATCATTTGCGTTTAAGCCAGGCTGATGTGTTTGTGTTTTTTAGTCTAGCTTATTGTGGATAAGTGCAGTGCGCACTGCGGGGGAGTACCTAGACCCAAGCCCAGATCCAGGCCCAGTCGCAGTCGCAGCCGCAGTACCAAGCACGACTCCACAACGAGGTCTGGCTTTGGCACTGGCACACTGGGCACATCATCAACTTCGACAGCGCAGCGCAGCGCAGCCCCAAAAGAAATCCAATTGTATTTAACGAATTTTGAGTAACCCGAAAAGCATCTGTGTGGATCCGATGGCGATGACGATGACGATGGCTATGGAGCGATGCTCAGCGGTGCCTGGTTGCTCTTGCCTGTTGCCTGGTGAGACTGGCCAAAAGGTACGCTGTGCCGTGAATCATATGGACACCATTAAATGGGAAAGGCTCTGGCTATGGCAATCACCAACACGCGTCAATTGCGCGCTGTGTGAGACCAAAAAAAAAACACATAAAAAAAAAATTGGAAAACCTAAGAAAAAAAATTGGTGAAAACTGCAAGAGGCAAACGGCAAAAACTTTGATTGCACACAGCTCGGAAATCTGACCGCGTTTTTCGCTGGAAATGCGCACAGATATAGCCAAGATTTGGACAACAGTTTGGGCGTGAAACTCAGCGAGAGAGTCTTGGCAACTGGGTTGTCATTGGTGGCGCATCAAACAAGGAGAACCGCTGCCATTAATATGCCTAATAACAACATTAAGGCCAGAATCTGTTTGGGACCAAGAAACATCAGATATCGATAAGTGCACTAAATCAGCTGCCTAAAGTGCTGGTAATAAATGTAATTTGATTTTCACACACACACTCAGACACACAGACACACAGCAGCAACAGTTGCTGTTGCGGGAAACATTGCTTAATTGCATTGCCAAGGATATCAGTACGGAATCGATCGTCACGGATTATCAACTTGGTAATAGACCCACTGCTCTCCATATTGCAACGTTAAATTATGCGTTGAAAGGGCTCCGCTTGCATCTCTTGTTGTTGTTGTTGTTGTTATTGTTGTTGCCTGTTGGCTGTTAATGTTGCTTTTGTTGTGGCTCATTGGACAGGTGTTGATTGCTCTGGTCAGGCTCTGGTTGCCAATTTATTGCCCGCAGCCACAACTGTCGATTCGATTAGAATACGCTTGCAGCCTCGAACTTGCCACGTTGTTCTTGCCGCTGCTGTTGCTGCTTATTGTTGCTGTTGCTGTTGCTATTGTTGTTGCTGATGTGCATGCACTTGCCGGGCGAACGTGTTGCAAATTATTGCCACTTGTACGTGACTCAAGCGTCGACAACAGCCACACGCAAATCCAGCTCCAATTGAGTTGGGTGCGCAGATTGATCAAAGGCAAAATATAAATATATATTCAATATTCGAAAAACATAGGGAAATGTAATAATATCATGTAATATATTCATGTATATATGCACATCTGTATGGTAAGACATAAATTGCATATGTGAATATATATTAGCATAAGAGATTTAAATATTTTTGTGTGTAGGATAGAAAAATAATATCTGAGCAATCTCAAACTAATCTCTGAAATAAATATAAATGAAATAAATAAATAAAATCATATAAATCAGAAGCAAAAAGTAATTTTATTTTCAATTAATGTAAAATCATATAAATCAGAAGCAAAAAGTAATTTTATTTTCAATTAATGTAGCATAGTTAATATATTATTTATTCATAAAAATAATTTGTACACAGATTAAATAAATATAATAGGCATCAAATTAAAATGCCAACAATTAAACTTAATTTGAATTTATATAATTAAATAATATAATTCTTATCAATAAATGTAGTTACAAAAATTAATGTATACCAAGATTAAATAAAATTATAGACATTAAAATGCCAACAATTGAACTTAATTTAAATTTATATAATTAAATATATAATTCTTATTAATAAATGTAGTTACAAAAATTAATGTGTACCAAGATTAAATAAAATTATAGACATTAAAATGCCAACAATTGAACTTAATTTAAATTTATATAATTAAATAATATAATTCTTATCAATAAATGTAGTTACAAAAATTAATGTGTACCAAGATTAAATAAAATTATAGACATTAAAATGCCAACAATTGAACTTAATTTAAATTTATATAATTAAATAATATAATTCTTATCAATAAATGTAGTTACAAAAATTAATGTGTACCAAGATTAAATAAAATTATAGACATTAAAAAGCCAACAATTGAACTTAATTTAAATTTATATAATTAAATAATATAATTCTTATCAATAAATGTAGTTACAAAAATTAATGTGTACCAAGATTAAATAGAATTATAGACATTAAAATGCCAACAATTGAAATTAATATAAATTTACATAATTAAATCTTTTATGTATTGATAAAAAATTGCTAATAAATCACATTTTATTAAGTAGCTGTAAATAGCTTGAACTCTTGGCTGATTCATTGATTTATCTTGGTCATAAATTCCTGGTTCAATTAATGTCTACTTTATTTTGTTTAACTAACAAATTGAGCAAAACTTTGCAATTGCAGTTCAATTGCAGCAACATGACTTCATTTTGTAGTTGCACTTGAGGCTGATGTTGCATGTTGTTGTTGCTGCTGTTGTTGTTGTTGTTGTTGTTGTTGATTGTTGCGGTTGTTGCTCGCATTTGAAAGACAATCATCGAGCTACTCAGTGGCTCCGTTGAGGCAAAACCATTGCAATTTGCTTAAAATTTGAGTTCAGCTGCGGGTCAAGCAACTGCCGGCTACTGAATTTCGTCGAGGGCGCTACAAAAATCCAAATTTTTTTTTCCTACTATTTATTTTTTTTTTTTTTGTGTATCTCAAGTTGAGCATTCGAAATTGATTTTGATAAAAATCGCTAAGCAGCAGCGGCAACATTTTTTTTTTTTATTCAAACAATAACGTGCCAAAAGTTTGCTACTGCATTTTAAATATTTATAATCTCGAGTTTGTCATTGCACGCCCCACCAGCCCCAGCGGAAACCCATCCCCGCTGCACGCCGCCCTCACCTTGGCAGCTCCCCCCTCAACCCACCAGCTGCTGTTGTTGTGGATAGTTTTGGCTGTGGCTTTTATTAAGTTTTGTTGTTGTTGTTGTTGTTGGGCGCACGTTTTAGTTGTAGCTGGAAAAATTTGACTTGAACATGAAAAATATCTTGTTTAGATTTTAATTTGTAGATAGACGAGAAGTAGACTTAATTATCATTTTTTATTTTTTAGCCTGCCAATGTTGGCATACAAACACATTTGGGATAACTTTGAGGGCGGCTCTCTCAGCTCACAGCTGTCGACTGTTTCATTTTGGCCAACTTTCTATGGCGAAATTTCGCCAGAGCCACCGCATAATCATTTCCCAGCAAATCTATGCGCATCTCCCACTCGATGGCTATGCAAATGTATCTTGTATCCACCGAATTAAGCGCAATGCAGCATAAGAATGCAAAAAAAAAACCCAGAGTGGGGACTGGACAGAAGCAGAGGAGATACATTTTGCAGTAGCTGTAGTTTTGGAGCTACTCGCTAGGTAAACATATTTTCCATGTCGATGCCATCGATTGCGTTATGCAAAATATATGCAAATGCCATAAATACGAGTAAGACCGAACCAGACCCGAGCCCCAAAAGACCCAAAGTGACGCAGCTAAAGGAAAAACTGTTTTTCACCAGAATCGTATTTTGTAGTTGTTGCCATTAATGTTGTTGTTGTTGTTGTTGTTGCTGCTGTTGCTGTTGCTGGTGTGGAAGCCGCTTTGATACGTTGCGATGCCAAGATTTGTGAAATTTATCGGCCAAGTGATTGGTTAGGTGTGGGTGTGGGTTATTGGGTATGCCGGATGGTGGATGGCGGATAGGGAGGCCCATTGTGTATTCTTGGAACGGTAGTTAGTGGCTCGTTTTGAATAATCGACGACTTTGACAACATTTGAATATCGTTTGGTAGTAGTCACTTGCATTGTGGATGGTTTACTTGCAGTACCACGCGAAAAATTGAGTTGGTGAAAGAATAAATCTGCAAAATCACGAAGTTGAACCCATCTGTCAGCCGTTTGTAATTGACCCACAGATATACGAAATGCCTTTAAGTGGGATGTTAAGGTGCCTTTTCCACCATGTTCCACCTATGAGGATCACCAAAAGTCAGACGAGAAATTTTGTGCTTCGTCATAATAACTGGGTTGTGGAAACTATGAATTCAATATTTAATCATTTTATTGGGCACATTTGAAAGGGCAAGTGTTTTTCCAGATAGTATTGAAAAAATTGCTATTGGTTCATTATGCTGTAAGATCTTTTTATGGTGTGCAAGAGAGACAAATAAAACCATAAATCTTCGAGCAAATAGCACTCAAAATGCAATAAGACTATTTCAACGCCATTGTGTGCTAAGTAGATTTGGAAAAGGCGATACAAATTTCACCGAAGAATACCATTTTAGACAATGACCAACAGCAGATCCGAAGACCAGACGCATGCAACCCAATTGCAGTTGCAGTTGCCATACGCAGCATTTCCATGACAATGCCGCGCAATGACAAAAGGCAGAAGCCGGAGGCTGCCTCCTGCCTGCGGGCTAATCTATGAGGCAAATCACAGTGAAAAAAAGATGCGCCATATGCTTCCCGGAAGGATCGTGGCTGGCCCTTGTCCAGTCGCTGCTAAATCAATTTGTTAGGATTGGAAGGTAGACATTTTAAGCGGGAAAACAAAGGCGCAAAAACAAGGCGCTGGAGAGGCGTGTGACGTTTACACACATTGTGGGCTACTTAAGATGCCAGTCTCGAGGGTGGCTCTGGCATCCTAAACTGCTGTCAGTTACAGTTACAGTTGCAGTTGCAGTTGCGGGTGTCCAAAACAAATGGACAATTGGCTGGCTGCCTGTGCAGGTAATCGGATTGTTTAGCCAAGATAATTTGTGGATTTTTAGCCAGCTGCTGATTACAGAAGCCGCCAACTTATGCAAAAATGCCACAAAAATGATGCCACAAAACGTGGAGGCCAAGTTTAGCACCTAACCAACACCGTAAATAGATGGCAAGCGGAAGGGTACGAAGAAGAGGCAGTGGCAGAGGCAGTGGCAGGGGCAGTGATAGAGGCAGTGGCAGAGGCAGCAGCTGATCGCTTATCGCCATAATTCCACTCACCACATGCAACAACAACAACAACACAATGTGGCACAATTTTTTTTTTGGCGGCAGCCGCTGAGTTATGCCAAGGATGAGGAAGCATTTTCAGTGCCAAAAGTGTCACACATGCAACGTCATCGTTGTCGCGAGCCACAGTCAAAAAATAAAAAACAGAGAAGAGAGAAGAGAGGGGAATAAACCAAGATGCATCTCAGGAACCACAACACGATATTTGTTGTTGCTGTTCTGGACCAGCCGGCATTCGGTCTCTGGCTTTATCTGATCGCAGGCATCAATAAGTTTGGCCTATGGCTGACCAATATGCAGTGGCAGACCAACAACAATATCGATAAGACAAACAGCATTCAGTTGCTTACCAAAAAAAAAAAAAAAGACAAAAACAAAAACAAAAAATATCTTCAAGATGTTTTCCAGAAATCTTACCAAAATAAACTGCTGCAACATTGCGTGTTCAATGTGTGGAATTCAGATTTTTGGCATGAGTTGCAAAAATGAATATATTAAATATATGACAAGTTTGAAAGTGGATTTTATCAACTGAATAAATATATATATTTTATGCTACAAAGAGCAATGAAATAGCAATTGAACTAATTGTTGAAAGTTATGAAACATTTATTTAAATTACATTTTTAAGAGTGGTTTAATATAGCTTTTTGGAGAGGATAATTGATCACAAAATATGTGATAAATTACGGATTTAAAAAAATTTACTTAAAATAACCCTGGCTGCAAGAAAGCAATGAAAATGTATACCATAAAAATAAAAAGGTAAATATATAATAAAAATTAAAAATATAAATATAAAGTTTTCTAATAATAAGACTGTGGATAGAGAAATGTATTTGTCTTGCTGTCAATAATAATATGAAAGGAAAGTTATTATTGTGAATTATTAATTAGAATTTAAATATTTAAAAGTTTTCTTATAGTACGACTCCCAATTCCTGGTATATATACGAACTTTGGATAGAGTACTTTTTTTTTTTTTTGCAGTCAATTATAATATGTAAGAAAAGTTATTATTCTAAATTATTAATAGTAATTACAAATATTTAAATTTTTCTCTTAACACTACTTTTATTTCCTGGTATATAGATGAACTTTAAATAGAGAAATTTCGTGGTATTGCAGTCAATTATAATATGCAAGGAAAGTTATTATTGTGAATTATTAATAGGAATTAAAAATATTTAAAAGCTTTCTTATAATAATAATAATAATAATTATAATAAGATTCCCATTTCCCAGTATATAGATTAACTTTGTATAAAGAAATTTCTTTGTCTTGCTGTCAATAATAATTTGTAAGTAAAATTATTATTGTAAATTATTAATAAGAATGAAAATTATTTAAGGAGTTTTTTTTATAGTAGAGAACTTTCTTTGTTTTGCAGTCAATTATAATATGTAAGGAAAGCAATTATTGTAAATATCTTTGAGCAATTAAGAATATTTAAAAGATTTCTTATTATAAAACTCCCATTTCCCGGTATATAAATGAACCCTGGAGAAATAAATTCCTTTTCTATGCAGTCAATTATAATATGTAATTAAAGTTCTTATTGTAAACTGTTGATAGGAATTTAAAATATTTCAATTTTTTTTGTAACACTTCTTCCATTTCCTGGTATATAGATGAACTTTCTATAGAGAACTTTCTTTGTCTTGCTGTCAATAATAATTTGTAGGTAAAATTATTATAGTAAATTAATAAGTGCAATTTAAAATATTTAAAAGTTTTCTTTTAATACGACTCCCATTTCCTGATATATAGATGAACTTTGGATAGAGAACTTTCTTTGCTTTGCAGTCAATTATAATATGAAGGAAAGTTATTATTGTAAATTGCTTAATCAAACATTGTGCATTTGCAAGTGGAGGGACAGTTGATGTATACACACATGTGTGTGAATAGATGAAAGTACATCAATTAAAACTAATAGAACAATTAAAGAAATGCACCCAGCGAGGAGAAAGATGACAAATGAATATAGATAGAGAAAAAACAGAGAAAAGATCTGCCCTGAATGCGGAACTGTGAGAGTGTTGAGAGTTTTGTAGTCGCCGACTTTGGCAATTAAACAAGACGAATAAATAAACGCGTGAATGAATGAATGAATAAGTGAGTGGGAGTGAGAAAACATATAGTTTCTTAACTCTTATTCCCAAGAGGCATAAATTGGACATTTGGGATTAAATAGAATTTTCTACATTTCTACATAGATGAGGCAAAGCTGATGGCGTGGCCAGAGAAGGCGTTGCCCGAGTTGCAAAGTGCACAAACAGTTAAACGGCAGCAAGCAGTCGTAGATGCTGTTGCAGTTGCAGTTGCAGCAATGCCACCCACTTGTAATTGCGGGCAACATGCAATTTTGAGACAGCTGCTGACAAGCAGATCCCAAGACATAAACAATTTGCGCTATGAATTATGAAAATTTCTCTGTGTGTGTGTGTGCATCCAAGTCTCTGCTCTAATTAACTAAGTGCGAGTCGAGCAAGGCTGGGAGTGGTAATCAGGAATCAGGGTTCGCTGCGAAGTGGTCGCAGCACCCATTTTTGGCTTCATGCATTTTTAATTCCCTTAATAGCTTTTTGTCTCTGTGCCCCGACATTGATGGACCAGCCGCAAAAGCGACAGACAAAACCAAAAAATTAAAAACACCAAAAATTTTGTGGTAGTCACAGCTGCCCGTGTGCCACCACCCACAAGCCCAGATTAAGCGGATGTTGGCAAAAGTTTCGCTTGGATCGGTTGGAAAAGTTGTGTTGTTACCTGGATGCGCAGCTGTGAGCCAACTAAGCGCAACGTGTCGTCCATCAAAATTAATTACAAAAGACGCAAAAAGTGCAGGCCACAGTTGTCAGTGGCATGGTGGAAGTTGGCAAGCTCAAAAGTTAAAAGGGGGCCCGGCGCCAGGGCAATAAGCCAGCCAAGTGGCGCCCTCTAACGGACCTCATGGCAAGCACCAAACCAAGCGCCCAACTCCCAGTGCCATGTCCTCATCCGTCAACACCGCCAGCCGCTTAACAAGTTGCAACAAACTCGACAAACTTTACAAAATGATAAATTGTCGCGCCGTCCCTCCCTCTCCCCAATCCACATTTTATTTACCAGCTTTTTTGCTTGTCAGCAAAAGCAAAAAGCGTTGCATACTTTGGGGCGACGATTTGGCCACAAGGCAGCCAAATTGATTGCGATGTGATTGAGTTTTTTATATGTAATGCAATTGTTAACATTATTGGTAATTAGACGCTTATTAACTGAAAGACTTTGTTAACAAATTTACATGAAAACAGTTTAATAAAAATTATTGGTTAAACGGCAACAATTGTAATAGAAATAAATTCGATTACAAATAATATGAGATAAAAAAAAATATATATAAATATATCATTTTTTCGAACTAACTCTTAATTTATTAAAAATAAATTTCTATACAGCTTAAACTGACAGCTTTAATAATTCCGCGTTCAGATTGCATAAATGCAATTTTCCAGCCAATTTCAACACAATGATTTTGTGTGCAGTGTAAAAGTGGCACAACAATGGAGCTGTTGCAACATTGTTGCCATAATAAGAATAATGTCGTTGCTGCCACATGCGAGTCACACTGATTTATTGGCTAATGCGCATTTCATGCTCGCAGCAAGGACAAATTAATTAATAACAAAAGTGCTGGGCGGCACAATTGTTGATTTTTAATTAAGGCAGTGAATGGGCAACAAATTAAATGGAGAAAAAAAAAAACACGAAATGTTGAAAGCGTGACTTTAATTATAAACAAATAGGAGCAGATATGAGGCCATAGATAAAATAAACAACATAATTAAAAGCGAACAACAAGTCAAATACAAAATATAAAGAACAAAAAGTTGTCAACGTTTTGAACTCACTGTGCCGGGTCGCAGTTGGTACAAACATTTCTGCAAATATTTGACAAACAACAAATGTGACGACGACGACGACGGCGACATCAACTAATAGCCCAAGTATCCTTAACATGTCCTTGAGCACAACAAACCACCCAACCACCCCAAGCTCTTTTTCTAGCCAAGCCTTTTAATGCAAACCGCAAACGTTGCCGCTGCTCTTCGAAGGGGGTGTCAGGGGGGCCCTCTGGCGTCGCATGGCTCGTGCCGTTGATATCCTGTCAGCGATAATGTCACACATGGCTGCCCTTCCTGTCCTTGTGTGACTTTCTAATTAAAAATGTTAAAAAAATTTGCGCTTGTCAAAGGACTACAATATCTAAATTGGATATTCTTTTTACAGTCTTGACATTTTTCCTTTACAGTTTGGCATTTGAACTCGGGCAAGGATGCTCAAGGACATGCACGCATTTCTGACTATTTCAATTGTACAATTGGTAAGCAATCTTCAGTTTAAAGGAAGTAAAGAAATAATTCCAACCAGCAAGGACCTTCTTTGAGCCCAGGTTTTTGCAACAATTAATACTAGTTTGTGCCATTTTATTCCATTTATAAATTCTTGCAGTTGTAGAAAATTATATTTAAATAATAAAAAAATATTATTTGCATATAGCAAATCCTTCATATATTGCCTCCTGTGAGGATTGAACTCACGACCCCTGGTTTACAAGACCAGTGCTCTGCCACTGAGCTAAAGAGGCGCCTGTTTAATGTGCATCACAGAAGCCAACATATCTTTAAGTATGTTAAGTATCTTTCAGCAATTGTATCTATCAGTGCGTTACGATAGTATCTACAGTTCGAAAAAGATATGATATGGTTCGTAAATAAACATTTATTGTTTTTAATTAGCGCAAGTGCAATTTGTAGCTGGGAAATGTTAGCTGAAGATAAAAATCAGCAAATAAAAAATTTTGTTGGTAGCTTTAAACTATTAAAAAGTTTTAAATTTTGGAAATGTTAGCTGGAGATAAAAAACAGCAATAAAAATAATTGGTTGGTAGATTCAAACTATTAAAAAGTTTGAAATATAAATTTTGTATGAGTTTTTAAAACGTACAATAAGTCTATTTAAATATATATAAATATCCAAAATATTTCACACACAAAAAAATAAAGTCAGATTACCAAAAAAAGCATTTTCAAAATGATAACCTTTTTTTAAATGTTCTTTTCGGTTCAGTGAAGCGTTTTTATTTTTCCTCAACAAAAAAAAGGAGTAAATAATCAACTTACCTGCTCCAAAAGCTAGAATATAGCCAGGAACAGGAACGCAGTGCGAACATGTTTGCGGATTTAATCCTTCCAGACGAATGCGTTGAAATTATTTATTATGACGCAAAAGTTTTTTTTTCCGGCCGCGACATTTTTTGAACACGACTGCGTCCGTTATCTGTAGCCGAAAAGGCAAAGGCCTCCATTGGGGTCCAAACACACACACCCAGACACACACACACACACAGTCCCGGGGGTAAAAACAAAAATAGAAAATTTACGTGAGTTGAGCCCGTCTAAAGCTTTAAAAGGTGGACAGTTCTTAACGCTTTGCGGGCGTCACAATATAAATTTGGCTATAAGCTGATTTTCAACAGACATCAAAAGACCAAAAAAGCCACAAATTTTTTTGTTTATACGGCAAATTCGTTTGTGGCCGGCAAGAAAATCAGGCGTAATTCAGGCTTAATGACTAATTTTAGATGGGATAACGATGTCGTAATGATATCCTGTCATGGCTATGACATCATTGTCAGCAGATAAATATATTGCAAATTGAATTTTGGGGGAATTCCCTTTTCATTTGTCTGCAAATAAATTCAGTCTTTAAGAGGGGTTTTCTTAACCCTTTTGTTGATTTTTTCTTGTTTCTTATAGCGTAATTTGCCATGCAGAAGTCATGTTTTCTTAAGTGTCTTATTGTTGGCAATTAGTGGGGCTTTAATTGCCATACCATTAACAATTTATAAGCCACAAAATGTGGCAACGGTTGTGCTTTATGGTGCTTGAGTCAGTGCTGAAATGTCTGGGACAAAAAGGGAATTTCAACCACCTCTGCGGGGCCAGTTATTGACTGACCAGATCATTAATCCTGCGCTTGTTAACCAAAAACAATTTGTCCAAATAACAATTAAGGCTACCAACCACAGGCTCGCACCCCTTGCACACCGCCTACACTCAACACACACACACCCCCCACAGCCTCTGACAGTTGGCTAATGAAATCTGTTCTTTCCAAAGTGAAGTGAAAGTAACAAAATCGTAGATAAATTTCCCTTTGATTAATGACTTCAACAAATATTTCTCTCTTTGATTTCTGTATCTTTATTTTTTGTGGTTTGCCTGCATTTTGTTTAAATTTTTTAAAATTTAATTTAACTGCTCTTTTAACATAAATTGTTTGCAGCTGTCGCTCTTTGTCCTGGCTCGGCATCCATTAAAGTCCATTATTTCATGCATTTCTCTGGACAGCATCGCATTGTATATCACAATTTTGGACAACAATGACTTTTAGGAATATAAATAAAAAATAGAAATATAAATAGAAGAGACTTGGTTGATATTATGCATTTGCAGCTCCTAATGGAGCTATTGTGCTGGCTTGCACAGGAATTTAAAATGAACCTCTACATTTTTATTAAAAAACTAATAAATTGTTTTTATTATATTAAAGTATTTAAATAGAAAAGCTGAAATTTTCTTGCATTCGTCATATTTTAATTTAATTTTAAGAATAATTAATTTTCTTAAAATATTATTTAATCTATATAAATATCACTCATATAAAAATTTAGGCAAAATTATTTTTCTACATAAATCTAGTTATGATAAATTCGTATATTAAAATAATTTTAAAATAAGTTTATACCCTTTTTATCGTATAATATTTATTTATGGATTGCTGCTTTTCTATAAGGAATAAATGTATATATCATAATCATTTGTCAGTTTGATAAACTCGTTTAGAAAATGCCAGCTTAAGTTGCCATCATTTACACAGTGCATTGGGGTTATTTACTTGAACCATTGTGGCACATTCCTGCAAATAGAAATAATTAGCGCTTGACCAGCCAACAATTGTCAATAATTAACATAATGGAACCATAAATTGCAAAAGTCCACCCCAGAAGAAAGTCCAATGACACAAACAATGCTGCGAAAGGAAAGCAGAAAATAAATATTATCATTGGCAACCACAATAAATTCTAGAGAAAGCGTAAAATGTAACGCCCCATAAATTAATATGAAATGTGCATATGGTGTCCAAGTTTGCCCCCGATGCTTATCTCTAACAATTGCAACCAAAGAGAGAGAGAAAGTGAACGGTTCACATGATAGTGGAAAAGTGGACACAGGCTTAATTACTGCCACACCCCGCCCGCCCCACTAGATGTAGAAAGCAAATGTCCATTTGGACATATCCAGGGGCTAGCGAGCCTATGGAGGAGGCTGCGGATTCGCTTGGAGTCGCTTCTTTGGTTAATTACCAAGATGTATGCGTGTCGCGCACACAGCCCAATTAACCCCCATTATGGGCGACTGAGTTTGTGGGTGACGACTCGAACAGCATATTTCAACAGGCGGCAACTCCAGCGCCAAACACTCGTCCTGGGCGTGTGAGTTCAGGCGCTGCATGGGGTCAAGCGCTCGCTTGGGCAAGTAATTAAGATTTCTGCTTGCTGCCCCACACCAACAACAACAACAACAACAGCGACACCAGCAGCAGTAGCAACCACAACCACAACACAAATGAGCAACAAGCATCCGCTACACCAGTCACATATCCATAAAGACGCTCTATGCAACGCAAACAACTCAACATGTAACAACGCCCCCCGCCCCTGCCACTGCCACGCAACACCAAATTGCTTTATGATGTTGCAGATTATGATAATAATTGCCATCTGGACTGGACTGGACACTGAGCAGGCAGCCAAGGGCGCTTCACCAGCAAAACAGCGTTGACACTTTAAGTGATTTAATGTTATTGTCTTTGAACAGATCGCCAGCAATATGACTATATAAGTGCCACATACTCTCCACAAGAGTTGCAACAGTTCCAACACAAGTGCAAATAATTTAATGAATATTAATGCGTAATATTTAATTGAAATGTTTCGCTCTTAAAGCATATTTTTATTCATTTTTTTAAGTTACTTTTAAGCAGATTTTTTTAAATATTACATCTGCTATAAGATGTATAAAAAATAAATTAATAAATCAAAAATATATTTGTACAAAAAAATTATAATATTTACAAGCAGATTTTCATATTTTTAAAGTTTTTAATTTTTAATAATTAAATAGTACTAGCCATGATAAATAAAAACAAATAAATGTTAAATATTTATATGTATTACAAAATCACTAGCTTATTATTTATGTATTTATTTTAGTTTTAATCTATATATTTATGTATGTATTTATGTACAAATTACGTATAAATATTATATACAACACAAAATTTAAAATGTTATCTTTTTTATCTGGCATTAAATGCATTAAATTTAATATTTTGTGCAAGTTTATTGACATGAAATGGAATAAATCCGATACCACTGAACCGTTCGGGGACTGAAAATGCTTATTTTGTATCTCTCTCTCTCTCTCTTTCTTTCTATATTTATCTCTGTCTCTCTCTCTTTATCCCTCTTGTATGCGTGAACAGCTATTGAAATGTTTTTGATTGGAAAAATGTAATTTCCTATACGCTTCAGCGTGTGCTTATCGGAGCAGCATTGTGTCAAAAAATTGTCAATTTTTTTGCAAACGAAATTTGTATTTTTTTTTTAAATTTAATTCAAGCTTAAAATCAAGCATTGAATGGAAAGCATTTAACGGATATCTAAAACTTTTTTTTGCGATATGCTGTAATTGTACACAGAGCGAGCCTCACACCACAATTAATTAAGCCCAAGCCTCTTGACAACAATGCCAGAAACCAAATGCTAAAATTCATAGACAGTTTCCAAATATATTTTCTTTTCTCTTTTTTTTTGCTTTACAATTTTTTTTTTAGGATAAGTTCTACAGTGAATGCGAGTAGCTTCAATTACAATTTCGAGTTTCGATTTGTTGTGCGACGCAGCCAATGGGGAAAGAAGAGCAAAAAAAAAAAGGTTTATTAAACGCTTTTTGTGACTGCCAACCAATTTTCGCATTCATGGAAACTCGTTGGCCACATAAAAGGCGGCTCCAAAGCCGCAGAAGCAGCAGCAGCAGCCGTGGAGTGAAATTCATTTTTTCCATTAAATCGAACCGTTGATTGTGCATGAAGCGCACATGCACAAATGTCAACGCTCGGTTAGATGGCAGCAGCCTGATAGGTTGCCACCTACCCTTCCCCCCCCCCCCTCTCTATCACTCTCTGGCACGCCTGCCCCCCTGCTACGCTTATCCATGTGGGGCGGCTGAGTGCCAAAGCGCGTCGACTCTGTCACATGCGAGTGGCAAAAGCCACCCAGGGGAGTATTTTTCATCGCACTTTTCAGCATGACAATTCCAATTGCCGATTGCCGACTGCCCAAACACCCTACAACTCCCACACACCCGCAAAAAGAGCTCAAGCCGAGTTTGACCAGCGCAGTTTTCTCATAGCAAAGATTTGGGATATATATGTGGTATACAATTTCTGGTCACTTTCCACATTTTTTTTTCCACTTGAAATTCGATACGAACCGAAATGGCTTTTTGACAAACAATGACACGAACTCACCTACTATTTGTGGCACATTTGTATCGGGTTTTTTTATTCTCCTTTTTTTGGGAGTTGTTTTTTTTATTGCTCCCATTGAGAATCGCATTTGCAAATGAATTGCTTATTGACAGTTTGATAGAATGTTGGCTCGTTGACAGTTACTGATGTGGTTCTTATTGTTGTTGTTGTTGTTGTTGTTGTTGTTGTTGTTGTTGTTGTCATCTCGATACGGCTGCCTTTTGTTGTTCTTTAATTATTCGATGAGACACAAAGCAAGCAAAAGTTAAAAAAAGAAGCAAGAATATTGAGCAATTGTCTGAGTTGAAGCTTAAACTGAATTCAAAATAAAACATAAGTGAATTAAGAAATAATTATAAATTTTAAGAATTGAAAGGCTTGGTTTATTTTTAATCCTTAAAACTTACTCTTATCTTTCTGACTTTATTTCAATGCGGAATTGAACAGTTGTTATACATTTTTGAGTTGTTTGCAGAGTGCACTCTTCAAATTTGTCGCATTTCCCTTATCATTATGTGGCATGAATAATAATAATAATAATAAATTCGCATTGCAATTAACAACTTGGCTTCTCGTTCAATTTTTTAATGCATGCAAAATCCATTAAATCACTTAAAATGCACAAATCTCCGCTGTGACTGCATTAAAATGCTAAAAAGCGAGTGAACACATTTTGAGAATTTGAGAGCACTTCACAGCAATGACACATAATACGACTACAAACAGTTGTCGCCACAATGATGTGCCGAGGAGTCTGCGATTGTCCTGGCAGTGGAGGTGGAGGACAGGAGTCTCTCGCTAGCCTGTGACCGTCCACGACCACGTTGTGCTGCTTGATGTCGATGATAATGTAACAACACTCAACCTCCTCTCCAGCTGAACCAAAGGGTGCGGGCAGACAACACTGAGACTGGGTTGGGCTGGGTTTGGGATGTATACGGTTAAAGGGTTGGACATGCGTGCAGAATCCATCAACAAGGGTAAAATGAATTGTCACAGTTCTTAGATTTAATTACGGGCAACAGCCACATGCAAATTAAGACCGGACTCGGTTACATCTGTTTAATATCAATATTAATATTTTAATAGCTTTATTTTTACTAAATATATAAAGCTTAGAAAACATTTTCCAAATCCAACTGCTTCCAATTACTCAAAAATTTTTTACTTATAAAAGAATTTATTTTTTTCTTGAACCTTTATTAGCTCTCTAACCTTCTAACTGAGTTCATATTAAAGTATTTTTGGTTCGATATTCCATTTTATATACCTCCCCAGTTTGTTCATATACCCATCGGCAAACTGTCAAAGTTGAAATTTAAAAATGTCAAAAAATTTGACACGTAGCCACACTTCCGATCCTGATGCGATTTATATGTGAATGATGTCATGCATGAAAAACTGATAACAAAATATTGACAAAGAGTTCACTGTAAATGCAAATATAAATATATAAATACATATATATATATATATATATATATATATATATATATATATATATATATTGTGGGAACGCCAAGCAAACAAATGATCCCTTCAATTTATATTTAAAATTTGTAAAAATAAAAAACCAAAAATATATATATCAGCTTAGACTTTTAAAATAGTTTTAAACTAACAAATATTTTAGATTATACTTTAATAATATGTTAAATTTATTATTGTAAAATAAAAAAAAATATATATATATAAAATATGATAATTAATTCTACTCCACAAACCCCCTAAGCATTCCCAATAAACCACTAAAATCTACTAGTGCTGAAAAATAATAAACGGTTGTTATTAAAAATTGAGCATCCTTTTGAGAAGTATCCTTATAAAACTGGCTAACGAGTACTAATGGACCTGCTGATGGTGCCGAGAGTGGACCATTTGCAAATTGCCGAATATGGTTGGCCAGCTGGGGCCCGGCACATGGCAAAAGGTGGGCGGGATTTTCAATTAGCCTAAAACCAGGCAAAAAGGCTGTGGAGAGCTGGTGACCAAAATATTTAATACCTTTTATCCAGCCTCATAATTCGCATAATGACAAAAAGTCTCATTTGGTAATTTATGCAGTGGGCATCAACAAAACAGTAAACGGAGCACCATTCAACAACCACCCGACCACAATTCACTGACCATCCGGATGCACTTCAACTTTCCACCCTGTTGCGTACAATTGATGGGTTGGAAGGGGTGCGCGGGGCGGGGCGGGGCGGGGTAGAACACCCGCTGGCACACGACAGCCGTCGTCGAATTGTTGCAAAAGTGCGAAACCGCAAATGTTAAGCGCAACACAGAAGTCAATGCCACCACTACCACCACCGCGACAACCATCCAAAACAAACCCACCGACAACCACAAATGTTCTACTTTGCTGTCGACCCACTCGATTCCGTCGGCAAAGCTCTTCAATTTGCTTGCCATCTATTATGGCAGCTCATTGTGGGATTACCGTTCCACAACCACGGAGCAACCACTACTCAGTGGTTGTGGGCACTGTCAGTGCGTCGTTGGCGTTAACATTGACTGCGGACTGTGGACTGTGGCGACGGGACAGGGGCGTTGAGCAATTGCTAATAAAAAGGGTGGAAAATCCACTTTGCCATGGCATTTGATTTTGATTTTTCTCTCTGTTTGTCCATTGACTCCTGGGACTTGAACGCGGTTTGACATCGGGTATAGGTATAGGGGGAGATCCTGGGAGATACATTTCCTTAGCTGACTTTTGATGTCATCGGATAAGCAAAGGTTTTGCGTACTTTCACTAGGTAAATTTACGTAGTGGAAAAAATACTACATATATGCAAAAAAAAAAAATAACTTTAATAATAAATGCAAAATTTTTATACTATCCATTTTCTAAAATAAAATCTGGAAAGGGGTTTGAAGTAGTTTAAAACTAAAAAAATTAAAGAAGTTGGAATCAAAAAGACTCACTTAGAAAATATTAGTATGTCAGAAATCGCAAACTAAACCTGAATATGAACCAATAGAAAAGGCTAATTCATCAAGGCAGAGCTAAGCTGCTCCTGAAATCGGAATGGGCATTTAGGAGGAGGCAACGAGGAACAATGAATTAATGGCATCCAGCTGAGTGAGTTCTTGTGCTGGTCTTTACAGGATTACTCTCGATTACAGGATACATTACAAGTACAACGGGTGGGCAACAGTTGGGCAAAAACAGCCGAGACAGGAATAGGTAACAACACCCGCTGGGAATGATCAATCAATTCGAATCATATTTGATTCCATGCAACTGACTGAACAAAGTCCATGTGTAGTGGGGTGGATTTTGGAACTGGGCAATGGTTAATCTTACATTATGATGATTATGATTATTGCATTGCGATTGATGTCGAATGGAAGCCATGTTAATTATGAAATTACGTTTTGGTTTGGGTTTTAGCAACCTGAAATCAGTAATTAAACATTGCAAACTAGACGAACCCAAAGCAATTGTCCGGCAAACAAATCATTTTCTGGGCATATTACACGATATGAATAAAAAAATAATTAAACACACACACAACACACACACACAACACACACACACAACACACACACACACAAATACATCGACATTTTGATTTGGATTTTTGTCTGCAGTTAATGAAAAACGGAAACGCCACTTGTTTTATTTTTTCATTCAACAACCTCATCAGAGCCAACCCCTCACTCCTCACTCCATCCCCCCCAAAGCTTGTTTATGTGTCTTCCATGATGAGTAAGGGGAGGGGTTGGGGAGTTGCTGTTTGCTTATGTACTTTGTTTTTAGCGATTAATTAATGCAATTAATCTGCAGCGGGATTCGTGACTTTAAGCCTCGGGATTCTGCCTTTCAGTTTTGATGAAATTGTTTGTGCGCATTTCTGTTCCTCTCCTTCTCGCTTCGTTTCCCCCCGCGCTTCCCTGTCGAGCAATGAGTGTAAATAAATGGTAAAGATTAAGTTGAGATTATCACTAATAAAGAAATTAATTAAGGCTTACAAATGTACGCACTGGGTAAATATTGCACATATAAGGAAATTAATTGTTAAGTCTTATAATTGTTGTCTATTTGTATCCTTATGTTTGTAATGCCAAGTTGGTGATTATATATATATATATATATATATGAAAAAAATATATATATATATAAATTAATTTCTCTAGTTCGAATAGATTGATTAAGAACATACTAAAGAAAGTTTTTTGCTCTTCTGATGTTTGGCAAATAAATTAATTCAAGACTCGATTTAAAATAAACTTTGATTGCAAATAGACAATAAATTCAGAAACTGAACCAGAGTAGACATAGAGATTAATGCATATCTGGTGAATAGAAACTAATTTAAATAATCACGAAAAACTTTCAAAAATTATTCATCGAATATGATTTTTTTATATTTATTTATTTATGAAATAATAAATAAACGGAGACTCAGAAAAATCTTTTTATTTTTGAGATAAGCTAATAATTCGATCTGTATATTTAGTAAATATAACATTAATATATATATATAGTAAATATAGAAATATATCTGATAGCTTAATTTTCACAATTTATATAAAACCTGTATCTATTTTTCAAAGCAATTTTTTTTTAAGCCTAGATAATCATAAGATTAATAATAATGCTACTTAGTTAAGCATATCTTTGCATACTTTACTCTGTACGGAATCTAAATAACTTTTGTGTGATTAATAATTGAAAACATTTTATAAGCTGACTATAAAATACATCCTCATAATATTTCATATTCCCTTTCTGGAATTGTATCTTGGAATATATTCCTTGCTTTTTGCGTGTCTTTTTGATAGCCACTTTGTTGGCCCCTTCATAGTTATAATCATTTATGGCCAACAAACTGATGCAATTTGGCGCCCAGTTCAGTAAAATTCGAATTGTGGTATCTGTTAGCACTTGAACAAATTACCATATTAATTGGTACTAATTAAAAATTCATTAAAACACTGAACCCAGGCTAAAAACGCTTGGCCGGAATCGGGAGTCTGCAGCAATGGCGTCTGGTAATTTATTATGCTTTGTCATCTCTATGTCGCCAGGACCAAATGTGCAAAATGATAATAATAAACATTTCCATTTTCATAATGACTCCGATATCAATGAGTTCATAATGTACACAGAGACTGTGTACTTTCAATTAAAAGCCAACTTTCAACCATAATTCAAAAACTAAAATATGCAAAACGGGTTTGCGGTGAAAGTTTCAATAGCATCGATTTCCACAAAAACCCAGGGGATGTAAAGTGTGCTCCGTATATAAGTATTACTGTATATCTGTAATGGCTGTAATAATGACAACCATACACCCCCACACACACACACACAAAGGCATGCACCTGTGACATCTGTGCACCACCGCATTTCGCTATTCATGCCATAAATTCCGGCTGTGTGGCACATTAATTAATTTGCTTTGCGACATTTCAAAAGGATTATTTACCGCTCATTTCATGTGTGTGTGTGGGTTTGTTGTTGTATGTACTCATGTGCTTTTATTTATGTGTATAACACAGAGGAGAACAGAAGAGGAAAGTATTTTTTCCCTTATATAAAGAATATGCTGCAAACTAGGCCTAAAGATAATTATTTTATGTCTCCTCTTTTAACAATTTTTATATAATATTTTCGAATTCAAGACTTAAAAACAATTCCATTTGGAATAATAATTGTAACATTTTCATTTCTTTGCCATTTATGTAATTAAAATGTTGCTCCTCAGATACCGTTGCACTCCTCCTTTTGCAAATGAAACCACCAACTCCAATATTCTATTCCAATCCCCCAAAGGGGCAACACTCAGTCTCAGCTGCGTGTCGAAAAACTTTGTGACATTATAAAATCTAATGAACAAAAATTAATTTACAATAATAACTCAACTAACACGAAACGATGCCACAAGCTGCTAACCAACTCACTCCAGAAACAGCTCCAACCAATAATCCCTCCCACCCATTCTGCCAGTTCCAGTTTCAGCCACTGAAAGAGTTGCACTGTGTGCCAAAAGCCAAAAAACCCCTGGGAAAGAGGATGTGGCAGTGGGAGGAGTGGGCTGCCGAGTCGCGATTTCAAAGTGTTTCCGTTTTCAATTTGCATAAAGTTCGTTAAAATGTCTAACGCCATTAATGAGCAGCCCAAAGGGGATGGAGGGGGAGGGGGCAGAATTTACCTGTTGCCTGGAAAAGAGTGTCATCGGCTGTGCCCAGTGGTACGTACACACACAAGTGTAAATGGATCGCCTTGTGCTATCCGGTAATTGTGTGTAATTAAATCCAGCCCGCAGCCCAAAAATAACAAATGACAAACACTTTGAGCCTGTGGTTACAAAAGTGGGTTTGGTTTGGTTGCCTCCTGGTTATTCGATGCCAAAGCTCAAACTCACTCACAACACCCACAACTCTCCACCCTGCACCCTCCAACCCTTTGCCTACTGTCTTTGTGGCATTTTGCTTTAATTATGTTGCGTGAATAATTTTTGCTCTTTGTTTCATCTATTTATGAGTCATTGATATTCCTTGAAAAGTCTTTGCATTAATTAGTGGAAGCCTTTCTGTAATTAAATACATCTGCAATTTATAATTTGGTAAAGGATCTTAAAAAAATAATTTTATTTTAATGTTGAGTTTTACTAAATTTTTCATTACTCTGCAATACTTTAATACATTTTTGAGTCTAGTTTTTGTCATTCTTATTTATTTCAAGCTTAGAAATACTGCAAGTTTGTAAATTGTTAATTCGCTGATTGAGTAACTAAATGCATTTTTTTTTTCCAGTTGGCTACAACTGTGACACGACTGGAAACTCCCACGATTAATTGTTTATTCATTAGCACCTCCTAAGTTCTGTGTAAATGTTGGGTAGTTGCGTTAAATTAAATGCAAAAATGTAAAAAAAAAAAAAAAACAGGCAATCAGTCGCACAAAACCCACGCAGTTAAAAAAGGCTAACAACAGGCAAAGTGCAAAAAACAGCAGAAACAACTGCAATTTTCGTGGTGGCTTCAATCAACACAGATGCGGGGAACGGGGGCAGAGTCTGTCAATGATCTCAGCGCGAGGCACCGCAAATTGTGGCAAGCAAAACCAAACAGCATCGCTGCCGCAGAACGTTGCCAATCTGGACGATAACACAATGCAAAATAAAAGTGTTAGAAATTCGCTTTTGGCCACATCCCGCTGTGCAAAATACGCTAACTTTGACCACATATCACAAATAAGTAAAACAGTTTTGCTATTGTGGTTTTTGTGGTAGTAATTTGAATGAATTGCTACTGTGTAATTTGGCTTTTATTTATTATATACACATAAATATTTTTTGAGATTTTTTTTTGATATTCTATAAAAAAATTTGCTATTAATTTTTAAACTTTTTAAGAATTCTAATTTTTTGATATTCTATAAAAAGATTTGCTATTTACAGTTGACCAAAGTTAATTTTTAAACTTTTTAAGAATGCTAATTTGTGTCATGAATTTGTTGTCCGTAATTGGAATCAAAATCAAATAATTCATATTTTTTATATTTTATTTTAAACTGACTAAGTTAAGTAGTTTCAAATAGTTTTTTCAAGCTGATTGTAGAGGCTGATATTAGCCATTTATCAGGTTAGTCCGCCATCTGCTTAGCCTGGCTGACATTCTCATTTATATTTCAAAAGATTTTAACTCAAAAGATATTCTCGATCTAATAAAGAAGTAACAATTATTTTCATATGGTTCGCAAAATTTGTGTTTAATTAAACGAGTAAATTTTTATTAATAATAATATTACAATTCATAATTATAATATAAAATTTATTTTTACATTTTTATAGCCACAACACGTTTCTAATTGCCAATTGCGAGTGGTCATTAAGAGCCAAAAGTAACGATTCCACCAAAAGAACCGATTACCTTATCTCAAGCTTAAGGGACGACCATTCATGACAGGACCAGGACCAGGACGACCTGACCGAATGTTGTAATTAACCTCGCAGTTGGCGTGGGGCAAACAAGTTGCAACTAATCCTGAATTATTATTATTTGCCATAGTCAAGCAAAAGACGAGCAAATGGTTTATTTTCAATTTATGGCCCAAAAGGGTTACAAAACGTTAACTTCGAGTGACGGGGGCAAACTCCTGGTTTTGGATTTTGAGCAATGTTTCCAAATCATTTGCATATGAATTTTGTGGCAACCTCGCCTCGCCACTTGCCTAGTTGAGCATTCAAATTACTGTTATTATTATTTTCACTCATATGCCACTTGTACGTACCCCTGAGGTGAAGCTTGTGTGGGTTTGGGGCACCATTAAAATTCAACACGACCTTTGCGCTACGCTCGGCTTGGAGCACTCCAGCTTTTGGGATTTTAATTCTATTAGATGAGGCCAACGGCTCGCCGCTTATCGCTGCCGGCACACATGTCGCCTCCCCCTGCACCCTGGCCACAGTTCGAGGCGCGTAAAAGGTTAAAATTATAATTTGCGGCTTCTGCGGCGCACTTTATTACCGCATTTCATACGCAACTTTGGCATTTGCAGTCAACAAGCGTCGACACGCTTAATTTCTTGGCCGCCTTCTCATAACATTTGTTCAACAACATGTTTTAGCCGGAGAGGTTGCGGCTTTGTTTGCTCGCCGTGTTCTCAGAAACAAAAGGGATTTTTAATGGTCCTGCGTGGTCGCTTATCAGCGTCGGATATCCTTGCCACAAAACAAATAAAGGTTAGTTGCGAGTATTTTGGCATAGGTTTTTTGGGGTTTTCCCTGTTTGCTTGTGGAAAGTGCGACAAGTACGCAAAATGCGCAAACTTTCGCACTTCTCTCTGGCTAAAATAGCGATAAGCCCAGTTTGAATTATTTCGTTAGCTGCCAAAGTTATTTATTTTACAATGCTAGAATTTAGAATTTTTGAAATGGGTAGTTGACTAAAATGGGAAGAATTCAGGTTTTGTTCAGATATTTTATGATAAGCACGAAATTACTTTGCACACCTGTCTTAATTGCGTTTTCTTGTCATTTACTTGAATACTTTACATATATTATAAGGCTATATTAAAAAATGTTGTAATCAAATAGATTTACTGAAATCATAAATTTTTTTAAGAATAAGAAAACATTCCCATTTAAACAGATTTAGTTTTCTTTGGCAGCCAACATTTTTATTAACTAAAAATTACCAAAATCTTTTCATATATAATAATTTGGCTATTTTCTTCTGCTTCTTACTTCTTAATTTTTTTTTTACCAATTACGCGTTCTATTTGAAGCATTATTTCAATTTTAAATTAAGCATTTCATTTTCATTTTTAAGTAAATCTGGTAAAAATAACTTGTGTGCCCCGAAAATCATGCTGAAATACATCCAAGTAAGTCATCAACTTTTCGGAGAGTTAGTATATTAATGGTTTTATGCTCTCTGAGTTGGTCCCACGCCTATTGGGGTAATGGCATGCAAACAAGCTCAAGCCTTGGCCACACCCATTGCTAAAAATAACAAATTGTCAACACATAAGATGGCATTTAATCTTCAACAAATTGCGAGCCACTTGTGCAGACAGCTTAAATAAATACAGCAGACACCACCTGCAGCACCAATACCACCACTGCCACCACCTCCCGCATCATCTAGTAATCTGCCGCCCCGCGAAGATTCTACAAGTATTTCGCTTGGCAATCTATCAAGTGAGGCAAACTGTGGAATACGCATCATGTTATGCGGAAATTTGTGGAAATCTCTTTGGGGTTTTTCTTTTTCATTTTTTTTTTGTACTCGTTTTGCTATTTTTGTGTTGTAGTCATGGGAAATTTGCATTTTAAGTCAATAAATTCACTTTGCATACGCACACACGTTGACTGGAAGCCAAAACATGCGCCATGCTGCTCTATAAATCTGTTCAAAATCTTACCGACAACTCTCAGGCCTCTCAGCAGAAGGAGGCGTGGCACTCAGGGGGAATGGGGGAGTTGAGTTGGCTTAGCGACTTAGCCTTCAGCCAGCGGCCAACTTCAGTCTTGCTACCGACTTGTAACAGCTACCCCTGCCAACCCCCTACCCCTCCACCTATTATAAGATTAGTGCAAGTGTGAGTGTTGCAAGTGGGCAAATAACCAAGAGCTGAGAACTGAGAACTGAGAATTGAGAATTGCGAATTGCGAAGTCGTCGCCTTTTGTCGCTTTCGCAGTGCTTAAGGCGATATTTGCGTTATTTACGATTATTTACAATTTAAAATTTACATGTGCCACATGTAGCGCCCGCACCCCTCAAGTTATCCCCCACCACCTTTGGTGTTGCACTGTTGTTGTACATCCTTCGGCTTGTATCTTGATATGTTGATTTTTATTTATATCACAATTACTTGGCTGTAACCACGGATTTGCTGTGCCTAACTGTGGGTAAGCAATTTGATTTTTGGATTTTTATACTCGAATTATTTTAGAAAAATTAAAGGGATTTCAGAATTTAAATAATTAACAGTAAATATAATACTTATTTGAAATATATGAAACATAGCATTTAAATTAAAGATAAGATTATTAAAGATAATTATTTCACCATTTTTAATAATTGTAATAATCGTAATAATTAAAAATATATATATATATATATTATATAGAGTGTGTGTGGTGCTAATATTGTTCCTATAAAGATTGTGATATTAATTAAAATTAATTAAAATATAGCTAAAATCTATATGTTCTCTCCCTCTGCAATTCACAATTGTTTAATTTGGCTATTCATTTCAGTTTTTTGTATTTAATTTAAAAACGATAATATACCAAAAATTAAAGCCAAACCAGTTTTAAAAAATTTTATAGCGCCCCGTTAAAATTTATGCAGTGGTGCGATATTTGGCCGGCGGCATTTTGATAATCGAAGCCACGCTGCAACGCCACAAACTTCTGTGCAACTGCAGCCGTTGAAGAGGAAACCCATTCGCAGAGCTGCCCGTTGCCATGCCTCACCACCAACAAAAAAAAAACCACAACCACAGCGGTTTTGCAGCATCACAGTTTGGCATCTTTTTAGAGGCAACTAATTGAATTATTAGCGACTGCAGCCAGTGGTTGGGTTGTGGCTCTGGTTGAGGTTGAGGTTAAGGCAGTGGATCTGACTCTGCCACTGCCTCTGACTCTGCCACTGCCTCTGACTCTGCCTCTGCCACTGCCTCTGCCGCTGGTTCGTCTGCCCGTTGTGGGCACATTGAAAATATTGTTGGTGGTTGACAAGGATCAGGGCCGACGCCTTATTTGTGTTCATGCACATTGCAGCCTCAGCGTGACCCCTCCCATTTCCCCCTACCATCCTAACTGCTGCTGCCCTTGGGCAATGGGTGGACCAAGCTCTAACAAGCGGGTGTTGGCCACGATTGCAGCCCAGTTGGACTCTTTTTTTATTTGTAGAGGGTCTCGGGTTGTGTTGCCGCCGGCTGGCGACATGTGCACACGTATTGTTCATGTAAATCATTGATTAATTCTTACTCTTCTTGCATATGATTTGGGAAATGTTACCGGCTGAGATTCAAAATGGGGATTAGATTTGACATTGCACAATTAAATTACGGCCACAACCCTTGGCTAAACTATGAGTCAAATAGTCAAAGAGTAAATATATATTTATCTCTATGGAATATTGAATACTCTTTTATGACAGATTTCAGATCATAAAAATAATTCCGAATTCGATTAAATTTTGTTTGATTTTATTTAAAAATATGTAATTTATTTGACAACACAATTGCTGTAATTAAAGTTACAATTTGTTTATAAGTTTGGATACTATAACAATATATATATATAGTATATCTTTAATCCTAATATATATATATATATATATATATATATATATCTTTAATCCTATAGTAACCATATCTAGCTTTCCATACATTGACTCATCTTATAACAAGAGTAAACGTTACACATTTCGTAGGACAATTATAATACCCTCTGCGAGGATATAGAAACAGTCCCATGTCCGGACAACCCTTTTGTTATCAACAATCCAACTCCAAACTAGGATATGGAGACACACTTCTCTGACACTCTGACACTCTGCTCGGCATCAGGCAAATGTCACGCATGTCAGCAGGCCCTAACAATGACCAGATATAATCAGCATGTCTTGGTCGAGTAGAGACCCTGACACTTTACCAGTTTCCA
This sequence comes from Drosophila dives, assembly GCA_035042365.1. Classification (NCBI taxonomy): domain Eukaryota; kingdom Metazoa; phylum Arthropoda; class Insecta; order Diptera; family Drosophilidae; genus Drosophila; species Drosophila dives. The sequence goes on along the minus strand of JAWNLJ010000241.1, from coordinate 5,052 downwards.
TATAAGAAATATGGAAAACTCAAACTTAAACAAAACTGAAAAACTTTCGTATCATTTGAGTTGTTGGCCAAGTTTACTGGCATTGTATAAACTTTTGGGACACAAATCATCTTTGAACTCGAAAAGCTTTCATCGACCAGTTGACACTAAGTTGGACCAAGTAGAAGACTTTCATATGCATACATACATATGTATTTATGTATTTATGTGCATAAAGAAGATGTCTCCCATAGCTGGAGCACTCAGACCAGCAAGTGCTCGGCGCTTCCGCACAATTAGTTCGTTCCAATTCTGTGCCATTGACTGTCTGAAAAAATATAAAAAATAACAATGATGAAAAATTTAGTGTGACTAGAAGATGCTCAGCACTCATCAATAAATATATATAATATATAAATTTAATTGTTTATGGAATAATATATTAATACAAGTAATATAAATTTGTTTTTTTTTTATGTTTTATTTAGTATGTACTCAAAAATATATTAAGTCGCTTTGGGATTTTTTAAAAAAATATATTTATATATCAAATGTAAAATTCCATCGAGCAAGCAAATTAACATTTTTTTTTAAAAGAACTGGGGAATGCATCTTTAAAGCTAATTAAAATTATTTATAATACAGAATATATATAATGTATTTGCAAAGTCAGAATACGCTTTCCACTCACTTTTAATGCATACAGAGTATAGGAAAGAAACCCATTCTTAAGCTGGCAATTTGCAAGGTGTTAGGCGGTAAGGAGAATTATGGAGGCCGGGGAGCTACCTCGTCAGACAACAACAGATCACTTAGCCTTAATGGCTTATGAAGGCGGAGCATTTAACCAGAAACCTCAAGCAGTTAAACGGAGCGACAGCGAATACCCAATGTGAACCAGAGGAGGTGGTTGCCCAGGGAGGATGTCAAATGGTTGTCTTCACACGTAAAACTGGAACATTGCACGCTGCTGACGCTGTTGGGGTTTGGATTGATGGAGACTGAGGCTGAGATTGCGATTGTGTCTCCATTTCGCATAATGGGCGACCCAATTAGGCAAAGTGAGTGTTGCTAAAATGCATATGAACCATAAAACAATTGAACAATGTGTTGCCAACAATTAACCACCATAAAAAATGACAATCAAAGGACTTGAGACACTGCCAAGATAGGAGGAGCTGCACATCTCTGATATACTTATATATATATTTATATATATATTTATATATATATTTATTTATTATATAAATTTATTTGTACTTAGATCTATTAATTTACAAAGAGTACATATTAAATAATTCGATTAGAAAAAAATACGTACAAAAATTAAAATGCTATCTAGACAGTAAACATAATATTATATTAATTATTTACGAGATTTCTCTAATTATTTTTACTATTGCGATTTTTATATATTTTTGTATATATACTCGTATATCACGAGTAATCCTGTAAAGACTCTCCAACAATAAAATTCTAAATGGAAAAGTGGAAATGACACAGTTGTTTATTAGCCGCGATAAATATTTATAAAGTGTGAATAAAATTTTATTTTATTTATCTCACAACACATATACTTAACATATTTATCTTATATCTCCTTAATATCTCCTTAATTCTATTAACTAAAAGCTTTGGCTGATATAATAGCAAACATATGCAGGCACTTTGGACACCGCCAATAAATTGCTTCCAGATGTCAGTCATTTGTTTATTAGATTTGTCAGTGCAATAGTTTTTTGTCAAGTGTCGGCCATTGAGACAACTGCCAGCTAGCCATAAAAATCGGAATTGCAAATAGATTGACCAAAAAAAAATGTGGCCGGAACAAATGTTGTTGTTGGTGTCACATGCAGGCGACGCGTATAAATTAGTTGAAGATGGGAAGGGGACGAGGAGAGCGAGAGCGAGAGCGAGAAGAAGCAAGTGGTCAACGAGTGGCCATTGTGTGGCATCTTAAATGTCAAAAGTGACACCCCTCGCACTGCACCCTTCAACCTGCACCCTCGCCCTTTGCTAGTGCACCTGATGCGATCCAACTTTGACTCAAACCGCTGCCAAAACAATAAATTTCCCTTTGGAAACCATTGACTAAGGACAAAAACCAGGCAAAGTTACAGACCCGAACAATCCCTTACATATCACACAAGGACACAGCGTGTGTGAGTGTGTGCGTGCCTTTACACTGCAAAATATTTAAGTTGCCATCGAAATCCAAATAATAGTTATGGTATTAGTTTCTTGTATCAAAATTTAAGTTTTCTACAGCGAATTATTGTATTAATTTAATATAAACTAAAAAAAAGTACACAAATTATATAAAAATATTTAATAAATAAAAATTACAAATTTAATTATATAAATCGAAAAGTGGGAAATTAAATATTTATTAAGAAATAAAGAACAAAAAAAAAATAATGGGCATAAATTCTAACAATAACAACAAATCAAAATATAAGATTAAAAAATCCACATTTTTTTATTTAATATTTTTCAATAAGTAAGTCATAAAAAATGTTATTCAATTTTAATTTACATTTATTATTAAACTATAGAGTTAATACCTTAAAAGTATAATTTTGAATAGTGTATGTGTCACGGGTGGGCTGGGCTAGCGAAATGATGACCACAACGCCCAGGCAACTGGACGCACGGCTGAACATGTGACCATAAAAAAAAGAGAGAGAACCGTTGTGGTAAGGAACAACTTGCTGGCTAATAAAAAAAATCAAATGGCAAAAGCGTAGGCAACATTGGGTGAGAAAAAAAGAAACCCCTACGAAATGCATTTGTCCATTATGTGCCAGTTGGGTGGGGGAGGGGGTGGGAGGTGTTTAAGCGGAAAAGGTAAGTGGCGCTGTCGGTTTGGAGTCTGTGGGGCTTTTAGTCAATATCTCAGGGTGTGCTGCAATTTTTCTTCATTTTTTGTCACCCAGCATGGTACTCAGGCGGAAGTTAAGCTGTTGTTTATGTGTCATCATAAATCATGTTCAATGTACACGAAACAATTCCACGTAAGTGGATAATGGAAACTCTCATCTACCAGTTCTGTGTGTAGTATAATGCTTAGTTTTATGATGGTGTCAATAAAATGTAAGTTTTTTACGAACTACATTGATACTGGAAATACTAGGCATACATACTGATGTATAGACCAAGTTAATAATATTAAGTTATGCATATTAACTGCATCTGTGCATGCATATCGAATTTATCGGTCCATTTGTTATGCATATAAGACTCTTTTAAACAGTCATCAAAATATATCAAATAGAGCAACAATGAAAAACTTTCCTCTTTATATAATTCTTCTCTATCTGCCGATGTTTTTAAGGACACGTTCCGAATTTGCTGACAGCAAAGGTATGCAAGAAATATAAATAAAAGATATATAATAATATCGAATTACTTTTTTAGATGTCGAAAATAAATTAACTCTTGCAACAGCTGACAACTATTACAACTTTGACAACGAGATATACCCCAAAACAAGATCAAATCAGATCTCAACTTATAAAAAACAATTATACAATAATGTGACTAGTGACAAAATACCATCACAATACCCATTTATGGTATCCATACAGACATTTGAGAATGGAAACTACAAACATCTCTGTGGCGGCGTTATTCTGGACAAATATTTCGTATTGACTGCGGCCCACTGTAACTTATCGCCTCAAAGGCTCTTGGCTAAGCATCTATTTGTGATTGGGGCTTCCAATACGCTCTACGATCGAAAGTCAATTCGAATCAGAGTGCAGGATTTGATAAAGCATTCTGAATTTAAGCCATTGCGTGGTAATGATATTATGCTCTTAAAACTGTCATCCGCCATACCAATTGATAATCTTAGATTTTCGGCAATCGATTTTAGGAAGGGAAAGAAAATAGATAGTGATTTACAGTTAATTTTAATTGGCTGGGGTCGCACTAATTTCCAAACGCCAAAAAAAATTGAAGTTATGCATTTTGGTACTATGACCAATGCAATATGTTTTGTCAAGTATAAATTCAAATACCTAAAAAAACAGGAAATCTGTGCTATAAACACAAAGGGAATCCGAGGAGCCTGTGATGTAAGTATATATATTCCAAATAGTTAATTTTATATAAACTTTTAAAAAACTATTTAAGGGAGACTCCGGTGGACCATTAATCGATGAGGAGCATAAGACTCTATATGGATTGCTCTCCTACGGCCGCAATCCCTGCTCGAAAGGAGGAGTTTTTGTCTTCACACGGATAAGCGATTATATTGGTTGGATCGAAAAACAAATGTTGAAAATGTCCGCAAAGAAACGAATTGGTTGGTAGGTACAAATATATCTACAAGATTTCTCTTTCTGCTATCGCTTAATATATTCAGCGAAATTCCCAATTGACACTTTCAAAACGTTTCAAAATGCAAATAAAAGAAGTCACTTAAACAATTATTTTGCCCCCATTTGTGTGTGCCACGTAATACCAACAGCTAAACAAAAAAAAAAAATGTGCTAATGTGCCGGGGCCGCAAACGCTTTTAGAATTCATGTCACTTTCATAACGTAACAGATTCGCGGGAACAGGCCCCCAGAGAGATGGGGAAACCCCCCGCCACGACCAGGATACACAAATGACAGCTACGTGTGCTAGTTCTCCCTTTCCTTGACTTTCTATCTTTTTTTTTAACACACAGCGGGTATATTGGTAAGTACTTAAAGTAAGTACTCTTGCAAATACACATGAAAAAAAGAAACTTACAAAATATATAGGAATTCCTTTTATGATAAACAAATGTATTTTAAAACAATTATGAGAAATCTTAACTAATTCTGCTTTTAGTAATGAATATAGAGAACATTTTAATGTTCTCAATAGAAAATCATATTATACAAAAATATTAAGTTTTACAGTTTCTGAAATCAATCGTTTAAAACTTGGTACGCTTCACTTTTGACAATTAAAATTGAGTTAATAAAAATAACAAAGTGAGTAAACTATATAATTTTTTTATATTTATTAATTAAATAACACTATCAATGAAATTAATATGGAATATTTAAAATTCTCGTATAACAAATAAACTTTATA